>OY757905.1:104888478-104953478 GCA_963585895.1 Sepioteuthis lessoniana | reverse complement strand
GATTAATTCTAGATATATTCTCCTGTATTGGAACAGACATATATATATATATATATATATATATATATATATATATATATATATATATATATATATATATATATATGCAAGGATCATTAAATAATTTTCGAGACTTTTCGTGTGGGAACTTTTATTGATAGTAAACACATGAAACTCAAGTCCCCTTCGAAGTAATCTCCTCCGACTGCTATGCACATATTATACAACTTCTGGATGGCCCCATGGAAGCCCTATTGTGTGAGAGTGCCAATGACCTTCGTCACAGCCTCTTTCATCTCCTCAATTGTCTCATAATGACAGCCTCTGAGCTTAGGGAAAACCAAAAGTCACAGACAGCAAGGTCTGAACTATAGGGATGATGAGCAACTGTCTTGATGCCCATCTTGATCAAATAGTCTGTGACAAGGATGGAGTTGTGGACTGGTGCATTGTCCTGGTGGAAATGCCACTGACACGATTTGAAGAGTGCTGGTCTTTTCAGACGGAATCTCTTCATGAACTCCCTTAAAACCTCAACATAGTAACCCTAACCCTAAGCCTTTGGACAATCAAAACTGGTGTACTGACTTCCTTACTCCTTCCACACCTCTCATCATCCCTCACATACTCCCTGCCTTCCTTGAATCTCTTTTGCTTCTCAAAAACTGATCCTCGATTCATGCAAGATGTTCCAAATTCAGTCTGAAGTAATCCATACGTTTCTGTCGCATTTTTCCCAAGTTTAGTACAGAATTTTATTGCATATCGTTCTTCTAAGTGTCCTGATTTCATTTTTGAAATTCACCGGCTGTGACAATCAGGTTTTTTAGGGTGTAGTCCAATTCCTGCTGTAGCTGTTCATTAGAACATGACATTATAAAAATTGGTCAGTCATGTCAAAGCATATATAGCGATAACATACTGAATTTTCAAGAGTCTATAACAATTTTAATTGCCTGAACGAAAAAGTCTGTAAACTTATTGAATCCACTATATATATATATATATATATATATATATATATATATATATATATATATATATATATATACGTGGGAGTGTCACGTTTAATAGCATCAGGAACGGGACTTTATACCACTGTATATTACGATTGATTTGGCACGTTCTCACATTTGCGTGTGAGGATTGTGAACTTCACAACAGTCTTAACGTGTATAGTATTTTATATATTCCTGGGTTGTATGATTGTGTGGTGAGTATATATATATACATATACATCCACACAAACCTCCACACACACACACACATACACACATACACACATATATATATATATATATATATATATATGCGCAAAATTATTATAGATTGTTTTTTTATTGATTCACTCTATGAGACTCGTTCTTAGTCAAACGTTACGCTTTACGAGTATCGATCAACAAGCGTCGCTATCAATTATACAAGAGGTCTGCCTCTTTCCAACTTAACATCATTTTTACCAAATTAGGTTGAGGAAATTAGATATTTCCCCTTCCTTAATTTTTGTATCTTTGCCTTTTATAAAATAATATATGGAAGTTGAATAAAGGAATATAAAAAACTGTCTGCTATTGATTAACTATGTATAAAAGAAAGGGTTGCATTTTGCACAATACATATTTTATTATGCACACCAGAATAACAAAGCGAAACGAAATGTATCTAACTCTTGATAATATTCAGCAATCAAATGAAAAACCTACTTCTTTCTTAAATAAGTTTATAAAGACAAAATCAGAGTATTTTTCAAACGCCAGTGGAAACTTTGTTTCTACTATTTCAACAAAACTATTAGTATACGAATTCTGTTAGCACACAATGATATTTTTCCTGTATATTTTTTTCTAAAAATTATTGCAATAACTCTCAGTGATTCTTTGAAGGAGAAAAAATAAACATATTAAAAGTTTGCTAAATAGCCATATGATTGAATGTGACTGAATTTCTGACATTTTTCCCGGATGAATTCTTATCAATTGAAACTAGCATTTCCTTAGGTTTGGTTTGTTTTTTTCTTTTTTGTTTAATGGCATATTTGTAGGTTTTTTTTAATGCCAAATCTATTCTCCTAGAAGAACAGTAGTGGTACTATTTAACCCATAGCTTGGAGGATAAGGGGGTTCATACCTTTCCCAAGGGTATTTGCCCGAAAGTGAATGTAATAGCGCGACTGGAGTACGAACTCGCGTACTACGATTCCGCAGTCCATCGCTTTAACCATTACACCATGAGGACACCCCCTAGAATTTTCTTAGATTGTTAATTTTCAGCTTAGATAATCGGGAAGCGACAGAGTTTATTTGAAATGATAAAGGATAGGTGCACTGTGAAATTCGAACTAATGGCATTATTTCTGGAACTGTTAAACATCTTTTAAGGAAGTCTTTTGGGATATATTTACATTAGTCTGGTTTGCTGGTTTGGTTGGTTGGTAGGTTGAATGATTGGAAAGTTGATTGCTTGTACGATATGTGAACCCTTGTAAGGTTATATAATTCTTAAGACGTTGTTTTCTCAAGGAATGTTATGGCTTCATGGAATCATTGATAACCATTTGTAAACAATTATTGCCTCAAAGGATTATTCTTGATACTGATACACAACTATACGGATTCAAGTAACAATTCGTATTTAATAATGATTAGTAATTAAATGGCTTGTAGTATTCCTATCGAAGACTAATAACTTTCACTGATCACATACATGGTCCTCTAACACGTACCACCACGTGAGAGAGGGTTGGAAATATTGGCAATGAAAAGGTATCACCGCACTGCCCGCAGCGCCTACAGATGTAGCATTGCTGACATCTTATCGTCTGCAAGGGCACGGGAAATTCAAATTTTAAAAAAAGGGATATAGACCCTGTAAGACACTGAAACAGGTACAGGCACGTGCGCACGCGCGTGCACACACACACACACACACACGCACGCACACACACACACACACGCATATATATATATATATATATATATATATATGTTTGTGTGTGTTTGTGTATATATATATATATATATATATATATATATATATATATATATATATATATATATTTATATATATATGAACTCAACTGATATTCATATTTAAAAAAACAAAGTAAAATTTTGTGCAAAAAAATATACTTTAGAAACTACAATTTCGGTATCTGTATTTTTGCAATCATTAAACTACCGGCACATTTGGGCTATTTTTTTTTTTTTAGATTTCGATATACTGCGCAAATAAAAATATCAGATATGCCAATAGAAATTTGAAGGAGCAAAACCCAAAATAATTTTAGGATTTTTTTCCTTCTCAAAATACCAATTAGCCGATTAGATTCATTGATAAATTATCAGCTTTTTTTTACTAATTCGAAGCTTACTGGTGTAGAATAAATAAGCGACTAAATAAATATCTCTTCAGTAAAAAATAGAATTGTCTATACTGGCTCATTAAACAGTAAGTAATACAGTATTACTTACTCAAATAACGTTTGGTTTATTTTTTTAAATTAATTCTTCGTTCTTTCTTTTGGCCCAGTCGGTTGGGGCTGCAGAATTCACCAACTGCATTATGTACAGTAGAGGGGTATGACTCTCTCAAAGAGGGTCTTGATATGACACCAAACAATCCGATGGTGAAGAGTTTTGAGAAATACTGAGTATCCCTTTAATGCCATCGCTCTCACGTCCACTTTAGCTCAGGGTTGTAACACCCAATAGGGTCCTATCCATGGCTCAAGTAGAACAAAACTACGTACTGATGCTAAACTGAATAGTTTGAAATAGAATTGTTTTAACATTTAACCTGTGTATAAACAAAAAATATGTACCTATACTAAACTGAATTGCTTGAAATAGAAATGTTTACAAGTATAAAATTGGACTTGGCATTAAATAACCTGTAATGATATGCAATAGAAGCAAACCAAACCAAATGTTATTTTCTTTCAATAATTTATTTCATTTCAATTCGCTATTTTTTTCTTAAATGAAAGGAATGTTTGTAAACATTTGTATTTACGTTAAAACATTAATCTGTCTATAGTTGATATTATAAACAGTGCTTACATCCGGAAAAGCTTTGATGAAGTTTCCCTTACACATGGTGATAAAATGATACAAACAATTTTACTCGCATAAAACATGTCACGTTATTTAAAGATAAAAATTACTACCATACTTCATCGTATGAATCCTAACTATATCTATTCCAATATGTGCATTCTAACTTATTTAATCTTTGCTTACAAGATTTTTGATTTTCACCAAAATGTTTACCCCGTCTAAAAAGATAAAACTTTAAAATTTGTAAATCGTATTTTTATTCATTGATTTTCTCCTGTAAACGATATCATTATCATCATAATGGCGTGGCGCTTGCGCGGATTTCCATGACTCTCTCCCACTACTCGTCCCTATCGTCTATCACTCTCGGTAGGTTTTCAATGCTGCATCCTGTATCAGTACAGAGATGTTGTAAATATGTTCTAGCTCGTCGCCCTAGCATTGCTCGTTCGTGTGAGGGGATACACTGGAGTACATCCCTTATGAGTTCGCCCTTACTTCTCTTGTAGTGTCCCGTATGTCTTGCTCGTCTAATGGTTTTCAAGATGGGTGGTAGATGCCCGGACAATTGTCATTTTGTGGGGTGCTGCCTACACGTTGTTCAATACAGCTCTCAGCATTCTCGTGCAATTACTGACAAGCTCTAACTCCATACGCTTAGTCAGTGTCCATGTGGTGCATCCGTACAGCACTATTGACATGAACGCTGCTTGGAAAAAGTGTGCTTTATTTCATCTCATAGTTCTGACTTGCATATGACCGATATGATTTTCTGCTAGAAAACTGCTATGTAAAAACGGCATGAAACCAGTAATCAAAGATAAGTATCCATGCAATTTGATATATACATATATAAACTAAAATATATTTAGTTATTATTTTATCTCATAATAACTGTATCACAGATATTGAGAACTCTACAAATTATATTGCAGTTGGTCTGCCACTAACCGATCAAGTGAAATAGTGACAACCAAATGCCGTTATATTTTTTTAAAGTAAGCTAAAAAGTTTTTTTCATGATTTTATTTTTCAGAACTGTATACTGATAGTTTGGAATAGTTTTATTATAAGAATTATTCTAAAATGCAAGACATTTTTAAGCTATTTAAAACGAGAAACAGTGCGCACGCACGCATGTGTGTGTGTGTGTGTGTGTGTGTGTGATGAAGTATTGTGCTTTCGTGTATTTGATGTTTTTCCATTAAATAAACGCGAACGAAGTCATCGAATCTAGAAATGGTCCTTCATCAATTTGAATGAGACTCTGGAAAACCGATATGAATGTGCAGAAATCAAAGAAATTAATTCGGCTGTCTAATTAATTGACATGCTTTTCACAACACTAACATATGAATTTATATAGTGTAATGTATACATTGAAAAACCTAACAATATTCAAATTTTTCAATACTCGTTATTTTTCACGGTGTTTCAATGAACAATATTCAATCAAAGAAACCTTTTCTTAAATCTTTATGGTTTCATGTGATTATTTTTCAAAAAACTGTTCTTCTTGCCAGCAAATCACACATTCACTCTTAAACTGGATTTCTTTGACCAACCAGAAATGAAAGCTAAAAAAAAAAAACTTCATTTGCCCAACATTTCTTGAAACTTTTCGTTGACTGAATGAGAAAAAAGGAAATGTAATTTTTCTTTTTTATTTCTCCGATTAAACTTTATGGTCATAGATTTGCTAAAAAGAAATCTCCACGTTTTTAATTGTTTGCAAGTTTTGATTTTATTTAATGACTTTGTTCGTTTAAACTTTGTAAGTCTGTTAACCATTTTTTTTTCTATTTTCCTATCTTTATTACTTTTCCTCGTGGACTGTGATAAAATGGAAAAACGACTTGAAAGCAATTTAATAGTGTCGGTTATAAACAACGTTAGAAGACAAGGAACCATTAATAACGATTTGAGAAACTGAGGCAGTTTTCCACCCAGAAGCTTTCCGATAAAATCTAACCATAAAGTTATTCAGCTCCGTTTTCCTTTAAATTGTCTGCGTCACTCGAGTGATATCCAGTGGATTCTATTAAAATTTAACTTTATTCGTTGGGTATTGAAATGAATAAAAAGATTAATTCCTTTCAAGCTGTGTGCTTGTAGTTCAATAATTGTTAACAAGCTCTTCGTCTAGACAATAGAGACTTCGATCCTTACTCTGTAGTCATTAATTTTTTTATTGATTGATTGATTGATTGATTGATTTTAATAGCATGAGAAGCTATCTTGGATTATTTTATGGAAAAAGGGTTAGAGAATAGCTTTCATCGTTCATTTATACTTATATTTTCTGCCTTGTTGGTACCTAAGCAGTGTCTTTTTTCTAGAGGTTGCAACGAATGCGAATAATCTTAAAGAAGTATTTGACACATAGATGGGATCCTAACAGTTAATATCACTGTTGATCAGAGTGGACTTGGGATTAGTGGTAATGAAGAAGTAATCCATACTTCACAGAGCTCCCCAGAAGTGGATCCTCACTATCAGATAAATCTAAGGGTCAGGATACATTTTTATGGTGTTCTTACCCCTCTGCTGGGAATAGAGTCAGCCCCTCTAAGTCCTAGTGACAAGACAGTGCGCTTATTTTAGTCAACATTCTTTTATCATACTTAGACAAAACTGTATAGAGTTTTTTAAAACATGAAAATATAAACTACCCTGTCTGCTGGACTTAGAATACAATAATTGTGTTCCCGGGAGGGAAGAGTATCTGTCCAACAAATATGCCCAGAATTATATGGCATCGGATGGTCCCCAGTTTTAAAGATTGCCATGAGGTGTACCCCATCATTGCCTCAACTCCTTGTCCAACTCTGATTCGGAGTGATTGTAACAGCAACGGCCCCACCAATGGGCGAAATCTTTTGAAAAGTTATTACTATTAGATAGACATAATTGATATTCTCAAACTATAGGCTAAATATTCTTAAGAAATAACATAAAACTGTAACTATAAAAGTACAACCAATGCAATTCCCTAACCTTTTGACAAGAAATGACCCCAGATGAGCTGACATGCCATAAAATTCAATCAACCATTTATTAAAATGTATCATTATTACTTAAGTATTCTCGTTTGGTTTATTATTTAAATTATTCAAGAAAATTAAAGAGCGAACGAAAAGAAGAAATCGGAGAGCAAATAAGCATGTAACCATAAGTTGGCTCTGGGAAGGAGGAAAATTGATCTATAGAAATTTATAATATGGGAAAATATGAAAGAGAAAGAGAGAAATGGAGAGAGATAGAGCGAGAAAAAAACGGTGTATTCTAGATAATTGTACCAATAAAATAATTCAATGTTATATTTAGTTTGAATAAAATATTTCTTTTTTAGAAAATAAACTAAATATATGTACGAATGTTTAAACGAAAATCATTTTCATTATAATTTTCCTATTACGGTAACAGTATGCTTTTTTGGTTCGAGTTACAGAAAACATGTTTCTTGTTACCATAACAACTGCTTTCCTCATGAATTAATTCGCTCTTCTATTTGCAGCGAAATATTCTAGTGATCTGGAAATAAATACACACCCCCAACACCCACACACATACACATACATGCATATATATATATATATATATATATATATATATATATATATACGAATTGCGTATTATAAACGGTATCTAGCGGAAATAAACAGTTTATTAAAAGGCATGTAAGATAGAGGCGATTATTCACTGTAGCTGTATCGTTCGGCACTCACTCATTTTAGTCTGCTAACCAAGATCAACCACACGTTCTGTTGATTTTTTAAAAATGTTCAGTCGGTCGAAGGTTTTGGTCGAACTTATAAACCAGTTGTCAGTTCGACAAAGACAAAATACGAACATAAATGAATTCCAGTGTATACAGTCTCGTTTTTATTCTCTATTCAATAAATC
This sequence comes from Sepioteuthis lessoniana, assembly GCA_963585895.1. NCBI lineage: Eukaryota > Metazoa > Mollusca > Cephalopoda > Myopsida > Loliginidae > Sepioteuthis > Sepioteuthis lessoniana. Next base: position 104,945,517 of record OY757905.1, on the reverse strand, counting down.
CTAACAGTGTGAAGCCTTGATTCTTCAATCTTCCGGTGCTCTTCTGTTTTCCTCTCTCTCAGTTTCTAACGACCCACAGCTAACACATCATTGACCGCTACTTTTCCTGGCAAGCCACTACTGTTTGCTACCTAACTGCTCTTGTCTCTTGTGACCAACTAGAGTGCACGGAAGGGAATTAAACCCGGTCAGAAAATCCAGCCCAATGGCTAACTCATCCACCACTGTTTTTTCTACCGACTACCCTGTATAACTTTGATTGTTCCTTTGATTATAAGGGACCTTGGTAAGGCAACTAGTCTAGGAGAAGGAAAACTCTGAATTGAAACCTGTTAAACTCTGCTTAAAAATTGACCTTGTGTCATATCCTGCCCGAGCGGAGGGGTTAATAAATAGGATAAGTGACCCTGACTTCCACAAACGAAATCCGCTTTTTCCGACGAGTATGTGTCAAATTAAAGAATATATATACACGTCACATTTGCCAGCAGCTGGCTGCATCACAAAATAATTTTTTTTATGAGGAGTATGGTTCGTTTTTTATTTAGAATATTTCTTTTCGATGTCTGATAGTTCCACTAAATATTTAAAAAAGTCTATCTTACTATTTACCTAGAAGTAAAATAAGAAGAGATAAATTCCTGCTATTCTCAAATGCACTAGCATGACGTGAAAGCAAATAACCTTGTTAAAGATTTGAATTTTGGTTTCCAATTCCATTTTCTACAGAAGTAACCTTTATGGTAAACGTGCCTCAAGAACTAAAGTACCTTTAAAAATGATATCCTTGTCTACTGACTTTTCTCCGTACAAACACACAAAACTGACTGACATTAAGAAAACGACCCTTTCATCCCCATTGAGAAATCCTTCTTTTTCCTATTCTATTATCAATCAAAATTCTACGGTATTACTTTGACTCTAAAGTATTCCTTGGGGAAAAGTTAGATGGGAGCTATTTTTAGGTAATTTAGAAAGCGGTACAAAATATATCTTATAGGTTTTCTTACGTACCATCTTGCTAACTATCCCAGTAAAGCAAGTATGACAATATGTATTCTGTTAGAGAAGAAAGGGTGAAGACATAAACGACTTTGAACTCTAAACTGTGGACACAAGAAGTGTTGGCCGACCAGCAAAATCTTAAATTCATCATCTCTGCGCAGCCACTGTTTGCTGTGTAGTCGACTTGACTATGAATGCATATCCATGAACATACATATACACCATCTGTTCTCACACGCATTCATACAGATACTCGTGTACACACACACACACACACACACACACACACACACACACACACACGCACATGCACACATAGATATATGTCAAAATTGTCAAAAGCACTCGTATAAGCACTAGTATAGGTCACTTTCTTCACAGTCTTGACCCAGACTAAAAATATATCCAAACACGAACGTCTTCATTTGAAGATTTGGAAAAGAAATCAATCCTTGGTCTTTAACTGAACATGCTTATATATATATATATATATATATATATATATATACACGCTATTCTATCTGTATACATACTGAGAGAAACAGTCTATCACTAATATGCATATGTATCATTGCACCCAATTATGTGCATCTTGAGGTAGAACAGCCTTTGATGTAACAGTACAGGGTTCTGTAGCAAAAGTCATAAAGTTTATTACTGCAAATAACAAAAACTTGCCGATGAAAATTAGACACTGCAGAAACCCATTGCCACAATCGGAATGCTACAGCCTTTCTGTTGAGAAATCAATACGAATAGGCTTCACCTGGCCAGTTAAATTAAGCAATAACTGCAATTTGTAAGGAATCATTTTCCCTAATTTCCGAAATATTTTCAGCTGGTCACATGGATCATGCAATAACTGGAATTTGTAAGGAATCAGGCTCAACTGTTTCCGAAACATTTCCTAAACTGTCTCGTGTTAAGTCCGTAACTTATGATCTTCTCTCCTATTAGATTTTTGCGGTCTGATCGGGAAGTAAACAACCCTGCTCCAATTGATTCATGGATATCAATGGTTTCTAAGGATTTTACATTGTAAAAAATAGTCTTTGTTTTAATATCCTAATAGTCTACTTAGTGGTGTTTTCTGGTTTGGTTTCTTTGTTTAATGGCATATCAACCTTTGTAGGTTTTTAATGCCAACGCTATTCTCCTAGGAGAACAGTAGTGGTACTATTTAACCCATAGCTGGGAGGATAAGGGGGTTCATACCTTTCCCAAGTGTATATGCCCGAAAGTGAACGTAATAGCGCGACTGGAGTATGAACTCGCGTACTACGATTCCGCAGTCCATCGCTTTAACCATTACACCACGAGAACACCCCCCCAGTGTTTTCTGGTAATGTGTTTTAAAATGGCATATCGTGACAGAAACAAAACTCGATTTACTAAATTAACGCACACAGAACGACTTCTCAAAAGGTTTTTGTATGGCCTGACCAAATGAAACGCGTGGATTTTCCGAAAAAATTATAAATAATAAACTTCTATGCTATCATAAGAAAAATGTATGTACTGAGAGGTTCTTAAATACTTCATATTCTAAAAAAAAATGTGAATGTTTGTTTCTCAAGATATGAATATTTGTTGGTTGCTTTTAAAATGGCATGTCAACCCTATCGCGTGTTATTTAATGTCAAATACATCTTGCTTCTTTTAGAACAATTTTGATACTATATAACCCATAGAGAGGAGGATAATGTGGTTCGTACCTTTACGAAAGTGAACATGATAGCGCGACCGGAATTTGGACACGCGTATTACGATTCTATAGTCCAGTGATGTAACCATTACACCACGGGGACACCCCGACATGAATGTGTTTGCGTGAGTGTACAAGTACGTTTAGGTGTCTGAGTATTTATATATATATGTATGTATGTGTGTGTGTGTGTGTGTGTGTGGTAAAGACAGAGGATGAAAATGAAAGAGAGACAGGCAGAGAGAGAGAGAGAGAGAGAGAGAGAGAGAGAGAGAGGGAAAAGATTTTTCGAAAATCGTTGAAAAAGTTCTTAGCCTCACATCAAAAAGAGCTTAATTGAACTTAATATGTGGCAAGATACTACCACTTCTTATAAATCCAGAAAAAAAACTAATTCAGATTTTGCTAGTTTTATAAGACAAAAAAATGTTCAGACACTCTCATATTCCTGGATGAGGCTTAGAACTTTTTGAACGATCCTGGTAGTTTTCCTAACCAAATGTTTAACATTAGCGCTAACAGGTGAGCTATGAATCCATAATTAAAGGTACACTTTTCTTCAGCACACAGTAAATATCTCGACGCCTCATTGAAATATTTATATAAATACACACACGTGTGTGTGTGTGTGTGTGTGTGTGTGTATTTATATAAATATTTCAATGAGGCGTCGGGACATTTATTCTGTCCTGAAGAAAAGTGTACCTTTATATATATATATATATATATATGTATATATATACTAAAAGTAATTTTATTATAGATTTATTTCGACAAATTTTACATGTCAACTATGGAAGAGGAGACTCAGTAGTCATATGAAACTTTATTGTTTATCGAATATTTTGTCTTCTTCTCTGTTGATGATAAATGAAACTTATACTAATGAAATGATAGTATAGTGTTTCAATATACATGGAACCTGTATACAATAAGAATTATTAATCCTCGATCATAATAATGCATTGGACAAAATTAGCTTACTTTATTCCTTATTTTGAGATAAAATCATTCAAAACCGTCTCAATGTAGACGCAACCCATTCATATGATAGTGTTTTATTACTGAGACAAGAAACACAAAAAATGCATGACCTGGAAGCTGATAAAATAACATTTAAAACAAAAACATCATTTTGATGTATTTAGTTCAAAGGATATATTTTTTATGGGGCATGTTCCAAATGACCGCTTTTCTCAGAGATAAATCATTATCATATCAATGGTTTGCATCTATTTTGAGACGTTATGTATGTAGGGGAGATTTGAATTACTACTCTGCTTGGTAGGATCTGAACGATCTTTGTTTTTTCGAAAGTTATTTAAACAATTTTTCATACCTCTCTGTTTACTCTCTCTCTCTCTCTCTCTCTCTCTCTCTCTCTTTCTCTTTCTCTCTCTCTATATATATATTATATAATGTTATATTATATTAAAAATATATAGTAAAGTAAGTAAAGTTTGCGACCCTAGTCGAGAGTGACCAGAAAGCTCCGTTTTCTATAGCTACTACAGCAAGGTATAAGAGAGGGCGCTACTCTTTTCCCTAGATTGCTCCCCTTTACCATTGATCCTTGCCTTATAATGCTGAGTGTTAAGCCAGGTAGCATCAAATACCATTTTTTGAGTTGGGGGAGATAGCATAAATTATCAATAAGTGCCCATGGAGGTGCCCGTGGTGTAATCGTTATTGTCGTAGGAAGTGGACACAGCGGCGCTAGTTCAAATTCTGGACGAGACTGATTGCATTTTCACATAGCACTAATACCCTCGGGAAAGGTATGAATCCAATTATTCTCCCTCCAGCTAGAGGTAAATAGTAGGGCAGACTGATTTCTTCAGCCTTGGTAAGGTAACTAGTCTAGGGGAAGGAAAACTCTGAATTCAAACCTGTTAAATTCCGCTTAAAAAATGACCTTGTGTCATATCCTGCCCGAGCGGAGGGGTTGGTAAATATGATAAATTATCAATAAGCACTTATAAACGATTTTTTCCAATGTCATTTGTCACTGTTTAAGGCCTTCTGGTTGGACCAGGGAGTCTTTATTTAAAGAATTTTTACATTTCAATATTGACGGTTAGGAAATTTAAAGGTAATCTCTGAGTGTGTAAAGTCGAACACTTTAAAGACAATTAATTCGATAATGAAAAACTCATAATGTAAGAATACTTTCAAACCGTAAAATAATTTCAACTATTTTTCCGAAAAAATTGTATTTCAAAAGAATATAATCAGAAAGCAAACACCCAGAAATATATTTTTATTATTTTTCCTTCTATTTCTTACTCTAAGAAACAATATCTTACATATACTGTGAGCCAAAAAAGTATAATTTATGATTTGTAGAAAACAATACATCCCTAATTGTGTGCGTTAAATATTTCTTATTCATCAATATAGAATATTTCTATAAAGAAAAATTAAATAACAGTCGCTGCACGTCAGAATATAATTCATAAATTTTGCAAAGATTTGATTATATTTATTATAAAAACGTATTTTGGAATATTTTTTACTTAATTAAAATAGAATTGTCTACTCATTGAATTATATATATATATATATATATATATATATATATATATATATATATATATATATATGTTTGTGTGTGTGTGTGTGTGTGTGTGTGGACAAAGAGACGGGAGAGAGAGAAAGAGAGAGAGAGAGAGATGGATGAGCATGCAATTGTGCTTGAATTTATACAAGAATTCGCTTCCTTGCGAATTCACTTGTACTGAAAATGAATTTTAGAAATTTTAGAAATATAGGTTTGACAGTAACTCGATAGCAAAATAGATAGATAGATAGATAGATAGATAGATAGATAGATAGAGAGAGAGAGTTTATGTATCAACAGTCAGGAGTATGTTGAAAAACCTATGAGTAAATAATATGATAAACTGGGACTTTCATATGGTTACTAGTCTAGGAGAAAGATAATTCGATATCAAACAGTGAAAAACTCAATTTGTGTCAGATCAGGTCCTTGGCAAAGGCGTTAAGTAAATGCACACCTTCACACACACACACACACACACACACACACACACACACACACACACACACACACACTCACACACACACACACACACACTCACACACATACACACCCACACACACACACACACACACACACACACAAACGCAGTACCCAATTCTTGTCATGGGTGAAATAGACCTTTAAAGAATTATTGTTATTCAATAAAGCCGTGTGCAAATATAACCTTAGGAAATGACTGAACAAAAAATATGTATGAACGCTTGTCACGGTATTTGATTGTGACCTTGGCTCCGTGACTGCCAAATGCTTTTTCGGCTAGTTGGTTTATGAGCTCCCTCTGTTCCCACGTTATGTTTGAAAGATCCACAGACAAGGGATGACGAAATGACCCTAGAACTTTTTTTCTGGTGCCCAGAGTGGATCGTTGGTACAAGTTGTTTGGATGCTGGCAACTGAAAGACAAGAAAAACTCTCTGTTATTAATTGATAACTATCTATTGAAGCACAAGGATGTAAAAATAGTATATATATATATATATATATATATATATATATATATATATATATATATATATATATACAAAAATTATCGCCTTTTATCTTATTTGAGAGACAGACAAATACGGTATCTTGCTGGTGAAGTTTTTTAATCTTATTCTCTTTTACGGAGAGTGAGGCTTTTACTATAGAAAGGCTTTAGTTCTTGGAGATATTATTTTCAAATTTTCTTGTCTTCAGTACGGACATAGGATCTCTTCTCTCTTCTAATACTAAAAACATTTATTTTTACTGAGGAATTCCCTAGAAACAAACATTCCCGATTGGCAAACCAATCACATATAATTCTGTATTCTATTTTTAACTGGTCAGCCAATAGAATGCGCTGATCCTATGTCAGTGGGAAAAGTATCCCTTCCACCAATCAGATTTTAATTGGTCATACAATCAATCCACAACATAGGGATTTGGTTAATTAAAGATCCCTGCGCACGCCTTTTTGGGGAATATCACTTTTCACATTAACTAAAACAAAAGCCAAAGATCTGATTAAAGCCACGCAAAGATTTGACCTTTTAACCCTAACAGGTTTGCAAGAAATGTCATGATTTAAAACTGATCAATGCACAGTCAAAACTCAAAGAAAGTTTACTTTTTTTTGACAATTTGAAAGTTTGATTTGCATTGACTTTTTAAATTGAGTTTTGAATTTCTTTCAAATTCAACAATCCTTTTTGGTTATGAAAGGAAAAATACATTTTCCTAAATAAAAAGAATGAATCATAATCACCATAAGTTTTTAGCACCATATTGCCATGCAATGAACGTGATTCCCTAACCTGCTGACAGAAAATTACCATTGATGGGTGGACATTTCGTTAAAACCTGCCAATCAATAAATCAATTATCAATATTAGAATTATCTATTTAAACTTATAAAGTTTGTGAATCAAACATAACTTTTAAGTCTTTTCAAATTAGGGAATTCGGAGAATAACTGAATTTGATGAAAATGATTGGTGTTTCAAAATCGAAATCTTATCCGGATGATTTTTTCGATCGCTTTATACAAAAGTATAAGAAAGGAGAGAGTAATCAGTATTGTGTTGTCTGTTGTTAGAATAGCAAATAAAAGAAATCTGCTTCCTCATACACATAAACCTGCGCATAAGAACGTTGCAATGACCAAATGTCATCTAAAAGGTATTAATTTAAGGAAACAACGATTACATGGTATCTGAAAAAGTAAAGAAAAAGAGCAAAATCAAGAATGTTTATAAAACAGGTTCTTATAATAACTTTGATTAAAAATGTTTCCTCTTAACAATGTATGTAATTAGTATTTTTTTGCTTTCTATAGTTTATTTCTGAAGATCTTTAATTAACGCCGGTTAGCAATCCTCTTTGATGTTATATCCTCTTCCTCTTATTTTTTAGACACATACTGAATCTATGTTATCTCAGAAGTGTAAGGCTTTGTGCATCGTCTTCAATTTCCTTGTCCTTTGGTCTATTAGTCAGAGTTCTTTTCCTTATCCATTTGAAGAACAATCCTGAGTATCTTACAAATAATTCTGGCCCAGTGTTTATTTCTTTTTATATGATTTCTACTGCTGAGTTTGGTTTCGAAAAGTTTTCTTCTTCTTCTGAGCTACTGTTTTCTTACTTTTTCTCTCATCTGGTTGTTTGATGGTGTCCACTTCTAGTATTCCTTAATAAATCTAATTTTCTTTTTCTTTAAGTATTCGACTGCTTTGCTGATTTATTAGTTCTGTTACTTCCGTAGATTTATCTTGTCTTTTTCCCCTTATTCATAATCAACATGGGACTTTTTTCAATGATAACTCGTTATCGGTCTATAGTTACTGGGATGATCATTTATAGGGTCTTTTTATATCAAGGTAATTTTAGTTTCGTAATTCGTACGGGCTTCTTCTCATCTTGTTGGTATTTATTCAGTTGATAAGACAATCTGTAGTTAATGGACGTAAATTTTCAAAACCAGAATCCATGTACCCCATCATGGGTTCATGTTTTCTAATTTGGTACTTTTTAGAGGGTTGTTTTAGTGAGTCAAGTTTTGAGTCCACTTAGATGTCTTCTTCAAGAACGTAAAATCATTTTTTATGTTATTTATCCATTTAGCATTTATGCTCCTTTATCTTGCTCTTGAACTGTTTTATTTCCTATACATCCTGCTTATTCGTCTTTGTGTTTTCTCTACCAACTGGCGATAGATTTTTCGCAAGATACTGTTTTCTTTTTTTTTTTTTTTTTTCATTTTGCTTAGTTTTGTTTCAGTATTTGATGAATTACCCTTCTTTCGCCAGTACCTTTAGTTTTATTTCTTCCGGTTGTATTTTCAGTCTTGTCAACTTTTGTTGCTTTTTTTCGATCTTTTCATTACATTGTGTATGTTTCTTTTCTTGATATTTTCATTAGGTCTCGACTTTTTTTTGATTGTCTCCCTACCCTCATTTCCCATTAAGGTATTTTATTTCCGCTCGGTATCTTCAGGGGTTAGCAAATTTTCTTATTGACTAGTCTTTATTCAGCACAAACTAGATTTTTTAGTTCGTTGACGGACACCGTTGACGGACACCGTTGACGGACACCGTTGAATTTTTTGTTCGTTGACGGACACCGTTGACGGACACCGTTGGTATATTTTTTAATAATTTGTTTACGTTTTTGGTTTCTCCTTATATTTTTCCAGTCTTGTTTCCATAATGATGATTATGTAGCATACTTTTCTATTTAGTTTTCTTTTTTCTTTGCATTGTTTCTTTCATCTTGATATTGAAATTGTGGGTCTTGTTTCGGTAATATTTTGTTTTTTTCATTTTATTTCAGCTCCTTTCTTGAGATCATTTGTCTCGAGTTACCTTTCTGTATATTTCATGAATATCGAGTTCAGACAACCATTCTTTCTCAGAAATACTCCACACTTACTCGACAACATTTTGGACAGTGTTGAATACACCAGATTCAGCTTAAATTTCGGTTATCAGTTTTTTGTCACCACTTTGTGTAAGGTTGCTTTTAACATAGCAGTCGATTACATTCATTTTGTGGTCTTTTCTACTCCATTTTTCCTTTGTTGTCTCTCAGATGCATTGTTGTTTGGTTTTTGCTTATGTAACAGAAATCAGAACAGCCAGCTTTTTCAGGAGGGCAACTGGGTCTCCCTTATTAGCTTATAAAAGAGCATAATCCGATCATGACATAAATCTATAATCTGATACACAAATTTCTTTGAATTTGTACTTGCAAATCTTCATGAGCAGAATATTATCTCTATACCAGAACCAGGTGCTGATTTTTATCTGTGCTCTTATAACATATCTCACCCGGCATTCTTCCAAAGAAGAATAACTGTCAATGAGCCACACACACACACACACACACATATATATATATATATATATATATATATATATATATACGCCTTTAAAATTCGCTAGGTTTAATTTAGTATAAGTCCACATATGCCTTTTAAGTTAGTTAAGTTTTGTGGATTTATTTCATTACATATTTTCTTGAATAATAAGCAATGTCATTGTTACTTTTATACTCTTTTCATTTTCGTTTCTTTTATTATCCTTTGAATGACATTTGTGAACCTTATGTTTTTGATACTGTGATGCTTCTAAATTGTGCAAAATTTTGGCAATATAGTTAACCACTTTCTTTTTAGAAAACTATCGATTTGAAAATAAAATGCATTCAAATACTAACACGATATACTTGGTTTCAACCAACGGGTTACTTAACCATCTAACATCAGTCTTTCATATTCTCATTAATAATTTTGCACTGTCGGTTGGGGCTGTAGAATACACACCTTTTCAGACGGGTACCATGCCCCCAACGTGTGTCCTGGGTATGACACTAAACAATATGATGGTAAATATCGGGGAATACGGAGTACCCCTTTATTGCCATCACACCCAGGTCTGCTCTGGCCCGCGTTGGTAGCACCTGATGGGGTCCTATCTATGGGTCAATCAGTACTAAATTGTGTACTTATGCTAAATTGAATTGTTTGAAATGGAAAAGTTTTTGTATGTTCAACTGAATTCTTTGAAACAGAACTCTTTTTTTACATTGAAACTGTACTTACGATCAACTGAATCTTCTGAAATAGAATTGTTTTGACACTTAACTGTGCGTAAACAAAAATTATACATATATGAAACTGAATTTTTTGTAATTGAATTGTTTTACTAAACTGAATAGCTTGAAATAGATCTTCTTTTTTTAAATATTAAGCTGAGTACTTATTTTAGACTAAATTGTTTGAAATAGAAGTTTTTTTTTTTTGTATGGGATTGTATTAGGCATTAAATAACCAACAAAGATTGATATGCCATAAAAACCAAACAAATAAACTTCTCAATAATTCTGTTTCAAATGCTTATGTGACGGCAAATTGAACTAAAATCCCAAAATGGGACTTTAATTTCGCACGTGTGAAGACGGAGCAGGTTGGCACTTGATCCCCTACAGAAATAAGTCCTGTTCAGAGTTCTTTTCTCAGGCAGATAAGAACTGGCATATTACGTGAGGGAATAATTTAGGGCCAGACTGGCCACCGCTGGCAAAGGGGTCCAAAATTTCACACTATCACACACCCACCAGGCCGCTAAACTTCTTCCCCTTCCGATAATAGAAGAATACGGGCCTATAGGTCTGAGTTGTAATAATATTAATATTGCTACCGTCGGCAACTCCGGTTTCCCGTGTGATACTTTAGGAATTAGTAGGACAGTTCTAGGCAAGATAATATAAGGCGAATAGAAGCTGAAAGGAAAGCATGGAATAATAACATAGACCACATGGTAAAATGAAAATACATAAGTTCTTTACTACGGTTATATACATATATATGTTCAAAGTGTCAAAAATATATAATAGGATAGTCCATGAATATAAATGTCTTTTCCTGGCTTTTATCCTTTTTCAAACTGAGAGAGAGAGGTAAACAAAATTTGGGTGTAAAGGGAAAATGTCCCAAAGTTACTTATCTTATTTTTTTGACGGGGTTCCACTGGAGAATTTCTCTTCTTTCACGGGCTAGTAGACTTGGTACTGTTTTTAATGCTGGCTTGAGAGACTCAGGTCTCTCATGTCTCAGTCTTTTGTCTTTAGCCCGGAGTGAAATGGCTATCGTCCGTCTGCCACGGGACTTGTCCAAAAACTACCTTTTTTGTATTTACTTCCGTTGAGGGGAAGGGAACCCCACTTCCGTTTGAGGCTCCCGCCAATCATTTGGCTTCATTTTTCTTTCCCCTTCCGATGTCCGGCGACCCAAGGTCACTTAAGTGCAAACATCTGTGTGACCCACATTCTCTCATAACGGTCACTTTTTGACTGCTAGATAATTTTAGTTCAACGGGGGGAGGGAGTATCATTCCCACCTCCTCGTCTCCGTGAGCCATCACGTGACACCTCCCCGCTTAAGAGAAGAAAGGGAGATGAATAGAAATACCATAGAAAAAAAAAGGCAATTCAATTCACTGTTCTTTCTCCTTTCCTTTCACTTTTTTTTTCTCACTTTACTTTTCTTTCATCCCCTTTCTTCTTCACGCTTTGATGAATTCTTTCCTTTTTCCTTTTTTCGTCCTTCCTAATTTTCACTATAGGGGAAAACAATTTCACTTCTCTTTCTTTCTCTCTCTCTCTCCCTTTTCTTTTTCTTTAATCTCGTTTTCCTTTCTTTCTTTTTCTCTCTCGGCTTTTGGCCGTATCATATTTCAAACCTTGAGGAGGTAACTCCCTCTTTCTTTCTTCGTCACTTTTGACGACTTTATAATTTTAATTGTCAAGCTTTGGGGAGAAAACTTCCTTTTCTTTTCTCTCTTTCCCCTATTCGTCACTTGTTGACGAACCACTTTCTCGTCCATCTCATATTTCAACATTGGGGACGAGAGTTCCTCATTTCCTTTAGTTTCTCTCTCTCTCTCTTTCTTTCTCTCAACAACTATGAAAGAATATTCTACATTTTTGAGGGCGTTAGAGAAATAAACTTGGGTAATTTTTTTATTAATTTTTATAAGCCCTCTCTCTCCGAAACAGACAATTGGCCTAATTTTTCCTCGAATTTATTCGGCATTGCTGAGTTCTCAATTTTTCGAGGTTGGCCTTCTTGACGGACATACCTCTTCAATTTATTTGTGTGACACACTTGTGTCTTCTTCTTTCCCTCGTTGGTATCAATTCTGTATGTCCTCTTGTCTATTCTCTGTGATATTACGTAGGGACCTATATATGGTCCATCACAGTGGGGTCCTTTATTTGATGATAGTAGCAGGACTTCATCGCCCTTCTTAAATTCTTCCTTCTTAGTCACTTGTGAAGGTCCTCTTATTTTCCTCTTATCCTCTCGATAAGTATTAGGGAATTTATTCCTAATACTCGTTGGACCTTCATCTTTTCTCTGACGACTGGTCCTTTTCTCTTTCCGTTTATTGAGGTGTGGAAGGTTCACTTCTTTTCTTTCCACCTTCTCACTTTGCGAGCGACTATGTCGTTTATATCTCGCACGTGGCTCAGCCGCCATCTTGTCTCCATGCTGGGCGTTCGTTCTCGCCATCTTTCTTTCTTTATTTTTGGCGCTCATTTTCGCCAACTTCTTTCCATGTTTGGCGTTCATCCTCGCCATCTTTCCATCTTCATTTATGGCGCTTATTTTCGGCATCTTTTCCGGGTGACACTTTTTTGTTCTTACTTCATGTCCCAGTATGAGGGAAATTCCTTTCATAGGTAGTTTATCTACCACACCAACTTTCATAGGTCCATTTTTCCACTGGGACTTTAGGGTTATTTTACATAGCGGTATTTTTACCCTCTTTCCGCCGATACCCTCTATCATCACAGTCTCACGTGTTGCTTCTATTACCCTTTTAGGTAATTTATTTCGTAGAAGTAACGACTGAGATGCTCCGGTATCTCGTAAAATTGAGACTTCCACTGGTCCTGTGTGTGGGCCTCTTATCATCCCTTTTTTCGTCCAAGGTCGATAAGACTTGTCTACTCTAGCGGTCGTGACAGCTCCCTGTGGTTTTCTCGGCTGGGCCTGGTTTCCTTCAGGACCTTTTCCTAGCTGACACCTTATGGCTATGTGTCCAGCCTTTCCGCATTTGTAGCAGACCACTTTTCTGCTGCTACTTTGGAAGGTCCTTCTATTTTCTTCCTTAGGTCTTAACTCAGCTTTAAACTTCACTCTGTTTCCTGTGAAGGTTTTTTCCTTCGTCTTTCGGTGTGTGAGGATGTATTCGTCTGCTAGTGCGGCCATTTCATAGGTCACGTCAGTTTTTCTTTCACTTAGGTGAGCCCTGACTTCTTCTGGCACACAGTTTAAGAATTCTTCAGCTAATATTAGCTGCCGGAGTTTCTCAGCATCTCCGTCTATCCTCTTAGAGTCACACCACTTATCCAGTGCATTCTCTTTTTCTCTCAGAAATTCCACATAAGACTGGTTTTCAGTTTTTCTCTGTGTTCTGAATTTCTGTCTATAAGCTTCTGGAACCAATTCGAAGCTTTTAAGAACCGCTGCTTTCACCAAATCATAGTCGGCGCAATTTTCTGTCGGCAGAGTTGCATATGCTCTCTGTGCTTTTCCTGTCAGCACAGTTTGGAGTAGCATCGACCAGCATTCTTTCGGCCATCCAAGATTTAGCGCGGTTCGCTGAAAATGTGCGAAGTATCCGTCCACGTTGGCTTCTTCAAATTTTGGGACTAGCCTCGCTTGCTTCGTTACTTCGAAACTGTCATGGCTTTCTTTGCGTCCTCTTATTGCCAAGTCGACTTCTCGCAGCCTTGTTTCTTGCTGAATTTTTATTTTCTCCAGTTCCATTTTATTTCTCTGTAGTTCCATTTGTGCTTGTATTTTAATTTTCTCCAGTTCAATTTCTTCTGGAGTCATTCTTATCATTTCCGTTGGTAGCTCTTCTAATACTGCTTCCTCGAAAACATTTTCGTCCACCATGTGATTTGCTATCTCTCTCACGAGTTCATGCTTTCTCATAGAATTCTGAACATTTAACTCAAGCTTCTCGCCAATTTTTATTATCTCGCTTTTTCTCAGCCTCTCCAACTTTTCCATGGAGGGTTCTTTTAAAAAGTTCTCTATTTTGTCCATTTTTTTTTTTTTAATTTTTCCAAACAGTTATATCAACAAGTAATTTGACTGTTTCAACAATATTCCTTTTTTTTTTCTTTCACGGTCTCCCAGGGTAGATTTAAACGGCAGGAATTGTCACACGACTATTAGCAATAAATATTATTAATAATAATCATTCCGGAAACGAGCCCCCATAAATGGTCAGTATGAGGTCGGGAATTAAAGATTAAAATATTCCCGGACGAGCCCCCTATTTGGTCTGTGACGGCAAATTGAACTAAAATCCCAAAATGGGACTTTAATTTCGCACGTGTGAAGACGGAGCAGGTTGGCACTTGATCCCCTACAGAAATAAGTCCTGTTCAGAGTTCTTTTCTCAGGCAGATAAGAACTGGCATATTACGTGAGGGAATAATTTAGGGCCAGACTGGCCACCGCTGGCAAAGGGGTCCAAAATTTCACACTATCACACACCCACCAGGCCGCTAAACTTCTTCCCCTTCCGATAATAGAAGAATACGGGCCTATAGGTCTGAGTTGTAATAATATTAATATTGCTACCGTCGGCAACTCCGGTTTCCCGTGTGATACTTTAGGAATTAGTAGGACAGTTCTAGGCAAGATAATATAAGGCGAATAGAAGCTGAAAGGAAAGCATGGAATAATAACATAGACCACATGGTAAAATGAAAATACATAAGTTCTTTACTACGGTTATATACATATATATGTTCAAAGTGTCAAAAATATATAATAGGATAGTCCATGAATATAAATGTCTTTTCCTGGCTTTTATCCTTTTTCAAACTGAGAGAGAGAGGTAAACAAAATTTGGGTGTAAAGGGAAAATGTCCCAAAGTTACTTATCTTATTTTTTTGACGGGGTTCCACTGGAGAATTTCTCTTCTTTCACGGGCTAGTAGACTTGGTACTGTTTTTAATGCTGGCTTGAGAGACTCAGGTCTCTCATGTCTCAGTCTTTTGTCTTTAGCCCGGAGTGAAATGGCTATCGTCCGTCTGCCACGGGACTTGTCCAAAAACTACCTTTTTTGTATTTACTTCCGTTGAGGGGAAGGGAACCCCACTTCCGTTTGAGGCTCCCGCCAATCATTTGGCTTCATTTTTCTTTCCCCTTCCGATGTCCGGCGACCCAAGGTCACTTAAGTGCAAACATCTGTGTGACCCACATTCTCTCATAACGGTCACTTTTTGACTGCTAGATAATTTTAGTTCAACGGGGGGAGGGAGTATCATTCCCACCTCCTCGTCTCCGTGAGCCATCACGTGACACTTATTTTTGATTTGCTGATTTAACTTTAAACTTCCTCGAGTTCGCGTATCTGAAATCTGTTAGGGATAGTTTGGGTCTGTGCTATTCTGGGTAGGGTGATCATAATTATCCTTATTATTATTTTACAACTTGCAAATTTTGTACACACGTAGTAACTGTTTGTTTTCACTGGATTCATAGTGACAACAATTCTCCTTCTATGTATTCTGGCTGATTTTAAGAATGTTGTGTTGTGTACAGGGTGGCCTCGATTCTTCCTCTAATCTTCAGTTCCTTCAATCTTTTTGTCAGGCCTATGGAGATAATTCCATGGGCTCTAACTCCAATTTCCACAACCGACATCTTCATGTTGCGCTGATTATCAGCTCTCTGGTAAAATTCAAGTATTTAATACAGTTCTGTTTGCAGTAAGTTTTCCAAACTGTTATTATTCTACTCCTTTGGGAGTTTTTCAAACCAGCATCAGCTGATTGGCTTTCACTGGAGTTTGAGTGACAACAAATCTCACCAAGTCTCCAGGACTCTTCTCATTATCGAGGCCCATCTTAACAGTGTTGTCATTAAGATGGTCTCCACGCGTGTTCTTATTTCTAATTCTTCCGGTTCGTTTACCAATCCTTTGGTGACTGTACCGAGCGCACCAATTACAATTGGAATCACCGTTACTTACATGTTCCATCGTTTGTTCAGTTCCCTAGCAAAGGCCAGGTATTTATCTCTCTTTTCCCTTTCCTACCATTTTTCTCTGTGATCTGCCGGTAGGGTAAAATTCACCATTCGACAAGTTTTCTGTTTTTGTTTTTTTTTTTTTTGTTGACTAACACTAGGTATGGTCGTCTGGCTAAAATTAGGTGATCTGTTTGTATATCGAAATCTGAGAGAATTTAGTGCGTCTCCATCTTCTGGACGGATTCCGGGTTGTGCATATACTACTTTATCGCATCGTCAAATTATAATTTATTTCTCAATTCCCAGTGGATCATCTTCCCTACCCAGTCTTATCTACTCTTATAATCTCTTGGTGCTAATAATAATAACAATAATAATTATAATAGTAATAATTGTTGTTGTTGTTGTTGTTGTTGTTGTTGCTGTATTTAAAAAGTCCATGCCAAAATATAAAATGGCGCATATAGCATTAATGATATTTGTCATGTGATTTAACAAGAAGAAACGAAAAGAAAAGCCTTACCTCGATAAGGGAGCATTCCCCAGGGCAAAGTAGACATTTCACATCGCGTGTAAGGAAAATTCAGGTACGCTTTACTCTCGACGGTGTTAAGAGTCATTATACAGCTAGCAAAAGGTCATCGACAGCAGTAAAATCCACCAGATCGATTGGATCAATGGACTCAAGCTCAGCAGGGACCGTGTCTTATTCTCTACACTTGGGATTCAGCGTGGCCTGCATTATCAATCTGTTTTCCAGAAACAACAATTTTCTTTTAATCTAAATTTTTCTTTCAATTTTTCCTCCCTTTTACGTCCCCTTTGCCACAGTATCAAATTACGTGGTTAAGCGTGTTAGTGCTTACACACCAGAGAGCGATTGAGTTACGTTGATTGCTTAAAAAAATATTTAACTTGCATTTAGCGTCCGAGATTCTGCATAAAGAAAGCTTTCTAGAAGACGCATGTCATAACTGGAATATTTTCATGAGGAGACGACATCGATTAAAACTGAATAATTATATTAATATATGCATTTTTAAAAAAGGAAATCATAAAAGAATAAATACAAAGATTAACAGAATGTTGGATGCCGCTTTACGATCTTCCTCCATTCTCATTAAGACTTTAATTGCTTTGCCACTACAGAAAATTATCGTGTGAATAGATAAATATATTTCCTTCTCGATAACTTAGATAAAATTCAGTGTCCTTATTATGATAGCAAACTTCATTGAATGATGAGATCCAGTTCTAGAGATCTGGGGAGTGTCTTGTACCTGTAGATTGTCATTAAATCCAAGTCTACTCTGACTCAAAGTGGTAGCACCGGCTATAATCATATCCATTGGTCAAATAGATCAATTTAAAAATCACTCATATTCGATAGGTCTATGTGAAAACTGTAGACCACTTGACGTGCTGTTAAAATAAATCAATGATTTTTAACCAAATCCACATATTTATCATTCTATTCAACATGTATAATTTTCCTGATATATTGCATTCTTTCAGTATCAGGAACAAATATACTTGTGATATGCATGATTGTTTTGATTCATTTATTGATTTTAAGGGCATGACAACCCGTCTTGGTTTTCCTTTTTGGGCCTTTGGGTTAGGGAATCGTGTACATTGAATGTTCATATTTCCTTTTTTTTGTACATCTGTTTTTAAAAGTTTTTTTTTTTTAAATACAGTCCTAGTGAATTCGAATAATGTGTAAACAAATCTAATTGGCTCACAGACGAGAGGCAAACATGATTTACCAAGGTGATAATGGCAATAAAAGAATTGTCCACATCCACTAGAAATCCATAATAGGGGCCACATCCTTAAGTCAGTTTACTTACATATCTAGAGTACCCCTTTTCATCGAATACAGTTTTTATTTTAAGTCCCACCAACAGGGCCGATTTATTTTTTTATAATGGTTGATTAAAAGAAATACCGTGCTACGTAAAAACGCATTAGTTATTGTCAAATTGATTTTAAAGATTATTTTATTCCTAATCAGTCTCATTTAAACTGTTGATAATACGTTTTAATTGTCAATTAACTAGCTTAGTGACGGCTGTGTTTTCCTATCATCAGGATTTGCCTCAAATTAAGCTTAGGAATATAATACACGCAGTTTCATCTTCATTAAAAACTATAGCAACTTCTTACGGTCACTTTGAAAGGAATATAACAAGTCTTTAATTGATATATTTGGGAGCCGTGCATCCGAAGCTAATATTTTCGATTTAAATCTGAAAGTCATAGATAGATAGATAGATAGATAGATAGATAGATAGTGAAACAGAGAACAAGAAGTATAACGAACCTTAGAGATTGTAATTGATGGAGAGAAAGAGATAGGAGACATTCTGTTCAAGTTTTATTTAAAAATAAGAGTGAGGTTTCTCGAAGAAAAAGTCACGAACGTGTTGAAATGTGCGTTAGGCGAGCACCTGGGATTTGGAAGCGTTTACGATCGTCTCTTCCTCGTGAGATCCTTTTTATGGATTAGGATTCTAAGACAGGAAAAAAATAAAATAGGTGGTGGGGAGGTAACACCGACATCCGAGATTGTTAGGCTCATTCAACTGACAACTGATGATAAGTTGTTCTTTTTTATTTTCAAGTATTGCCCTATGTTTGATGGGTAAATGGAATTTTTTTCGCAAGTTTGAATGGAAAATCGATACACAAAGAAGGAAAAGTTGCTTTAATCTGTTAATAAAAAAAAACTACATGAATGAGATTCCTTTGTCATGGAGATGAAAAGGAGTAAGAATGAAAGAAATGAAAAGAAAAAAAAAAAGAAAAATCAATACGAAAAACACAAATAGAAGTGTTTTGAAACCATTTAAAAAATAAAATCAAAAATGTAAAAATTGAACTATTCAGAGAAACAGAAATAATTGAATGAGCGACGGTTTTTCATTTGGATGAAATGAGTACAAAAACGTTACAGAAAACAAAATACTTGTTATGAGTGTGGCAAAATCACGATTACTAATTTAGAAGGAATATATATGGGTAATTGAGATAATTAAGAATGATAATTAATTATAATAGTTGATTATGCTATTTGTATTTATGAATTGTCAGTTACCTAAAAATATTGAATGTGAGTGTAGGTCACATGCGAAGGTCATATAGTGCATTTGTCGCACGTGTCGACAGATTATTAAGTTGACAGGTTTTTTTTTTAAATTTGCAGGTACACCGGATATTGGAAAGTAAACAAAATTGAAAACATTTTGGCTGACTTAAGAAGGTCACACATGTCACACGTCTCCTAATTTCATTAAAGTGTTAGATGATTAAGATGTATTATATGAGCAGAATCATTTTGTCAGTTTGGTGTCAGTTCAGAGCTAAGAGGCAGAGATGGTCAGTTGAGAGGCTTTCTCGGGCGTGGAGACGAGAGGGGCAAATAAATTGAAGTCGGGTGTTTTTGTTCGTCTACCACCTTGTATCTGACACCGGTTATATGTAAGAACTGATACATTTCCCTGGTGTTGGACTTGACCAATGCTACATAAAATGTTATAATCAGAAAGAAATTATTTCGTATTTTCAGCGACGGGCTCTGCTATGTATTTGAGAAGATTGGTTGGTTGAATTTAATGGCATATCAACCTCTATAGGTTATTTAATGCCAGAACCATTGTTGGGTTTCATGGCAAATTAACCTCTTAAACGTCCTTGAGTGTCAAATCCTGGTGTATATATATATATATATATATATATATATATAAGTGAATATTAATTGTAAATAAATAGTCCGGAATTAGTATTTTAAAATAGGTCAAAGTTTTTTTTTTTTTGTATAAATTTGATGGTCAAAGGTGTTGGTAGCAGTCTACATCTTTAACAGGAGGCCAATTGTTTTTAAGAAGTTCACTATGTTTTTTGAGAAGAGTAATGCTTATTAGTATTCGAGATGGTGCCAGATCGATGAGGCAAAGTTACACTAGCCTATTTAATCAGCTTATGTAACATAACAAGGAAGAAACAACTATGAGGATTTCGGTGTGTTTCTTTAATTATTTTTAGATGATTTGCTTGAAAACTTAATAAAGATTCAAGGACAATATTGTTATGCTGAATATCTAATGTGAAGAGAACCTGCACAACCTTAGAAATGAAGAAAACATTTGATAAATATCAATATTTATAGCTGATGCGTAGGTTTTGTGGTTTGATTTTCCTTGATGTATTTGTATAACGGCAGATCAAATCCTTAAGGTATATCAAAGCCCAAATTTGCTCTATTTATAACTGTTAGATTATAATGATAACCATTTATATCTTCAATGTTTCATTGGAATCATTATTCTTTTTTAAATGCATTTTCAATTATTCTATAATCATAATTTGTATCCTAATTTACATGATGATCAAATGTTCCCATTTAATAAAAAAAATGTGATAAAATTTATACGGAAAAACATTATTTCTATCAAATATTAATTATTTTCAGACGGGTCTATTTGACCCATAGATGTGACCCAAACAAGTACTACTAATCCGAGACAAAATGGACTTGAGAGTAATGGCAATTAAGTGGTTTTCCAAATACCCGCAAACTCAGAAATTGTGCTATAACCAGAATATATATATATATATATATATATATATATATATATATATATATATATATAATTGCACTACCGTTGATTTAGAAATACGAGGATCATTAAATAAGTTTCCAGACCTTTTTCGTATGGTCACTTTTATCACTTTTATTGATAGTGTGACGTTACCACCTCGACCCCCCGAATACATCAACTTCTTTAAACCATTTCAATCTTGACCGGTGAATCATCTTGTGGTTCCGATAGGGGCATCGCACATTTCTTCAAGGCTACAAGAAATACAATCAAGGGAGTTGGAGGAAAGAACAAAGAACAAACGAACAATATAGGCTTGCGTTAACTCAAGTGAAAACAAGTTAAATTGTGATACTTTTCATTCCTTTGCATATGTAGACTAACGCTGACGTGCATCCTTCCTGAAATTTCCACAAAGCTACTAGGAATGCCAACTCATCTTCACTGGTCTTCCCTCACTTGCTTCTGGACCCTATCTCATGCCGACTGGTATCTTCTGCTTTCCGGTGTCGACTGCCAACTGCGCCTCTCCGTCGCCCGTCGCCCACTGCTTCTCTAGCGTTCCCTCACCCACTTCCGGTCAGATCGAAGATCGCGGGCTCAAAACAGACTAAGGGATCGTCTGCTTAGTGGACCACCCACATAGTGTCACCATAGTACACAGATGAAACTCTAGTCCCCTTCGAAGTAATCTCTTGCGGTTGCAATACACTTGTTGTACAGTTTCAACAACTTCTGGATGGCCCCATGGAAGTCCTCTTGTATGAGCGTGTCAATGACCTTAGTCACAGCCTCTTCCATCTCCTCAATTGTTTCATAACATGCTCTGAGTTTAGGGAATAACCGAAAGTCACAGGGGGCAAGGTCTGGACTATAGGGAGGATGAGAAACCGTCTTGATGCCCATCTTAGTCAAATAGTCTGTGACAAGGATGGAGTTGTGGACTGGTCCATTGTCCTGGTGGAAATCCCACGGATCTGATTTAAAGGGTGCTGGCCTCTTCCTACATTATCTCTTCCTGAACTCATTTAAAATCTCAACATAGTAATCCTAAGCCTAACCCTTTGGCAAATCAACTCTGATGTATTGACTTCATTACTCCTCCCACACCTCTCATCATCCCTCAAAGACTCCCTGCCTTCCTTGAATCTCTCATGCCACTCAAACACTGATGCTCGATTCAAGCAGTCTGAAGCATCCCATACGTCTCTGTGGTATTTTACCCAAATTTAGAACAAAATTGTATTTCATATCGTTCTAAAGTGTCCTCACGTCAAGATTTTATTTTTGAAATTCACCAGCTGTGACAATAAGGCTTTAGTAGGGTGTATTCCAATTGCTGCCGTAGCTGTTGATTTGAACGTGAAATCATAAGAATTGGTCAGTCATCTCATAAGATGTATAGTAATCACATACTAAATTTTCAAGAGTCTACGGCAGTTTTAAATGCCTGCACAAAAAACTTCTGGAAACTTGAGGAATAAACCGCGTATGAGAACCCAACAGTCCAATAACTTACAAAAAAAAAAACTATAGCAAAAGCGATGTGTTTAAAGTGGTGAGGGCTTGTGTAGAAACGGCCACGCTCTTTCCTCAACTTTAACAGCCGGTTGGAGCTAAATATACTAAAAACATTCAAACAAACATTGAAAGATCTCAGGCTTTTATTTCACTGTTAAAGATCTCCCATACTGTGTGTTTAGCACGGCTGGCTAGTAAGTTATTTGCCCTGAAGTGATATATATATATATATATATATATATATATATATATATATATATATATATATATATAAGTCAAAGTCTGTTCTTTACATACACTTGAAAGAGAAAACTTAACTACAGCAAGAAAATAAAGCAATGTTTTTTTTTTTAATTTCTTTTTCTTTTTCTTTTTTGTATTAGACGCCTTAGTAAGAATTTCTATTTGGTGTTTGTTAAAGAATCCCTGGCACTTTCGCAGGAAACTTCGCTAAACCGAAAAATATACCAAAAACTATTTTGATTCTATTCTATTTTTTCACAAGA
Organism: Sepioteuthis lessoniana; assembly: GCA_963585895.1. NCBI lineage: Eukaryota > Metazoa > Mollusca > Cephalopoda > Myopsida > Loliginidae > Sepioteuthis > Sepioteuthis lessoniana. The sequence continues at coordinate 104,922,589 of OY757905.1, read as the reverse complement.
AAAGAACATAAATCCCGATTTAAAAAGAGGATTAAAAGACCCTACTTCATCAGCTATCATGAAAATTGTTAGTTTTCATTGGTCTATTTCTGGATGCTGTTTTTATCATTTCGACATACTACTGACTAATGATGTACGGAGATCAAAAGCGTAATAATCATTTACACCTTTTGAGCTTATGCCACATAAATGATGAATATTATAAATTGAATAAAAGTAGGAAAGTATAAATAGTAAATTGAAATACAAGAGATAAAAGGTTGATGACCTGTACAATAAATTTACAAAGACAATTAATTTGCTGCCAAAAAAAAAGAGAAAAAAAAATGTTAAGCCTTTAATTATCGAAAGGATCATTCTGTTTGAACAATATATTTATAGATATAATCGAAATCCATACCAAAACTATCGTACGCCCGACCCAAAATATTGCAAACACCCGTGCGCGCACGCACGCACGCACACACACACACATACATATATATGTATGTGTGTCTGTGTGTCTGTGTATGTGCGCGTGTGTTCGAGTAAATGGCCAATATTCTTTCATCGTATCAAATGTATTTATTCATTCAGAATTTTTACATTACATTTCAATAATTCCTCTCAGTTGTTGTAAATAATGAACTTAATATTTAGTTATCAGTTTTGTTATTGTCAAGAAAGAAGTGTATAAACAATTTATAGGCATATTCCAATAGGTATTTGGATACACATTTTCTTGAGAAAATTCTTAAAAATGTAAATGGCAGACGTCCGTATCCCAAGAAAAGGTGTGTTTACGTATGGGATTATTTTCCGAGTGTCCTTGATGTTGAGAAGGTATATATACGTGTGTGTGTGTGTGTGTGTGTGTGTGTGTGTGTGTGTGTGCGTTATGCAGTATTGCCAGCGGAACTAAACGGATAGAGAAGATTATTATTATTCTCATTTACTCTTTTAGAGTTTTTCACATCAGTGTTAGCTGATGGTTTTTCACTGGAGTTTGAGTGACAGCAAGTCTCCTCAAGTCTACAGGACTCGTCTCAGTATTCTATAAGTTCTTAGCAATGCTGTCGTTTGGATAGTCTCTACCCGTCCGCTAACTTTCAAGTCCTCCAGGCCTTTTAATAATCTTTTAAGTATTGTGCCTAAAGCACCAATAACAATTGGCACAATCGTTACTTTCATATTCCACAGCTTTTTCAATTCTCTAGCAAGGTCGAGGTACTTATCTTTCTTTTCACTTTCCTTCAGATTTATTCTGTGGTCCACCGGGACAGCAAAGTCGACAATTTTACAAATTTTCTGTTGATTATTATGAGGTCTAGTCTTCTAGCCGGTATTAGGTGATCCGTTTGTATGTCAAAGTCCCATAGGAGTTTATGCATGTCATTTTCAAGGATAGGTTCTGGGTTGTGCATATACTATTTGTTTGTATGTTCGATTTGAAATTTCCTGCACGTCTCCCAGTGGACCACTTTGCTGACCCAGTCATGTCTCGCCTTATACTCCTTCAGTGCTAATTTGCTGCATTCGCTTATTATGTGATTGATCGTTTCGTAGGGTTTTCACATCAGCATTTTCACTGGAGTTTGAGTAATAGCAAGTCTCCTCAAGTCTCCTGGACTCTTCTCAGTATTCAGGCTGTTCTGGTTGTTCTCAACAGTACTGTAATTTCGTTTCAATAATGCTGTCGTTTAGATAGTCTCCACTCGTCCGCAGACTTCCAAGTCCTCCAGGACCTTTAATAATCCTTTAGTTAATGTGCCAAAAGATCCATTCACAATTGGTAAAATCGTCACCCTCACGTTCGACAGCCTTCTCAATTCCCTTGCAAGGTCGAGGTACTTATCCTTCTTTTCACATTATTTCAGTTTTATTATCTGGTCAGCCGGGAGAGCAATGTAGACAATTTTGCAAGTTCTCTCTTTTTTGTTAATTATTATAAGGTTTAATCTTCTGGCCGAAATTGGGTGATCCGTTTGTATGTCAAAGTCCCAGAGGGGTTTATGTGTGTCATTTTCTATGACAGACAGGCGCTGGGTTGTGCATATACCATTTGTTCGTATGGTCAAATTTAAATTTCTTGTACTTTTCCCAGTGGATCACCCTGGGGGGGTATTATTATTATTATTATTATTATTATTATTATTATTATTATTATTATTTTACTCCTTGACAGTTTTTTCTAAAAGCATAAGCGGATGGTCTTTTACTGGAGTTTGAGTGACAGCAAAACTCCTTAAGTCTTCTTGACTCATCTCAGTATTCTGGCTGTTCTCAGTAATGTAGTAGTTTGGATGGTCTCCACTTGTCCTCTTATTTTCCAAGTTCTCCAGTCCTTTTAAAATCATTTGATGACTGTATCAAAAGTACCAATCATGATTGGTATAATTGTCACTTCCATGTTCCACATTTTTTTCAACTCTGTACCAAGCTTTCATTTCACTTTCTATTAATTTTATTCTGCGGTCAGCCAGGACAACAAAGTCGACAATTTAGGAAGTTCTTTTTTTTTTCTTTTTTGGTGGTGGGGGATATAATAAGGTCTGGCTTTCTGGCCGAGATTAGGTGATTCGTTCGTATGTCAAGTCTCATAGGAGTTTATGTGTGTCATTCTTCAAGACAGACGTTGGGTTTTGCATATACGATTAGTTTGTATGGTCAAATTTAAATTTCTTGCACAATTCCCTGTGGACCCATTTGCCTACCCAATCATGTCTAGTCTTATATTCTTTTTACAGTAATTTGCTCATTATGTGATTGATGGTTTCGTCTCTATCACCATATAACCTTCAATAGCTATTTTGTTGCATCTTATCTATTCTCCATTTGATATGATCGGCTCTTATGATGTTATTATTAGGAGTAATAGTTTTTCATTCCCGGCGAGATTTTCTCAGAAGCGTCAGTTGATGTTTATTCACTTGAGTTTGAGTGACAGAAAATCTCTTCTGGTTTCCACGACTCTTCTCAGTAATCTACCCGACCTCAGCAGTTCTGTAGCTTGCTGTTCTCGACCCTCCTCAAATTTCTAACTGTTCCAGCCATCTTTCTACGTATTTGAGGACTATTAAAAGTGCACCAGTTACAATTGGTATTCTTGTTATTATCATTTTTGGCCAGTTTTCAAACTTATCTTGCAAGATTCAAGTCTCTTTTCGCTTACATTTTTTTCTCTCTGTAGTGGGCAGGAATGGCAAAATCTAATAAACAGCAAGCTCTCTTTTTTTTTGTTAATTATTACTAGGTCTGGTCTTCCGGCCGTTAATTAGGTGAACAGTCTGTATTCCAGCATCCTAGTGAATGTTTGGTATCTTATTATCCTGAAAGGGTTCTAGTTTGTGCAAATACTATTTAGTAGTATGTTCAAATTTCAATTTCTTGCACTATTCCAGGAAGATCATATTCACAAACCATTTAACTCTTTTCTTATACTTTTATAGTCACTAGTTTGCTGCATGCACTTATTATATGATAAATGTTTTTTTCTCTGTCACCGCATAAATCTACACACGCTATTTTATTACGTATTATCACTTTATTCTTTAATTTAATTGTTCATTTAAGCGTTGTTTTGAGCTGCTATCAGAAGAGATTCGGTTTATTCCCTGATGGCGTCCGCTTCTAATATTCCCAGATATACGTAATTTTCTTTTTCTCCAAGTGAACTGATTCTTTCTTGATTTTGTAGATCTATTCCTTCCTTTATTTATCTCTTACTCCTTTTTGTTATTATTAGTAGTATTGTTATCATTTACTTGAGAGTTTTTCACATCTGCTTGAGCTGAAGATCATTCCTTTAAGTTTGAGTAAGAGCAAGTCTCCTCAAATCTCTAGGAATCTTCATCAGTATTCTGGCCGATTATCAATAATGCAGTATGTTGGATGGTCTCCACTCATCCTCTTATTTCCAACTCATCCAGTCCCTTTATTAATCTTTCGGTGACATTACCAAGAACTCCAATAACAATTATTTTCACTTTCTTTTAATTTTACTCCGTGGTCAGCCGGGACAGTTTTTCAAGTTTTCTTTTTTAAATTTTTTTTATTGATTGCTGTAAGGTCTGGTCTTGTAGATGAGATTAGATGATCCGTTTGCATCTCAAAATCCCCTCGGGGTTTATGTGTCTCAAGCTCAAGAAGAGATGTTGGGTTGTGCATATACCATTTTTTTGTATGGTCAAATTTCAATGTTTTGCATAATTCACAGTGGATCACCATAACCCCCCAATAGTATCTTGTCTTATATTCTTTCAGCAGTAATTTGCTGCATTCACTTATGTGATTCATCGTTTAATCTCTATTACCACATAATAAATATTTCCAGTTATTACTATTATTGTTTACTCTTTGAGAGTTTTTCACATCAGCGTTAGCTGATGGTCTTTCACTAGAGTTTGAACGACAGCAAGTCTCCTCAAGTCTCCAGGACTCTTCTCAGTATTCTGGCCCTTCTCAACAATACTGTATTTTAGATGGTCTCCACTCGTCCTCCAACTTCCAAGTCCTTCAGTCCCTTTAACAATTCTTTAGTCACTGTACCAAATGCACTAATCACGATTGGTATAACAGTCACCTTCATGTTCCATAGTTTTTCTATCCCCTAGCAAGGCACAGGTACTTAAACTCCTTTTCACTTTCTTTCAGTTTTAGTCTGTGGTCAGCCGGGACAGCAAAGACCACAATTTTGCAAGGTATATATTTTTATTGGTTAATATAAGGCCTGGTCTTCTGGTAGAGATTAGATGATCTGTTTGTATGTCAAAGTCCCATACGAGATTATGTATGTTATTCTCCAGGACAGCTGCTGCGTTGGGAATATACCATTTGTTCGTATGGTCAAGTTTAAATTTCTTGCACATCTCCCAGTGGTTAACCTTGCTGACCCAGTCGTGTCTAGTCTTATACTCCTTCTGTGCTAATTTGCTGCACTCACTTATTATGTGATTGATGGGTTGATCACTATCAACATATAGCCTACATTTGCTCTTTTGTTGTATCTTACCTATTCTCACATTGCTTTGATTGTTTTTCATAGCCTTCCTTTGTATTGCAATGAGGAGAGATTCTGTTTCTTTTTTTATTATTATTTTTGCTTCTTGACTGTTTTACCTATCAGTCTTTGCCGATGGTTTTTCACAGGAGTTTGAGCGACAGTAAGTCTCCTCAAGTCTCCAGGACTCTTCTCAATATTCTGGCCGTTTTCAGTAATGATATCGTTTGGTCGGTCTCCACTTGTCTGTCAACTTCCAATCAACCAGGCCCTTTAATAATCGTTTAGTTACTGTGCAAAAAGCACCAATCACAACTGGTACAATCATCACCCTTATGTTACACAGCTTTTTTCATTTTTCAAACAAGGTCGAGGTCCTTATCCTTCTTTTCATATTCTTTCAGTTTTATTCTGTGGTCAGACGGGAGAGTAAAGTTGACAACTTTAATATTATTATCATTATTATTTACTCCTTTAGAGACTTTCACATCAGTGTTAGCTGATGGTTTTTCTCTAGAGTTTGAGTGACAGCAAGTCTCCTCAAGTCTACAGGAGTCGTCTCAGGTTTCTGGCCGTTCTTAGCAATGCTGTCATTTGGATAGTTTCTAACCGTCCGCCAACTTCCAAGTCCTCCAGGCCTTTTAATAATCCTTTAGTTATTGTGCCTAACGCACCAATCACAGTTGGCACAATCGTTATTTTATGTTCCACAGCTTTTTCAATTCTCTAGCAAGGTCGAGGTACTATTTACCAACCCCTTCGCTCGGGCAGGATATGACACAAGGTCAATTTTTAAGCGGAGTTTAACAGGTTTGAATTCAGAGTTTTCCTTCTCCTAGACTAGTTTCCTCACCAAGGCTGAAGAACCTAGTCCGTCCTACTATTTACCCATAGCTGGAGGGAGAATAGCAAGGTCGAGGTACTTATCCTTCTTTTCACTTTCCTTCAGATTTATTCTGTGGTCCGCCGGGACAGCAAAGTCGACAATTTTGCAAATTCTCATTTTTTTTTTTTTGTTGATTATTGTAAGGTCTGGTCTTCTGACCGGGATTAGTTGATCCGTTTGTATGTAAAAGTCCCATAGGAGTTTATGCGAGTCATTTTCTAGGATAGGTGCTAAATTGCTGCATTCGCTTATTATGTGATTGATCGTTTCATTTCTCTGCTTAGCCTACATTTACTGTTTTGTTGCGTCTTATCTATTTTCGCTTTGATATGACTAGTTCTTATGGCGTTGTCCTGTGCTGCTATTAGGAGGGATTCCGTTTCTCACTTATGGTTTCCTTTTTTTAGCCAGGTCCCGGTTTTCTGGTGTAAGATCTTGTTTATTAGACGCTTAAAGAGTTGTTTTCCCTCCCATTTTTGTTTCCTAGTTGTTGTCATTCTTTCGTCTATCGTGTTGTCTGTATCGTTTCTGATGGTTGTCATTCATCCTCGTTCGTGTTTTTCTATGTAGTCCCCGAGCCGTTGTGTGGATGCTTCAACGGTGTCTTCGATGCTGACAAGTCCTCTTCCTCCCTCTTTTCTAGATATATATAGTCTGTCAACGTCGTCTCTGGGGTGTAATGCCTTCTTCATGGTCATTAGTTTTCTTGTCCTTTGGTCCATTTGTTTAAGTTCCTCTCTTATGCATGGTCATTATTATTATTATTATTATTATTATTATTATTATTATTATTATAATCTTTTTAAATGATAGATGATAAAGTAATCCTCGCTAGGGAATAAACGGATATCATAAAAGATACGGACGGATTCAAGACGCAGTTCCGACAACTTTATTAATTAACTTATGAAGTTACGTTAACAATGAATAAAGGAAAAACTAGATAAACACATTCATAAATAAGTTCTCCATGAGTTTTTTTTTTTATCTTAGAATTTTTTGCGTCTCTTATATTAATATTTTAATGTATTTTAAAGATATGTTCTGTAAATGTTGCAAAATTTAACTTATGTGTAATTTTGAAAGAAAGACCAAGAAAGATGCCGATAGCGATGCGCAAACGATAAGAATCTTTCTACATATAATCTGATAACCTAAAATCAAATTGATAAACAAATGAATAAATAGATATTTAAATCTCTGTTTTCCAAGCTAAATCTACGAGTAAGTTAAATGCACTAAAGTATTTGCCCAGTCGGTTGAGGCTGTAGATTACACCGACTGCATCACTGCAGAGAGGTAAGACCCACCCCTGCAACGAATCTCCTGGTTATGAGACTAAACAATCTGATGGCGAGGTTCCAATAATGCAGGAGCTTTGGGGAATACGGAACACCCCTTCATTGACATGGCTCCCAGGTCCTTTCAGGCCCGGAGTGGTAACACCTGGTTTGGCCATATCTATGGGTCAAATAGAACTAAACTGAGGACTTATGCTAAACTTAATTGATTGAAATAGAACTGTTTTGAAATTTAACTGTGTGTAAACAAAATCTATACTTATGCTAAACTGAACTGTTTGAATAAGAACTGTTTGAAAACACTGAATAGATTTAAATATTTCTTTTAACAACTAAACTGTATACTCATGCTAAACTGAATTGTTTGAGTTAGAACTGATTTTTTGTATGAAATGGATATGGCCTTAAATAACCTATAAGGGTTTATATTCCATAAAACCAAAACACTCAACCAACCAACACTACAGAGAGGCAAATCTTAGCTATAATCTTGAACAAGAATTCCTTACGAACTCGTAAATAAACAAAAAGCGAAAAAAAACCCGGATATAATCACAATTATGATTTTCCTAAACATAAGAATAAATAGAAAAAATAAACAAATAAAAAAAAATCCTCAGAACTGCAATATTGAAATGTTTTGAAACTACAAAAAATTAAAAAATCGAATGAGAACTGGTTCTGTTTCGACCACAAAATTATAAATAAAATGGATTTCTTGATGGAATTATCTTTTAAAAATTCAGAAAATGATTGAGTGCCAACTCCATTAACTAAATGATTGAAGTGGGGTTGACGCATGGCAAAATAATTCTAAAAAATACTGTCGTCAAAATTTCAAGTAAAAATGTCATTTTAAATAAATCTCGTCTTTTATTGCTGAAGTATCGACAATTTCGTAAATATTCGATATCTAGCCGATTTGGGTGTTTTTTTTCTAATGCAGCGCTTTTAACAGGTGCGCGGTCTGTACACGACTAATATATGTACATTGGTTTGTTCATTTATTAGCTGACATGTATTTGTATGTAGGCGTACTTTCGTATATGTATGTACGTTTCTGTGAGTACGTGTATGTATCTCCGTGCATACAAATGTCGCTCAATGAATTCTAAGCTTCCTTCAGAAAGAAGAACTGTTGCTGAACACTCTTGTTGTGGCAACATACTACCGTTTGTAATAGAACTCTAAAATCTAAGTCAGACTTCTCTCAGAAATTCTCTGTAGTTGAGACCCATATCAAGGTGGACAAAACAGAAAACAGAGCTGTCACAGATTTGTTTTAAGTATGCCACCTAAGAAATCCATGATGACATGGTAAAGATATTTTTGAGTATTCCTCTCCCTTTGCAACTGTGTAGAAATTGTTTGCGGGATTTACGCGAGGCAAGGATATCACAGAATTTGAACCTCGGTCAGAGCGTTCAATAACTTCACTCGATGATGAACAAGTCGCTGCCATTCACCGTATGATTTTGTATGACATATGTCTTAATATCTGGCACATAACTAAGCCCATAGATATTACATCTAGTTTGATCTACACTGTTTTAACTATCCGCAAGATGGGACCCAAATATCCGGACACGATAACAGAAACTTAAAAAGGTTGACATTTTCGAAACACTTCTGACTCACTTCAAAATTGACTTTAAGAATTTTCATCGGAAATTGGTTACTCTAAATGAAAACTCAATTCACCACTTCGAAATAAATCAAATATACAAAGCAAACAATGTAAACACTATAATTTTCCTCCATTGAATTAGTTCAAGCAGGTGATGATTATTGATAAATTGATCTTCTTTTTTTTTGATGGCTTAATGATCGTCAAGCTAGAAAATGGAAAAAAAAACTATTACTGGACAGTAGTATGCATCAACCTTAAGACAACTGAAGGGAGCAATCGAATCGAGCCGCAAATAAAAGCTGAGGGCATGTGTGCTCCTCTTCCAAAATAACATGCTCATTTAAACTTCTTGTTTAAATGCCTCTATGATAGGGGTGCCATGCTTGAGTATCGTAACCTAGTGTATGGATGTTATGAGGACAGGCTTCTGCTCTAGGATAACACACCCGTTCAAACTGTTTTGATTACAGTTAATAAACTAGCCAACTGTGACATCGAATTGCTACCTCATCCACAATACTTACGAGACTTCGTTTCATCTGACTTCGTCCTTTTCCCTAAACTCAAATCCTACCTGCATGGTCAACATTTTGAAAACAATGATGATGTGATATGTGCTGCGGAGAAGTTTTTGAAGGGTTATAATGCTACCTTCTACGGTAATGGGAGTGCAATGCTTGAGAATCGTTGGACCAAGTACATTGATGTCAAGAGGGATTATATAAAAAAAGAATGAAAAACTGTCTTGTTGAGCCGAATTCATTTGAGTGAGGCTTAGAAATTTTTGATCGACCCTCGTATGTGCATGTGTATTCTTTAGTATGTTTATATGTAAGTACACTGATAAAAGTCTGACTAAACTTTAAGTACATTCTAATAAGAATAAAATTGATAAATAAATATCTTTGTCAATCAGAAGAAAAAAATATAATTCACATGTGTAAGTGCTGAGTAATAACCGGTTTGGATAAATTTCAACATCTGATTTAATTAAGATGGTTCAACATTTGAAGAACTAATCATTAATTTCCATTATAATTGGTATAATTTAATTGCCTCCCGATAATTACCCATTACGGATAGCCATTTCAAAACCACAGAGCTTAAGAAGAACATTCAATAATTGATAATTTCTTAATCCTCTTTGAATTAATAATCTTAAAATCATCTTTGAGGCGAGACTCCAAGGAAAAATCCGATTGCTTTTAATCCGATACAAATGAAAATTTCCCTTGCTATTTTAAAATGTGTTATGAATTAAACTATTCTGATATTCACAGGATTTTCTTAATCATTTCTATAAATCAGTCACTTTTATTGGTGTTGTATTCAGACAATGTAAAATATTTTATTGAGAATGGGGTGCATTAATGATTAAGATGATGCTTGATTTTATTTGCAATATTTGGAACAACACACAGAGACATTTACATATAGGCATAATCTCTCTCTCTCTCTCTCTCTCACACACACACACACACACACACACACACACACACACACACATTACCCTTCTTGTCACTGGACCTAGACTACGACGACAACATCCTCTGTTGATGGATAAAACTATTCCAAAATAGAGTATCCTGAGAATGGCACTAAACTACATCCGAGAGAAAAAGATCAGCTTCCAAGACACCCGTGTATTTGTACGTTTCCTTTTCTCCTAGCGTTCTAATCTTGTGTTGATTTGGCGGTTCCATTCCCTCTTTCAGGTGTCGATTGTCGCTTTTCATTTCTAGCATTGCACATTTTTCTATGCCAAATTCCATCCTATTATCATTATTATTATTATTATTATTATTATTATTATTATTATTCACTCATTAGAGCTTTTCACATCAGCGTTAGCCGGTAGTTTTTCACTGGAGTCTGAGTGACAACAACTCTCCTCAAGTCTCCAGGACTCTTCTCAGTACTCTGGCCGTTCTCAACAATGCTGTCGTTTGGGTGGTTTCCACTCGTCCGCCAACTTCCAATTCCTCTAGTCCCTTTAGTAATTCTTTAGTTACTATTCCAAACGCACCAATTATTATTATTATTATTATTATTATTATTATTATTATTATTATTATTATTATTATTAATATACTGCTTGTGAATTGTTCACACCATCTCTGATAATTAGTCTTTTACATGAGTCTAACTGATAGCGAGTGACCTTAGGTCTCCAGGATTTTTATAGGTATCCTAGCCGACTTTAATAATATTGTAGCTTGATGGATTCATTTCTTGATCAAATATTCACTTCATCGATCCTTATATTCATACTCTTTCCAAGGTCAACAACAACAATTAGTATCATTGCTATTTCATGTTTCAGAAAGTTTCAGTTCTCTGACAAAATCCGGATATTTTCCAGTATTTTGGTTTCTTTCATTTTTACTTTCTCTTTTACTTTGTGTTCCCCTGGCTCAGCAGAATGAGTTTGATGCAAGGTTTTTATCACCTTGTTAAATAAAACTGGATCTGATGTTCTAGCCTAGATTTGTTGATCCTTTTGTTTCTCTGAAGTCCGGAGAATGGTAGGCCTTTCATCATCAATTACAGCTTTTGATTTAGTGAACATATTATTTATTTGCATGGACAAATTTCCTTCTCTTTAAAAATTTCCTCTGAATCATCTTCTCAGCAAATTGTGCATATTTTTGCATTTTTATTCTGATTCTTTGCAGCATTCAATTATTATAATAAATTGAATGTTTCCTATCTATAAACCCATGAGCGTATCAATAGATTTTTGAAATTATTCTGTCCTGCTATTGTTAGACATTCACTTTCTCTCTTTTAGTTCATTTTTATTAAACATTTCTAGGTTATTTTATGTATAATGGCTTTATGTTGTCGCTTAAAGTATCCATATAGTTTCTTTCCATTTTTGTATTCCATGCTTTTTTTTTTTTTTTTTGTTCGTTGTTCTGTTGTTGCTATTGGCTGCTGTAATATATGCTCTCTTTAAATAAATTCTTCGAGTCCTTGCATCACTCTATCGAAAAAGTTTTCAATGCTTGTGAGGTATCTTCCCTCTACATTCATTGTCATATAGTGTATATCAATGTTATCTATCATGTGTGTAAGCCTTTGCGCATAATTATCAATCCCTTTTGTTCTATTGTCAATATTTCTGAGATAATCTTTTGTCCAATTTAAAAAGATGTCCAGAATATCTTACTGGGAAGATAGTCTTAATATTTATCCTTTGAATAGCTTTCTGCGACAGGATTTTGTTTCAAGAAATTTGTCTCTGAAGTTTTCATTCATTACTTTTTCTTTCATCTCCGTTTGTTTTATGGTGTCGACTTCTAATTATCCTAAACATTAAGAATTTTCCTTTTCTTTCAAGTGTTATGATTTCTTGATTGGATAGTTCTATTCCTTCAATTGCTTCTATTTCTTTTCTTTTTTATCATATGCATCGTGCATTTTTATTTCTAAATTCCATTATTTTATCTTTGGTGAAGATTCTAATAGTTTGGTTTGGTCTCTTTGTTTAATGGCATATCAACATTTGTTGGTTATTTAATGCCAAAGCTATTCTCCTAGAAAAAGAGTATCAACTGATAGGGTCCTATCTAAGAGTCAAATAGAACTTAATACTGTAATTATGCTAAACTGAATTGTGTAAAATAGAACTATTTTGACTTTTAAACCGAGTACTTATTTTAAATTGAATTGTTTGAAATAAATCTGTTTATATTTGTAAACATGGATTTGGCATTAAATAAGCGACAATGGGTGATATACCATAAAATCTAACCAAACCAAACTCATTGTAAAAACTCATTTTAACAAGTCGACACGTTCGAGCGAGAAAAACCATATCGAAGCCAGTGACAAAACGAATTCCTTAATATATGAAATGAGTTTATTACCCCATAGTAAATAATAATGAAACTCAGCAACCGTTCCCAAATATTTGTACGGCTTAAGTAACGGGATAAAAAGATAAAAACAACAGATGTATCCTATATTTGAGGCAGGTTATGTTTTTGAGTTTTTTTCCTTCAACCATTAAGACTAACGGTTATCATCATTATCGATTTAATAGATGTCCTCACTGGTAAGTGTGAGACGGTAGACCACGCATATATCTGTAATTGATGATAATGCTACAATGAGTTGGCACTAAATAACCTACAATGGTTGGTTGGTTGGTTGGTTGGATTTTATGGCATATCAACTTTTGTAGGTTATTTAATGGTAAATCCATTTTTATCAAAATAACCAGTTCTATTTCAAACAATCAAATTTAGCATGAGTACAGTTTAATTGTCAAAAACATTTCTATTTAAGGCTATTCAGTTTAGTCGAACAAATCTAATTCAAACAATTTAGTTTAGTATAGGTAGAGATTTCGTTTACCCACAGTTAAATGTCAAAACAATTCTATATTAAACAATTTAGTTTAGCATAAATACAGTTTCGATGTCAAAAACTTCTGCATTTAAAACAATTTAGTTTAGCATACAAAAACTGTCCCATTTCAAACATTTCAGTTTATCATAAGTACACAGTTTAAATGTCAAATGCATTTCTATTTGAAGCTATTCAGTTGTCAAACAGTTCTGATTCAAAGATTTCCGTTTAGCATAAGTACGCAGTTTAGTTCTATTTAACCCATAGATAGGGCCCTTTAAGGTGCTACGAAACTGGGCCCGAGAAAACTCTGGAAGCGAATGGTAATGAAGAGGTACTCAGTATTCCCTAAAGCCCTAGCTTTAATGGTACTTCATCATCAGATTTTAGTGTCATATCCCGGACACTCACTGGGGGGGGGTATTACCCCTCTGCAGAGGTGCAGTCGGTGTAGTTTACAGCCCCAGGCGACCGGGAAAAATATAATTGTTGATATGAACAAAACTAAACCAAGCTTTTAGTAAAAACGCAGTTTAACAAATCGACACGTTCGAGTGAGAAAAACCGTTTGAGGCATGTTATGCTTTTGAGTTTGTTTTCCATCAACCATAAAGACTAACGGTCGTTATCTTCATCAATATAATAGAGGTCCTCACTCGTAAGTTTGAGCCGGTAGACCACGTACATAGGGGTGATTGATGATAATGCCACAATGAGTTTATAATGGTTGACATTTATTTTGTGTCTAGTCTTACGCTTCTAACTTAAATTGGAGGTCTTACATGCTGCAATTTACTAACGATTCCACAATTGAATTTCCGAACTTCTAGTATAGTCCTCTGATTCTTTTAAATAATTTTTCTACAAGCTTTTTCTTTTCTTTTCTTTCTTTTTTTTTTTTGAGATAATTCTCAGGTTTTAATAAGCTTTATAAAAAAGAAGAAATGTTTCAAACTTGGATGACTCAGAAGTAAATATATAAGTTTTATTTATCTACTTATTCATATATTGTAAAAAGGATTAGATTTTATTATTTAGAATTCGCTATATATAGTTTACAATGATGGCAATTTCCGGAACATTGCACCTCTGATTTCTGGTAAATCCTTTTTTTCTTTCCAAATGGCAATCTGGTTACTTCCATAGAGCGATGTGACAAAACCGTATCCTAATAGGATTAACTTGTCTTTCCTGCTTGATTCGATTCGCAGACTAACAATAACGGGTCACTTAACTATATTAAATTTTTCTTCTTTGCTAGGGCGATTGAATTTCTTCTAACTTTTTTGTTTTCCATTTTGCTTTCTATTTATTTATTGATTTCTCTTGGGTTTTTTTTTCTTGGAATATCAGCTGACCACGTCAAGTGTCTTGTCAAGGAATTTCACTAGGAAATGTTTTGATTATTTTTACTTCTTTAAGCCAAGCGTTTCCTTGAAAAAAAAGGGAAGCAAATATCTTAAGAATTTTGCAAACTCAAACATGAGCAACAGCTTCAAATGAACTTTGCTTTCTTTTTTTTTTTTAATATTTTTCCTTTTTTATATATTATTTTCTTTCCTCTTTCCGTTTAAACATAATTATTTTCAGCCACTAAACACTATGAAAAGGAAGGAATATTCTAAAATTGGTTTATTTTTAACAATTTCATTTTTTTTTCAAAGCCTGCTTAGTTTAACTGTCTTTCTGCGCACACATGTATCTTACTCAAATTATTATAGTTTTCATATGATCGAAGTGTGCTACTTTTGCTACAGATTTCAGTAATACCATCCAAATTATTGAATGATCTGAGACAAAACTTTTCTAAACTAGGCTTACAATTGTTACCTGGCAGTATGACAAACAAAACCTGTTAAAGCATGGATGAAAATTCTTCCCGTGTAAACAGTCATCTATCAGACTCATGTTAATGCTTGCCAAAATGTTGATAAATCTTCCATGAAAGAGTAAAGAACTCTAAATCATTAAGTGATAGACTTATGGCTATTGTTAGAGCCATTTGTCTAAATGAAGCTTATGGGGCCCAGGACAAGCTGTGTTGCCGTTGCTGTCTGACTCCATTCTGAGGTTATTCTATTTTTAACCCACGTTGTTTTGCTAGTGTAACTCCTTGGATAAGAAGTTCGTAAAAGAATTATGTAAAAGAAGATTGTAACAGATAGGAGACGAAGTCATATTTTTATATTTTTCTTTCTATTCTTGGGTTCAACAACCATTCAAAGGGTGAGGGGATTCTCCTTGAATACAATTGAAATGGTTGAATCTCCCAGTCAAGGTGTTAAAATGCGTTGGTCGTTCCTTGGGTATATATGTGTCCTTATGCGGTATTTAAAGCTTTAACAACGTGTCCGGTATGTAAAGATTTAGCGATGTTTTAGTCCCTTTTGGGAGTTTGTCTTAGTCCAGTGTTTTAGTTCGTAGTTTGATAGGTCAATTTTCATACATTTTATATTTTGGCATACTGTTAACCGAGACGGCTGCTACTACTGAAAGGTTAGCCAACGAGGTGCTTTAGAGCGGTCACGTGGCCTTCCACAAGCAGCAAGGGAGATTTGGATGTTGTCACTCTAATTTGGCACCTCGGGTGGTGTAATGGTTAACAAGGTAGACTAGCAAACCTACACGAGTGAGTTCGATTCTCATTGGGTGCCCAATTCATGCGGCCCTGTGCTACATCTAAGCAAAAAGCTTAGTAAATTACCACTCCACTGGTCACTGCTGAACGAGAGTGAGATTTCTCTTTTTCTCTGGATGGTCCCCTTTCTTTGTGCATGCGTCGCCCCCTATTCCTGTCAGAGGACTCTGGGAGAATTTGCAATTTCTAAAAATTATTTTAATTAAACTTAATTTGTTTATTTATTTATTCATTCCCTACAAGCTCATTCTGAGGTAAAACCTGCGATTTTCGTTAACATTCAGTGATGTAGATTGGTAGATTTCTTTTCGCATGCTATTAAAGTTTATAAGCTCTGTGCGATTTTTTCCTTTAATGAAATAATTCCGGTACTTGGAATGCTTGAAATCATGTGATTGTTCAAAAAGTTGGTTATACGATTTGCATAAACGTATTCAATGTTGGCTAGTGGATTTTAGCCTCTCTTTGCATGTTTAATACCAGAGAAATTCATTTTTCAAACTTTTATATGGCCAGGTAAATAATGATAATAATCATTTATAAAAAAATTATAACTTTAAATATTTCTAAAGCACATAATGAGAAGATAATGTTATGATTTCAAGTACTATTCATATCTAACCGGTTCATTGGCCTAGTGGGTAGAAAGTTCGACAATGGCCTGGGTTCAATCGCAGGTTGCGTCATACCAAAGACTTTAAAAATGGTACTTGATACCTCCTTGTTTAACACTATGCAATATAAGTAATGTATCAAGGGTAAAGTTGAGTAATTCAGGGAAAGATGTAGCGCCCTCCCCTACATCTTGGTGTTGTAGAAATTGAAAAGGGAGCCTCGACTAAGGTTACCACCTTTCCTTTTTTTATATAGTTTCAAGAATGGATATATAAAGCCAATAATTTACAGTTATACGATTTCAATAACTCTCCTACTTCCGCCTTCTCCTCTTCTATCCCTTCTAATACTACTCCTACAGATAATATATGAAGACACATACACGAAACAGTCTGTCTGCTGATGACTATATATATATATATATATATATATATATATATATATATATGAAATTGTGTGTACATTTTTTAATTGAGCTCAATTAATATAGTCAAACCTAATGAATGGATTGAAGAGACGTTTATATAGTGATTGTACAGAATATAGAATATCTATAATGTAATATTAAAAAAACATTGCTTTTGATATACAATCATAATTATGATAATTATATTTATTGAGATAGATAGATAGATAGATAGATCAATAATTAATAGAAAGAAGGGAAGTAAGAAAGATATATTTCGCTTTATATCCCCAATATGGTTTACCAAGTGAAAGAATTAATACACTCTTTCACGAACAAACTCAATCAATGTTATTGCCTGTTTGCAAAACTAAATGGGTCATCTATCACCGCTCTTTCTTCCTTCAACAATATTCTATATTTAAAGGAAACGCCTTGAGTTGTTGCCTTGTCATATTTCAAAGACACCAAAATTGACACGTTTTGAATGCAAAACTCCAAAACTGAACATATATAGGTGAACGAAAATGTTCAAAAGAAAAATGTGTATTAATTATATATATATATATATATATATATATATATATATATATATATATATATATATATATATATATATATATATATATATATATATATATCAATAATTTTAAGTGAAACTTAACTGATGAGTCATATTTAAATATTCTTATATACTAATTGCTGTGCTTTGAGCAAATTATTTGAATATATGAATAGTAACTATTCTCTATGGATTGTTCCTCTTAAGTCAATTAATAAACTAATTCTATATTATATATATATATATATATATATATATATATATATATATATATATATATATATATATATATATTCAACAGCCTCATCATCTTCTATAATAGTAAATTACATTCCCCTTTGTTGGGATTATACTCTTGTTTACTCTAAATTAGGAATAGCTCCTAGAAATGATATAGTTGTTTGAATATTATAGGTCTTCGATAAAAATAAGTGAATCATGTAATGTTCTTATTAATTATTTGATTTAAAGTTAGTTATCAGAATCAAACTTTATTTACGAATTATGAGTTGTATGTGATCATTGAACCCCTTCATCAAAAGCATGATGCGATTGAAAATCACTTTTTAAAACCTGTTTCGATCCAATTGTCCCTATCTTGGATTGGTTACCGTGGAAAGTTTGAAGAAAGATGTCTGATCAACTATTTACCCCTAGATTGGATGGATTCTTGTCTTTCCCAACAGCATTAACGAAGTAAAGTACAAACAGCTTCAGGGAGGATATGAACTTGATTCCATGTTCAAAGATAACTTTTACGCTAAGTTTGCCTTTCGAATTTTTATTTATAATACAATTTAATTGAAGCCATTCAACTGCTGAAAAAGATTTTGGCGGTAAATTCCCTATAAAATTTTGATAAACCATAAAATCATCTGACCACCCCAAATTTTAATGGCTAGTAAATAAGAAAAAAATCTCATGTTTGATTTTGTTCATTTTGGTTTTAGAGCCTATCAAACATTGTTGGTTATTTAATACCAAATCCTGTTTTTCTATCTGAAGTAAATTTATGATTTGTAAATATATTTTGTAGATAATTTCAGCTAAGTGATCAATCACTTCTATCTCTAACAATTCAATTTAGCTAAAGTCATCAAAGTTAAATGGATCTAAGAATTCCTATGTATCACCAACATTTCAATTAAACATCAGTCATTTGTTTACACACAGGTAAATGATCAAACAGTTCTATTTATAAAAATTCAATTTACCATAAATCATTTATTGCACCAGTTTAAATGTCATACTTTTCTATTTGACTCTTAGATAGAACCCTACTAGGCCAGAGTGGACCTGAACCACAGCTGCCAACATATTATACTTTTCCTATGGAACATTATATTTGCTGACTTATATTATCTCGCATTATATAAACAAGAATTATATTAGTAGGCTTTATTTTTCACCGAAAATTGAAATTTTATCACAAATAATATGAATGTGGAGAACTTCAAAATTAGTAAACGTTTTTTCTAAATCCGAGTATTTACTATGTACAAATAGTTGGTATGGTATGATTTTTATGCTAGTTGACCGTTAATATTAACTTGAGTCCAAATTAGCGCGAAACTAGGTCGTGTTAAAAAAGTTTTAAAAGTCATTCGGAAGAAAAAGGAACATTTGACTCTGAACAACAAGATATCGGGTAAGAGTTGTGAGACTGATCCTTTTACAAAGTAGGGATCAGTAAGACATCGCAGGTTCACCTAAAAATCAGTCTGAACTTTATTATTTACTTTGGTATAAAATCTTACCACCCTAGCATGATTAAGGCATTCTGAAAGTCTATTTGAATTCGGTTAAAAATGGTGGATCCTTAGCGGTTCAAACGGACAGATATTTGGTGAATTATAAGGAATGTGTGTATGTATGTACCTGCATATGTATCAAAGTGTATGTGAAGATTCCCAGCGTTATTTTATCAAAAAGATAAGATTTGCATATGATCGATAATTTGTCGAGATAGATAGATAGATAGATAGATAGATAGATGCAAATTCTTATCTCTTTGATTCAAAAGCCTGAAAGAAAGTGTATTGTTCTAATTGCATTTTTATTTTTTCGAAAGAAAGGGTAAGATGAAAAAAGCAGTTGATATATGATTATTTCACTTTTTTGAAAGCATAATTTTTTCTTTCAACGAAATATTTGGTTTCTATTATCTTTTGCTAAAACTTCATGAGCAAAAGAGATGCACATAGCATGGATGCTTGCAATTAGCCCCACTTTGAACGTTATTTTTTTTACGATACGCACGTCATAAAAATTGGTTTAAACACCTCGAAGAACCTTATATGTTTGGAATATGTATTCAGCAGCTTGGTTAACTGTATTTAAAACACACTTTAAAATCACAATAAATGCCATTTACTTTGAGCAGCTGGTGACTATCTTTATTGATTATGAAAGAATATAACTTCCCCGAATAATTACCAAGTCCGTTACATATTTTTTCAATATAACCCAGTCTCAGAAGAATAGGCATAAGATCTCCCTTCAAATAAACCCCAGCGGTCATTGCGTCTCTCTTTCTAAAATTAATATCATACAAAGAGAAAAATAATTTTCTTAGGTCTTTCCGGAAAGTCATTAAAAAAATATGAAAAATAGCCTACCATTTGCATTGACACCAATGTCGGTGATATTAATAATAGACCGACTGCATCCTTTGCAGAGAAGTAATACCCAACACAGGAAATGATATCTCGAGAATGATATGAAAAATCGTCATATGCTGAGGCTCTTCTAAGGCGTTGTAGTGTGGATAGGCCCCCTCATACATGAATCAAATAGATCTTTTTGAATGATTCCTTTTTGACAGAAACATATACCAAAAACGTTCTTAAGAAACAACAACACAAAAAAATAAATATGAACTAACAATGAAGGCGATTTTCTAATCAATAGGCTTAGAATAATCCAGAACTCGTTGCCAAACTGTTAAAATCAATCAATCAATCAACCTTGGGCATACACATTTTAAGTTCGGTTTGGTTGGATTTTATGCCATATCAACCATTTCAGGTTATTTACTGCCAAATACTTTTATACATATATATACACTATACATGATTTGTAAACACATTTTATTGATAACATCCTTAAACGAACCTTACCACCCTTTTTTGCATGCTGGTAAATGGTTTCAAGTATTGCTATTCAACACTAATTATTCCATTCAATATAATCCATTCATTTGTTCAGAGTTAAATGGTTCGAAGTATTATGTATCACTAATAGTTCAATTAACATCAGACATGTGTTTACATACCGTTAAATGGCAAAATATTTCTATTTTGAACAATTCAATTTAGCATAAGTCATTTGTTTGAACTAAGTTTAAATGTCAACCAGTCATATTTGACCCCTAGGTGCAACCACTCCGGTCCAAAGTGGACCTGGAAGCGACGGCAATGAAGGTATACTCTACATTCCCTAAAGCTTCAGCATTACTGGAGCCTCACTATCAAGTGGTTCTGTCTCATATCCAGGACACTCGTTAAAGGGGGAGGGTCTTACTCTTCGGCAGATATGCAGTCGGTGTATTCTACAGCCCCAGTCAACTGAGCTTACATACATTTAAGCTATTTTTACAGACGTCTTTATTTATGAAATGTTTTCTTTTGGAATCACAACCAATTACCACGTAACTTTTGTTAATGTTGCTCATTATTTTTTAAAGGCTTTTTTTAATTTTTGAATATTTTTGAATTTTATGGAAGAATCAATGTTCTGACTAGATCGCACAATGAGATATTTTCCAAGCATAATAGATAAAACGTGAAGTATCTGGTATGTTTGCCATGCCCATCTTCACTCAAGAGAATCCCACATCCAACTGAGTTATCTTACATGAAAGTGCTCGAGTATTAATGGTTTACCCAAACGGATGGGCCGTAGAATACACCGACTGCTTCTCTGCAGAGGGGTAAGACCCTCCCCCATCGAGTGTCCTGGATATGACAAACAATCTGATGGTGAGGTTCCAGTGATACTGGAGCTATGGGGAATGTGGAGTAACCCTTTATTACCATCGCTCTCAGGTCCACTCTGGCTCGGCGCGGTAGCACCTTATAGGGCCCTATCTATGGGTTAAATAGAACTAACGCATACTTATGCTAAACTGAATAGCTTGAAATAGAAATGTTTTTGACAATCAAACTGCGCTTACATTTAAACTTTGTGCTTATGCTAAACTGGATTCTTTGAAACGTAACTGTTTTTTGACATTGAAACTATACATACATTAAACTGAATTGTTATATATAACTGCTTCAATAAACTGAATATTTTGAAATAGAAATGTATTTGACAAACTGTGTACTCGTGCTAAACTGAATTGTTTGAAATAGAACTGATTATTTATATAAAAATGGATTTGGCGTTGAATAACCTAAAAAGGTTGCTATGCCATAAAACCCAACCAACCAACCAAACAATGTATTAATGGTTATCTTATCTCTGGTTCTTGAGTCACATCCACACTGAGTACTTCCTCCCTAAATAGAATCTCATCAACTGCGTCACAATAAATGAGAGTTTTAGCCGACGTAAGAGCGGTTAGGCCCTCTCTGGTTTCCAAGTAATACAAGATGATTTTCAGAGATTCAGAATGGCTGCGAATATTCTTAACCTATCTCGTAGAGAAGCCATTTTATTTGCTTCTGAGAACTGCTGGCAGGATTTAGGAAATAAATAACGGTTGAAAATCAGCAGACGGGAAATCTGTGAAGTTATTTCACTCATTTCCTTGCTAAATCTATTTGTTTGAACATATAAAACATTTCAACGTGTAAATTGGTCTTCAGAAAATCTATTCAAAGAAAATGACAGTGTGTCCCTTAATACAAACTAGATTCATAAGTATTTCTTTACCAATTAAATGTAAAAAAAAAAAATACGGACAGATTTGGCGCTGATATAAATTATTAGCAAATAGTTGACTAGTCATCAGATGAGGTTAAATGTATTCGACCTCTCTGGTGACTAGTAAAAGAGTCGCTCAGAATTAATTATTTTGGGTACATAGTTCATTTCTTTATAGCTATATCACAAAAATGTCTCCAAATTTACAAGTGAAATAGAAAAAGTGTGCATATACTCCATCATACAACTTTTATATATATTTGCAAAGATATTTACCTTCTAACATCTGTGTAAATCAACAAGAAGGGAACATGATGGTAAAAATTCATTATGTTACTTATCATGAAACCTAATAGTTTTAAGCTATCTGTAAACCTTTTTAGATTCTAAGCAGGTTTATCCAGAAGTATACATTTGAACACACACACACACACACACACACACACACACACACACACACACACACACACACATATATATATATATATATATATATATATATATATATGAAAGTAAATATGGATAAAATCCGACAGTATGAAGGTAGCAGGAAAAAATATAATCCAAATAGGTGAATATATCATGATGTGAAGTCGACGTTAACGTTTCGGTTATAATAACCATCGTCAGGACTTGTATATATCCAAGTCCAGACTTCACATCATGATATATTCACCTATTTGGATTATATTTTTTCTCCAAGTCCTGACGATGGTTATTATAACCGAAACGTTAACGTCGACTTCACATCATGATATATTCACCTATTTGGATTATATTTTTTCCTGCTACCTTCATATATATATATATATATATATATATATATATATATATATATATATTAGTAATGTTGTCGACCTTCGTCGAGGGTGACCAGAAGGCTCCCTTTTCAATAGCTACTACAATGTGGTGCTACTCCATTCCCTGGATTGCTCCATTTTACCCTTGATGCTTACCTTGTGATGCGGAGTGCTAAGCAAGGTGGCATCAGTTTCTTTTTTTTTTAATCTTTGGTATGACTCAAACTTGGATTGAAACCTGGTCTCAAAGAGCAAGCAAAATAATTTGATTTTGGTTTTTCAAAGAACGTAGAGAAAGAATGAAATATTGAGCATTCTGCTCCTTGAGATTTATTCATAATATATTGAAAAACAGACAACTGATTTTTTTTTTTTTTTTTTTTGTTGCTTTTTGCTTTATGGCTTTTTGCGACATATGTAAGGTAGTTGTTATTTATCAATCAAATTTTCAAAAATTCAAATCAATATGTATATGCTAGATAGGAATAATTAGCATATTTGAATATTTTTAACACATCCCTGAAAAAGATTGCAAAAAGTGTAATATTATTATCTAATAATAATTGTTATCTATAACAATATAATTTCTTACAGATTTAAGTCATTATATTGGGATACTTGAAATGATGTTAATGTCCGAAGTTATTTACATTGAAATAGTTAATTAAAGCTAATATTGCTGCTATTAGTTAATTAAGACTGTGTAATTGCATTAAAAAGATAAACTTTAGCATCAAATTACCCAATAAGATAAAGCACACATCCACACGAAATTACTTCATAATATGCAAACAAGACACAGCTGTCTTTTTCTTGGATTATACTCATGATTGCTGTCTTTTATCAACCAAATTTGCTAAAATGCGAATAACATTTTAAGAGAACGAATCAAAAGTGCATTGGTTTTTTTAATCTTTATGAAAGTGACAATTATATCACTTCAATATGAGCTATTATTACTTACTGTCTCATCACTATCAATAATATTCAAGCATAGCTTTTTTTCTCAGACGTTATGTTGAGGGATAGAATTTCAGTGATTCTTGCGCTTTTTTACATTTTGTTTTTAAATTGACATCAAGGCCTCGGGATCTTCTCTGTAATTTCAGTAAAACACCAATATGAGGTCGCACAGCCCAAAACATGTTCAAATGTATAAAGAGTAAACAGATATTTATCTGAATAAAGGCCAAAGGTAGACGAGTGTCAGTTTTGATGTTGATTCTTTAATATTCAAAACAGAAAAACACTACGAACCCTTGAAAAATAAACTGAAGAACTACGATCGTATAATAATGTTGGTACATGCACTAAATAAACTTTTAAATATATAAAGTAAAAAATTAACGACCTATGTCGAGGGATACCCAAAGGTTCCCTTTTCAATAGCTACTACATTGAGGTGTAAGGGAGGGCACTACACTGTTACCTGGATTGTTCCACTTTACCTTAGTTCCTTACCTCATAATGCTGAGTACTTAGCAAGGCGGCATCAAGTACCATTTTCTGAGTCTTTGGTATGACTCGAACTGGAATTGAAATCCGGTCGCCTGGAACATTGCCAAACACTATACTCATTAGGACAATGGCCCAGTCTGAAATGGATTTCAGGATCTGAGAGTTTATTAACCAAGAAAATAGCCGTAATACCAGTTTAACAACGCACATTTTGTTTTAAGTTTGAGATTTTGTCGCTTGTACGCACGAGTTTATTTGGCGAAGGAAGGTAATATCTGCACGAAAATATGATACAATTGCACGACGTTCGTTTCAGCATATAAAAGATAATTAAACAAGTTTCGAAAATATTCGTTCCAAAAAATAAGGAAATCATATATCAGAATTTAAAACTGAGCTTTCTATGAAAGCCAAATTAAGAACTCTCTCCAAATTTACAAGTGAAATTGAAAAAGTAGGCATATACTCCATCATACAACTTATATATATATATATATATATATATATATATTACTAAGAAATTTACCTTCTAACATCCGTGTAAATCAACAAGAAGGGAACATGATGGTAAAAAAATTCATTATGTAGTTTATCATGAAACCTAATAGTTTTAAGCTACTTGTAAGCCTTTATAGATTCTAAGCAGGTTTATCCAAAAAATATTTATTTGAACACAGAAAGACACACACACACACACACACACACACACACACACATATATATATATATATAGTTGTCGACCTTAGTCGAGGGTGACCAGAAGGCTCCCTTTTCAATAGCTACTCCACCGTGGTGTAAGGCAAGGCGCTACTCCATTCCCTCGATTGTTTCATTTTACCCTTGATGCTTACCTTCTAATGCTGAGTGCTTAGCAAGGCGACATCAGTTACTTTTTTAGTCTTTGGTATGACTCAAACTGGGATTGAAACCAGGAAGTTGGTAAAGACTAATTTAATAAAAGGTATCCCAGAAAGTATGTTGAAATACTTCACTGAATTTTCTTCATTCAGTTGGGCCTTGTTTTTTGTAGATCTTAATATTGAGAGAAAATAAGTGTCTATTATATCATGATGAAAACAACAAACAATATGAAATAACAAAGAAACAGATTGAGTACACAATAATGAAGAGAAGGGACTTTTTGATTAAACACACATATATTCTTATTTTACATTTACATATAGATAAGTCAACCCCTTAGAATTAGCAGGATATGACATCAAGGAAATTTTCAAGAGAAATGTAACGTGTTTTAATTTAAAGTTTTCCTTCTTGATCGGTTTCCATACTAAGGTTACAGAGCCCAGTTCGCCTTACAATTTGCCCCTTAGTGGAGGGAGAATATCTGGATTCATACCTTTCCCAAGCGTACAAGCGCAATGAGAAATGCAATCAGCTTCGTCTAGAATTTGAACTCGAGTCACTGTATCCATTTCCAACGCTGGAACTATGTATGTTTCTTTTTTAGCTTCTTTAAGAACCGCCTTTAAATGCTATTAGATTACCAGCCAAGGTACATACATACGGTTGCCCAGTCGACGGCGGGTGTAGAATCCACCGACCGCACCTCTGCAGAGGGGTTAGACCTCGCCAAATGAGTGTCCTGGATATGACACTAAACAATCTGATGGTGAGGTTTCAGTGATGCAGGAGCTTTTGGGAATGCAGGGCACTCCTTCATTGACATTGCTCCCAGGTCCACTCTGGCCTAGCGTGGTAGCATCTGATAGGGCCCTATCTATGGGTTAAATAGAACTAACGACATACATATGCTAAGCTGAATTGTTTGACTAAGCTGAATAGCTTGAAATAGAAATGTTTTTCGACAATTAGACCGTTCTTACATTTAAACTTTGTGCTTATGCTAAACTGAATTCTTTGAAACGTAACTGTTTTTGATATTGAAACTGTACTTAAACTAAACTGATTTGTTTTATATAGAGCGATTTTGACATTTAAATGTGTGTAAACAAAATCAGTGCTTATAGTAAAGTGAATTTACTGAATTATAACTGCTTGACTAAACTGAATAGCTTGAAAAAAAATGTTTTTTCAAAGTTAAACTGTACTTACATTTAAACTGTGTACTTATGCTCAACTGAATTGGTTGAAATGGAACAATTTTTGCATACGAAATTGAATTGCAGAGGGGTAAGACCTCCTTAACGAGTGTCCTGACACTAAACCCTCTGATAGTGAGCCTCTAGTAATGCTGGAGCTTTGGGGAATGAGGAGTACTCTTTCTTTGCCATCTGTCCCATGTCCACTCTGACCCGAAGTGGTATCACCTGATAGGGTCCTTATACGAAACTGAAATTCTTGAAATAGCACTGTTTTTACATTTAAACTGTGTACTTATGCTAATCTGAATTGCTTGAAATGGAACAATTTTTGCATGCGAAATTGAATTGCAGAAGGGTAAGACCTCCTCATCGAGTGTCCTGACCCTAAACACTCTGATGATGAGCCTCTAGTAATGCTGGAGCTTTGGGGAATGAGGAGTACTCTTTCTTTGCCATCTTTCCCATGTCCACTCTGACTCGAAGTGGTTCCAACTGATAGGATCCTTATACGAAACTGAAATGCTTGAAATAGCACTGTTTTTACATTTAAACTGTGTACTTACACAAATCTGAATTGCTTGAAATGGAACAATTTTTGCATGCGAAATTGAATTGTTTGAAATAGAAATGTGTTTGAAGAGCAGCGATATATTATATTCAATGACGGACAGTTTTCTGCATAGCAAACGATTTAACGTAAGATAAACTGAGTTAATTGAAATAGAACTGTTTTAGACATTGAAACTCTGCTTACAATTAACTGAGTTTTTTTTTAAAAATGGAACTGTTTTTTAACATTTAACTATATGTAAACAAAAACTATACTTATACTAAACTGAATTGTTTGAATTAGAACTGTTAGACTAAACTGAATAGCTTGAAATAGAAATGCTTTTTAAAACTGAATTATGTACTTTTGCTAAACTGAATTGTTTGAAATAGAACAGTATATTTGTGTAAAAATAGATTCAGCATAAAAAAACACAATGGTTGATAGGCCATAAAACCCAAACAAACAAATTATTTATTCTATAAGAAACAACAACATTTTAACGCTACTTTGCGAACAATATTCTTGCGATAATATGATCTTTTTTAATGTGTAAAGAAAACCCACAAACATAAATTGTTTTATCATTACTCCTTTCATAGGAATGACAAAGAATTTGATACAAAATAATTTTTCCTTGGTGCGACAAATGTTTACAAATGAAGGTAAAGTCAAAGGTGAATTGACGCGAAAATCAACTGCTGATAGTATTTCTACAAATGTTTCTCAGTAAAATTTCAAGAGGAACAAATTCACATTTGCTCAAAAAATATTAATAGCTACTCAACACATAAACGCAAGAGCTGCATGTGTACAAATTTGAAGAGCAGCGATGTACTATATTTAATGACAGGCAATTTTCTGCATAGCAACTGATTTCTCACTTTTAGGCAAGCAGATGCGAATATATATATATATATATATATATATATATATATATATATATTGTCATCCACAGAAAAACTGTTTTGTTTTATCACAACTCATCAGTGTGGCAAGACACGCAAGACGCTTCAAGCTGGGATTGAAACCAGCCCAAATTTATGTTTGACTTAGTATCATACCACTTAGCCATCAGTCGACATACGTCAGCTTGGGAATAATAAAGCAACATGTAATAGCTTTCACTTGTTTACATTTTGCTTTACCGGATACCAGAGACCTCAATTCATATATATATATATATATATATATATATATATATATATATGAATTGAGCTCAATTCATATATATATATATATATATATATATATACACGGAAACTAAAATGCCAGTAGGTGAAGTGTATGAAAGCGTTCGTTGCTCTATAGAAGAGCAGGTTTAGAACATGAAAGATCTAGATAACATACTCTACGGACTTAACGTTTAATGTAAATGTCACAATCGTCACGTGAAGATGGAAGTGCCTCACCAACTATATATATATATATGTATATATTTGTTTTGTAAGTTATCATTTTTAAAGTTTTTTAAAGAACTACGTAACTTATTCTTTTGGATTTTTTTACATCATATGTATTTTTCTCTTGCTTTGTGGCTAGTTGATTTGTTTTAGGGTTCAATTGATTGACAAATTGCCTTGATTTCTGTAGGTAAGCGCTTCCCATCGTATTGACTAATCCTCTTCGAGTGATATTTTGGGGGTGGAATAATTGTTTTTTAGAGTTGTGGTGTGATATTTATTTTGTTGGAACTGTTTATTATAGGTAGGTCTGCTTTAGTTAGCATTTTAGTAATAAATATTTAGTTTAATACTGCTAGTGTTAAACAGAATTTATTCATGTTTGGTTGTTTATATTTTTATACTGGTAAGTTCAAGAATTTTTTGGCATTTTTGCATTTACTTTTATATTTGATTTTGGTGTTATATACATAGTAAGACCATTAAAAGGAATGTTCTTTTGTCTTTAAACGGACACACACACACACACACACACACACACATGTATATATATATATAGATAGATATAGATATAGATTATGTTTTATTCAGTCCAGTTAAACCGGAGTCGGGAATAAAACATCAGGACAAAAAATCGTTCAAATATGGACATTTAAATTTTCCTGTTAAAGAGCTCAATGTAACTGACCGGTTTTTGTTTTACTTACAGAAATATATATATACATATATATATATATATATATATATATATATATATATATAACTTGAAAAATCCGTTTTGATATAACTGCTATAAATGTGAGATAGAAAATATCGAAACTCAAATTCTTAATTTCTAAATTTATTGATATGGAGTTGAAACGAATATATGTGCCCAGATAAAAAAAAAGCATATAACAAATCGAGAGTGAATAGTCAGTGCAAATTCGAAGAAAATTAGGAAGATACCTCGAATGTATTCCGACGAGCAGTTTTTGGCGAAATACAGTTTCACACATGTGAAGCAATCTCCGAACTAACCATATCATGCTCTGCGTGTTGTTTTCAGAAAATGAAAACTCTTCTTACGGTCAAGTTTTGACAATATGGAGGATGTTAAAAGAAATAAAACGATGCAACTTCGGAAGAGATAAAGAGAGTTCTTTTAGAGGTGCTTCTACAACTTCAAAACTCGCTGCAATAAATATGTTCAATGCCAAGGGAAGTATTTTGAAAAAGAAATAACATTCTATTCATCGTTTATTTCAGTCTTGGTAATTGTAGCTCTAGGCTTTATACTTTTTAAAGATCATTTTGATAGAGATAATGATGAAATATAACCACTTTTACACACAAAAAAATTATTAATGTCTCAATGAAACAATTTTATATCTTCTATCCATTCTCTCTGTCTCACCCTTTACTTCTCGATATATATATATGTATATATATATATATATATATATATATATATATATATATATATATATATATATATATATAAACTTAAAAAATAGTCAACACTTCGTGTTTCGCTTACTCTTTCCACGTATGTATGTATGTATGAATGTGTTGATTTTTTGTTGTTTTTTTTTTTGAGTGTGTATGTTTGTGTGTGTGTGTGTATGGTTGCGTTTTGGGCTTTTCAAAATATGAATGAATAAATAATGAGTCATTTTAAGGAGTTCCTGCGATTCACCTCCGATAAGCAATATTTATTTTCAATTCTTTAGCCGCTAAATCTGACTTTTAACTCCAAGATATATAACACATTGCTATCAATACAAAATTAATCAAGACGTCTTGGAAGGTATCTCATCACAAGTGCATATGTTGATAAATTTGTATTCACTTGAAATTAAAACGACATATTTAACTACTAGTGAAAATACCCGTCTACGCCGGTTAAATTAGACAAGATGAAACCGCAGCTGGTTATTTTCCAATCTTTGCTGTTAATCAAAATTAAATTTCCAGGTGTTTGTTCGAGACTTTTTTTTATTCAAGACAAGAATACAGACGAAATATATGGAGTTCCTCTAAACTCTATCTGCTGCAGTGGGTTAAGACACTAAACATCATTTGGCAATGAGGCTCTAGATTTGGAGCTGGTGAGAGTGTGGAGTACATCTCCGTTGCAATTACTCCCACTTCAAGTCTAACCCAAACTCTTAAAACCTGTTAGCTTCAATCTATGGGTCATATAGACATTTTAGAAAAATATTAGTATCAGATAGAAATATTTGATATCCTGTAACTGTGTGCAATGAAGATACGCTAAAACGACACAAAAAATATACTATGTAAGCAATTCCCTAACCTATACGTATAAAATAATACCAGGCTGACGGACATGCTGCTCAAATCAATCAATCAATCAGCAAATCAAAATATAAATCAGAATTTTTTCCAAAACATCAAAATAAACGAAGAAATGCACTCAAGATAACGTAGAATACTTTCTTATTAATATTTTGAAACTGCAATTTTAATTTTGTATTATTTTTAGCATTTGAAATTTCCTGTCCCGAGATGAGCAATCTCTATAATGAAGTGATAACCTCTATTCAAGTCATCGTAATTTGTACATAAACAAAATAACCAATCCAAATATTATTTTTGGTGGAAGACGCTGTTGAGCGAGAGTAGTGTCATTCATACTGCATAAAACTATCACTTGCCCGTGGTGTAATGATTATTGTCGCAGGATGTGGACACGACGACACGAGTTCAAATCCTGGACGAGACTGATTACATTTCACATAGCACTAATACCCTTGGGAAAGGTATGAATCCAAATATTCTTCCAAATATTAGGGAAGACTAGGTTCTTCAGCCTTGGTGAGGCAACTAATCTAGGAGAAGGAAAACTCTGAATTCAAACCTGTTAAACTCCGCTTAAAAATTGACCTTGTGTTATATCCTGCCCGAGCGGAGGGGTTGGTAAATAGGATAAAACTATCACTTTACAGCTTCTCCTCTATGAATAAAGACATTTCGATACACAAGAAAACAGAAAATTTGTGGAGTCTTCATCGACAAAATATATTATCTATCTCACTCTCTCTCTCTCTCTCTCTATATATATATATATATATATATATACTACGGAATATTTCAAATTATAAAATGTATAGAGGATAAAATATAAAATTATAGCAAGGTAAAAAAAAAAAACTTACTCAGAGTTTCACTGTTAAGATCTTCCGGTGAGTTAGTATTCTACAAGTTGTTCTATTGAGTATGTCAGACATTTTCTGTGTTGAGTACTGAGAAGATTTTATGAACCAGGGGCATCACACACAGACACACACACACACACACAGCTTTTCTTTTCATAAAGAAATGATGTAGGAAAGCAAAAAGAATATTTAAACCAAAGTTTTATTTCTTTTTTTATTTGGCATGATTCGTTGTGTTGAGAGACGAGCAATTCATATTATAAAATGTTGATGTCATTGCAGCATGAAAAACGTTATGAATCTAGTTCAAATATTTCGTAAACAATATATATATATATATATATATATATATATATCAGGTAATTAAGTATTGTGAATATTCAAAGAATGAGTGTTCAATGCATGCTATTTGATACAAAATATACTTGTAAAGCAAAATATATATTTCTTGTTTAAATGCAAGAAATTTTGAAACAATATTCCATTTCCATCATACATTTATTTTGTTTATTCTATCAGACGAGCTTGAATTAAAGAGATAAATTTATTATGGAAATGTAATTCTATTTCTATATATCATACATTTTTAAATTATATATATATATATATATATATATATATATATATATATATATATATATATATATATATATATTGTCATCCACAGACAGACTGTTTCGTTATTTTGACGGAACACGAGTTTTGCAAACCTAGGTCTAGACTACTTCTATCCAAAACTGAAAATTCATATAAACGCTAATATTTGAGAACATATTAGACATTCAATTTAATAAGATGGCATAGTTTCTCGCCATACGTGAATAATAGCTTCAGAGTTTTTGACCGATAAAAATCTTGAGATCTTTTGCAACAAAATTATTTCAAACAGGTATGGCGTCTTTTGATCAATGTTATTAAACAATCTACGTAAAAAGTCTTGAATTAATGATCAATAGCACACATTTCCGCGACGATAAAGCAGGACCACCTGTGTTTTAATTATTTTTTTAATCGAACAGACAAAATAACATTTTACCATTGTCATCACACCTTGTACAGTTTTTTTTTAAATAAATAGTTTGATATTATTTCAGATGTGTAGTTTATTTCAGAAAAATGGATATTATTTCTAATCTAATAACTTGACTTGATATATATGTTTGATGTTTTAAAACTTTTTGCTTTTTCAATGAACTGCATTTCTACACCTGAAATGAAAAAAAATCCTGTGTTATTTCGACATTTGCTATTAAAACTTAAGATTGATTGAACGAGAATTGGTCAAGATATTAGATTACAAAATTTTATTTTTTCCTGAAACACACGTTCTTTTAATTTATCAGTTATTCTACTCTTAAGAGAAAACCTTAAAAATACCAATTTACTGGAATACCATAAAAGTCACCTAAAGACGTTTTGTGCACTAATATATTTCTTTATTTCTAATATTGTGTCGGAGAAATTTACTAATTAACCTGAAATATAGTAAAACAATACAATAATCTTAAGAATGTTCTTCCTTAATGTAATATTTAGATTTGGTTTGGTTTGGTTTGGTTTGTAGCATATCAACTACTGTTGGTTGTCTAATGCTAATCCTGTTTTTACGCTTTTATCGAAAATATGATTTTTAAAATATTTTGAAGATATACTATTCTACTCCTAACATAATGGACTCGCCCTCTTCCATAATTACACGTCAACGGAGCATCATAGGAGTAAACCAGACCTACGTGATACAATCCCGTGTGATACCACATGCTCAGTGGATGGATAGTCGCTAATCCACTGAACTCTCAGCTTCCTATTAACTAAGTGCTGATTAACCAGGGTCGTTTGTATTCTTGTTTCTGTTACTTGAATATATATGTTTTTCTATCAACCTTTTTGTGTTCCCCGTGTCTTTCTTTTGTCAGCATCACAACATACACCCAGTTAAATGACCAAACAGTTCTATTTCTCACGATTCAATTTAGCACGAGACGAATTTAAAGGTTTCCAAGTATTGCTATATATAATTATCAATGCAATTAAACATCAGTCATTTGTTTACATCCAGTTCAATGATCAAACAGATGTATTTCAAGCTAGTCAATTTAGCTTAAGGCACTTGTTTTCACAGTTTAAACATAAAACAGTTCCAGTTGACCCAGAGAGAGGATCCTATCAGGTGCAATCACTCCGGGACAGAGTGAACCTGGGAACAATGGCAATGAAGGATTCAAAGCACAAGCATTACTGGAATATCATCATCGGATTGTTTAGCATCATACCAGGACACTCTTTGGTGCTGGTGGGGTCTAGTACCGATGCAGAGAAGCAGCCAGTGTATTCAACAGCCCCAGCCAAATGGGCTAAATATTATAAGGAAAAATATTTCTTCACTTTATATTTCTCTTTATTCATTAAACTAATCATAGAATTATATCTCTTTA
>OY757905.1:104728478-104883478 GCA_963585895.1 Sepioteuthis lessoniana | reverse complement strand
CTCATGATGCTTGCTCTCGGCTATGCAACAGAGATTCTGCGAAAACCATTATATTATTTGTGCTGTTTGCATATGTTATAGTTGCGGCGGAGCATCGAGTGCTTCTTGGCTCTTTTTTTTAATGTGAAACCATTTTAATTAGATTATATTACTTGCTGTTCGAAGTATATAATCGAGGTAGAGTATAAACAAATATGTTGCTCATGAACCTCCTTGCAAGACTCCAGCATCTATGTCGAAAAACTTGGTATCTCCATCGGGCAGGCCGACCATTGGTTTCGTGTTTTGGAAAGCGTTTTTGAAAAAACCGAAAATCAGTAGGATTTGCTCCATCCTTCATGGCTTGAATCAAATGCCTTTGAGAAATCTGTGAACAAAAGTGTTGCCTCAAGATATTTTTCCCGAGCACCTTCTATGATTCGAAAAAAGTTTTCGGGACAGGGGTTTTGTTATGATTTTTCCAGAAGCCGTTCCGATTTTTCCAAAGATTTTTCTCGATTTCCGGTCTTAAACGATTGAGAAGCAGAGCATTATAAACGTAGCAGCTACAACAGTAAGAGTTATACCTATGTTTTTCCTAGGGATTCTGAGGTCACCTTTCTTGTGGCTTGAGAGTATGTAGCTTTCATTCATTTCTCTCTTTCTTTTTTTATTTATGATTATGAAGTATGACGTCAGATTTTACTGTCTTCCAAACTTCAGGGAGTATTGCATCAAAAGTTGCTGCTTTTTTAAATTTATTTTTTCAATACTGAGACAAATTCTTTCTCTGTAAACTTTCGTAGTTTGAAGGCTCACTGATCATTAAATTTTTCGAATAGGCTTTTTTGTCAGTTCTAGAGTGTTCCCGAGTAGATTATTGAAATGATCTTTCCACTTCTGTTGTCTTTCTTCTTGGTTGACAGTTTTTCGTTGGTTCTCTAGTTGTTCTACCATCCGCTCTCTTCCTTTATTGTCTGCCATGCTAATCACGAGTGTCTCTCTTCAACCGAATTTCTCATTTTGTTGATTTGACCTTGAGAACGCCCGACTCTGTATGTGTTTATTGCACATAGGAATCAACTTGGCAACTTAAATAGTTTTGAATAAAAGATTTTTTTTCTATACTTATTAAATGAAAGATATAGAGTAGCTTAACTCACGTTTAAATTCGGAAGTGTTTTTTACTCAAGTTATTTAACGTCTCACCTGTTCTGATCACCCCTTCAATTTTCTGTAAAAAAAAAATTATTAAAAACTTATAACTAGTATTTTCTATAGCCTTTACTTATATTGATCTGCTGAAACCACGAGAGGAGAGAGAGAGACAGACAGACAGAGACAGAGACGGGGTGGGGTAAAGAGATACGATATATATAGGAAAAAGAGAAATGGATAAGGATGCCTTCGGGCTGGCAATTATTTCAGTCCACAACGAATATCAAGAGCAGACATCAAATTTTTCAAGCGACTTCTGAAATGCTCGCCTGCTTTAAGCATTCATTCTGTCAGTTATGACCCCTATTTCATAGTGCACCCATACATTTAATAGAAATTGCTGCTTAGGAACAAAGATACGTCCGTCGGATGACACAATCAAGTGTCGTTCATTGCTGGAGTTAGAAAGCGTCTCTTTAGGCGCTTTTCATTCATGCTGTCAAAAGAATTTTAAATTCTTTGGTGTGTTCCCCATGACCACTACGGGCATTTCTGAATAAGACTTTCTCAAGCAATACATCTTTTCTGAAAGGGAAATTAATGAATAATGAATCGTTTCTCCTTTCTATTTTATAAAACTGATAAAACGTTCCTATGTCTCATTGTGCAGATATATTCTCTATAAAATACGTAATAAACTCCACTGAACAGGCCAATTCGTCAAAGCAAATATATTATCGCTCAGATACGAATCATATTTATTGTCTTATTTATCTAAAAAGAAATCATTTTAAGAATTGAAATTTATTCTGCTATGGGTATCCCATAGTTTGAAAAGCAAATGATGCAAATTGTACCTTGTATGAACTGCAAATTAAAAAACCGGCTCATTGGCCCAGTGGGTAGAGTGTTCACCGATGATCCAGGAGACTTGTGTTCAATCGCAGATCGCGTCATACCAAAGACTTTAAAAAGGATACTTGATACCTCCTTGCTTAACACTCAACAATATAAGGTACGTATCGAGGGTAACCGGACATTGGCCTAGGGGTTAGAGTGTTCGCCAATGGCCCGGGAGACCTGGGTTCAATCTCAGGTCGAGTCATACCAAAGACTCAAAAAATGGTACTTGATGCCTCCCTGCTTAACACTCAGCATTATAAGGTACGAATCAAGGGTAAAGTAGAGCAATCCAGGGAAGGAGTAGCGCCCTCCCCTACACATTGGTGTAGTAGCTATCGAAAAGGGAGCCTTCGGGTTACCCTCGACTATGGTCGCCAACTTTACTACTTTTACTTATCGAGGGTAAAGTGGAGCAATCCAGGGAAAGGAGTAGCACCCTCTCCTACACCTCGGTGTAGTAGCTATTGAAAAGGGAGCCTTCTGGTTCCCATCGACTACGGTTGCTAACTTTTCTTTACTTATTAATACGAATACCAAGTGTTACATAGCCATAATATACGGATGTGTGAAATAGACATAGGGAATCCGAAATACACGACATTCACGAAATTGGTTCTTTAAGTTAAAGGTTATTCGACATAAGGAGAGAGAGACACACTCTTTCTATGCTGACTGCCTTTACATCTGCCCCAAAAAACGTGCGGCACCCCATCTACAAACTACTGGTCTGGCCTCGGTGGGCCCCGAAAGTCAACCTTCCGGTTCGGACTCAGGAACTCAACTCCCTGCTTTTTCTCAAATCCCATTTCCTATCTGGGGTTTCATTTTGACACCTGTGAATTAAGCATCCTCCCCGCACGCGCGTGAACACCTGCGCTCATGTTTTCACCTAACTAACCCATGCACTGAGCCGAAAGGTTCTCACCCTAACTAAACCGAAAGGCAAGATATACAAAACGAAATCCCTCCACAATTATATTACACAAGGGCAAGTAATTGTTCGCTGTGATTTACATTACTCATACACTGATTTTACACCTCTCTTCTATGAGAGGTCAGGCTCTGATTATGTACGACACACTGAACATTAAAAATCCTTCCAACCTAGGCCGTGAAGTTAATATTATGCTGACTTATCCTCTATAAGGCATAGGATCAACCAGAATAGGGTGCTCTGGTTCGTTGGTTAGTTCGTTCGTTCGCTGTTTTATGGTATATCAACCTTTGTATCCTTTTTATTGCCAAATCATCTTTATACATATATATTAAATGCACATGATTTGTAAACACATTTTATTGATTACACTATTAAATGAGCCTGACCTCATTTTTTGAACACAGTTAAATGGTTTCCGGAAGTGCCTGCGGAGTATGGTTATCGTCGTAGGAATTGGACACGGCGACACGAGTTCAAATCCTAGACGAGACTGATTGCATTTTACATAGCACTAACACTCTTGGGAAAGGTATGAATCAATTAATCCAGCTATGGGTAAATAGTAGGGCAGACTAGGTTCTTCAGCCTTGGTGAGGCAACTAGTCTAGGTGAAGAAAAACTCTGAATTCAGACCTGTTAAACTCCGCTTAAAAATTGACCTTGTGTCATATCCTGCCCGAGCGGAGGGGTTGGTAAATATGGTTAAATGATTTCAAGTATTTCTATTTTACCCGAATAGTTCTATTCCTTATTAATTATTTGTTTATACGCAGCTAAATGGTTCCAGTTATTGCTATGTATTAGTAACAGTTTAACATCAGTCATTTGTTCGCACACATTTAAATAGATATACATATATATGAAAAGAAAGTTGCTAGTTCCCAGGTTATAAGATTTGTACGTGTCTTAGAACTAATTTGTATGCACACTAGTATTGCTATTATTTCTGCACTGTTAAATGGTTTCAGTTACTGCTATCTAATACTAAATTCAATTCATTATTAATCGTTTGTTTGCAGACAGTGCAGTGGTTACACGTATTGTTATTAAACGCTAATTGTTCTATTCAACACTATTCATGCATTTGTACACAGTCATATTGTTCCAATTATTGCAATGTTATACCAATATTTCAATTTGTGCGCAAATTTAAAGAGTTTTAAATATTCCTATTTAACACAAAAAATTCACTTCAACATTATTCAATTGTTTGCACACAATTAAATGGATCCAAGTTTTCCTATGTATCACACTCAATTCAATTAATTATCAGTTATTTGTTGGTACACATTTAAATGATCAAACAGTACAATGTCTAACTATTTCGTTAAGCATTACTCATTTTTTTTCTAATAGTTTAAATGTCAAACAGTTCGATTTCGCCCATAGATAGGACCCTATCAGGTGCTACAACTCCGGCCAGAGTATACATGGGAGCAAAGGCAAAGAAAGGGTGCTACAAATTCCCATACACTGGAGCCTTACCATCAGATATTTTGTGACATACCCAGGAAATTCTTTGTGGGGTGTTACCCATTTGCAGATGCAGTCGGTGTATTCTACAGCCCAAGCCGACTAGGCAGTGGTGTATCCTGAGTATCATACAAAATAACATCAGGTGGTGAGGTTTCATTTTTGTAGTTATGTGAAGTGTATAGCAATCATTCATTGAAATTAATCCCAGGTCTACCAGGAATCGGAAAGGTAGTATCTATGGGTCAAAAATATATATAAAACTTATCAGTAAAGATTTTAAATACCTGAATATATATAACTGTGAACAAGTATTTTTTTTATTATATTGGAATACTCAATATAATACAAATATACAAAAATGATTACTATTATTAACTATAAGTAAATAACACAAAACATATAATTGTTTAGGAATTATTTGTGTTTGATCGGAATATTTGACTCCACATAAATGTTTACCGTTATAACATTTGGTTTTAATTTTAGTTGTCACACACTACGTGTGAATATAAAAAAATAGGCTCTTTTTGACGCCATAGAAATTCACAAAATTTCAACTATTCATCGGATTTCAAAGACTCTTCCAACACTTAAGTAATAAAATAAGAAATTTATTTTAAAATGAGTTTCCAATCAAATTTTTGTAGTCAAAATTGTTTTACTTCTTTCTTTTATTTATTTATCCATTTATTTTATAATCTAACTTGATTCATAAAAAGATACTTATGTATCAAAAACTTTTATTAACCTTTTTCTTTCAAAAAATGTTAGAAGTTCGTTAATGGAAATCTTAATTTTGTCACTTTAAAAACGTGAAAAATCATCGTAAACATTGATCTTCTCATGTCAATGCATTACTTATTCTTACAAGAAATGTTATCAGCGAAAAAAAGAAAATACAATCATTTTTCTAGAGATGTTTTCCTTATTGAGATTTTGCTTTCATTCTTTTGTAATATAACATATGCCATGGATTTTCGGTTCGTTCCTAGTAACCCCGTGTGCTTTGACAAGCTGTCACGTTGTGATTAGTAAACAGGACAGCACGATTAGGGCAGTCGGGTACAGCAACCGGAAGGAGATCACGTGATGAGAACCACGCGGTCAGATTTGAACAGAAGAAGAGAATCGGAGTCGATCGAAGGACGCACAGGCGATCAGAGGCGGCTCCGACGAGCTTGCAAGGAACCCTTTGGCTCCTGGAAGAAGATATGGGAAGAAGAAGTCCTCTCTCTGAATATATAATATCTCCAACTATCTCTCAAATAACAACTAACTGTGGGCCCTTTTCGAGAATAAAATGTGAGATATATTTTTATGAAGAAGTGTGTTGGTTTGTTCATTGAAGTCGTTAATTATCTTTGATTATGTTTGCATAATGGTTAGAATGTTCGCCAATGGTCCGGGAGACCTGGGTTCAATCCCAGGACGAGTCATACCAAAGACTCAAAAATGGTACTTGATGCTACCTTGCTTAACACTCAACATTATAAGGTAAGGATCAAGGGAGCAATCCAGGGAAGGGAGCAGCCCCTTCCCTTACACCTTGGTGTAGGAGCTATCGAAAATGGAGCCTTCGGGTCACCCTCAACTAAGGTCACCAACATGACTTTAGTATAATTGTATATGTATACGCATAGTATATAACATTTTCAATGTATGCACCAGACTGATATTTTTAAATTATCATAAAAGAATGTAAAATTGTTGAATAATGAAGACAAAATTATTTGAAGGGAGAATGTATTACATTTTTTTTATTGAATAATATCTTTATTGTACATGTCTGTTTGAATCACAGAATACTTAAAAGGCAATAATTATTTAACTAACTGATTGATTAAATGGTTTTTATAGTCTGCTGCAAAAAATAATGTGCCAATATTTTTCTTTGCATGTTTCTTTAAGATTTTATTACCTTCTTGGTAAAAGACACACGCTTTCTTAAAATTTACTTCATATGATAAAAGGTTTAGGAGTCATAATTCTCTTGCACATGACACAGAAGGCAGTGAATATCATGTCCTTTTGATATCCATTATTTCGAAGTAATGGAAACAAATACAGAAACTTGTCAATAAAAATGTCAGCTTTCGTTATTATGGATGACAGTAGATTTTTGTTGAATAATTTTCGTGTTATTTCTTTACCGTAAAATAGAAATTAAAAAAACACACTCCAGGATGACATTTTTAATTCATGATTTAAATATCCTATTTACCAACCCGTCCGCTCGGGTAGGATATGACACAAGGTCAATTTTTAAGTGGAGTTTAAAAGGTTTTATTTCAGAGTTTTCCTTCTCTTAGACAAGTTGCCTAACCAAGGCTGAAGAACCTAGTCTGTCCTACTATTTACCCATAGCTGGATGGAGAATAATTGGATTCAAACCTTTCCCAAGGGTATTAGTGCTAAGTGAAAATGCAATCGGTCATTTATGATTTAAATATAGGCGGTAGATATGCTCGGAAAAAACGTGTATTTAAAATATAAAAAAGCAAATACCTTTCTATTGAATCCCATTCATGTCGATTGATTTTAACGGCATATAAACCCATCAAGGATTATTTTATCCTTAAGTGTTAGGGAATCATGTTGTTTGCTCGTTCATATTGACTTATTTTGTATCGTATTTTTTTTCTTAAGAAGTTCTTCTTTTGCATACGATCGTAGCAAACAGGAATAATGTTTTAAACAAATCTAATTGAGCCTTGGATGGAACTATAATATGTACTTCTATTGGGTTTCGAATGGACCTTTGATTAACGGTAAAGAAAGGGTACTCTAGATACCCCAGATTACGACAACGGCAATTGTTCCTAGCAACAGAGCAACACATTATAAATATATATATATATATATATATATGTGTGTGTGTGTGTGTGTGTGTGCTTATCAACTTCTAAGTACCGGCCAGATGTGACACAAGGCAATTTTTTATTGGTTTTCAACAGTTTTAAATTAAGATTTTTCAATCTCCTGGACCAGTTTCCCAGCCAAAGATAAAAATCCTAGTCAGCTATATTATTTGCCCATAGCTAGAAAGAGAATAGATGGATTCATATCTCTCGTAATGGAATTAGCGGTAGGTGAAATCCAAGCAGCTTCGTCCAGAATTTCACCGCCGGTCGGTACGTCCGTTATGTATAACGATAACCATTAAAACACGGGCGCCTCCACGGGGCTGCATATGTATATATAGTAATTCTATATTATGGTAGAAGCTCACACGAAACAATTTACGTACTTTCACAATAATTGCTTCCGAGGGAGCTCTCCTCTCAATTTCGTTCACGGTGAATCTGAACATTTACCCAGTTTCTCATTTATTCTTTGAATAGACTCAATACATCCTTCCATTCATAGCACTTTCTTCACTCATCCTCCGCTTTTCAAATATTTCCCAATCCATTTAAACCAACTCATGACCCTGTCACTAAATCGACCTTATTCATTTGTTTAGAAATCACTTTCCTGGGAGTGTCTTTTGTACAACAATAAATTGCATCTGATAATGAGCCTCCAGTCCAGGAGTTTGGAGGATGAAGAGTACCTCTTGATTTTCATTATTCTCAGTTCTACTCTGATCTGGAAGGGTAGTACCTCTTAGGATACAATGTATGAGTCAAATGGATGCGTTCAGTCATTTATAAAGGATGATGATTGTTATTAGATATTAGAAACAATACACTTGCTTACAAATTGGGCATATTACATTGGAATACTTAATAAATAGAATTACTTATATTAAATAGGAATATTTGAAACTATTTTACAGTGAGTCAACAAATGATTAACATTAAATAGATTTATTAATTTTAAATAGCAATGCTTCAATATATGTACACAGCGCAAAGAAATGATAAATATCTTATGGAATTATAAGTGTTTAATGCCAATAATTAAAAACACTTAACGTTGAGCAAACAAATTAGTTCTAACATTTAAAAATAAGATTACCTAAAAGCTATTTTTGAAACATTACGGCAACATTTAAGGAGTAGTAATGATATCCCTTGAATAATAGTTCTCTCACTGCCAAAAGAAAAAAAAAACGTCAAACACAAAACGCTTTCGTTTATTAAAACCTAGTAACTAATGAAAAGTCGTGTAGTCGGTTCGCCCTCGACTACGGTCGCAAACTTTACTAACATATCTTTGCATATAAACG
The DNA here is from genome assembly GCA_963585895.1 of Sepioteuthis lessoniana. NCBI lineage: Eukaryota > Metazoa > Mollusca > Cephalopoda > Myopsida > Loliginidae > Sepioteuthis > Sepioteuthis lessoniana. Next base: position 104,874,854 of record OY757905.1, on the reverse strand, counting down.
ATTTTAAATAATGTCAACGCCGTATTTCCCAATCATAGTAAAGCGCAAAGCTTTATCTAACTACTGCGTCGGAGCGTCCTTGCGTGGCATTATATGTTATAATTCAGTTAGTCTTTAAAATAAATCAATGTTTGATTCAGAATATATTCTTAAATAGGAATAACATTTCAGAAACCATATATTAAGGATATGATTTTGAACGTAAATGTTCAAAAGTACTCGCATAAAATAATTCAGCTACGCTAAATAGTTTTGTAATTCAATAAGAACGCCTTCGCTACATTTTCTTGCGATAAAATGTAATTTATCTAATAATTTTTGGTTTCTATTAAACATTCTTAATCACTATAGAACAAATTAGTTATTAAAATTCAGCGGTTTCGTAAATTGAATTGGATCCGTAGGAGGAATTGATTTTTCTTTCTTCACAGAATACCATATTTCTTTATAATTCTACTTGTAGATTTCTTAGAATAAATTACTTGGCAAGCTGGCTTTATTGAAGTACTACACTGAAAATGAATTTAATTTCCGTTTAACCTTAATACCATGTTTTGTTCTGCAAGTGAATCTTACAATATAAAAGTAAGAGTCACATGAGACACAAGATATAACGTTTTTAATAATGGTGTCAAAATATTAATTTCTTTTAAAATCTGTCGATATTGGTGAAAGATGACAAGAGAATAAATGTTCATGAAAACAGTAGTATAGAGTAAGTAAAGATGGATTTTTATGTAAGAGAGAATACTTACCCTACTTAATGGTTCTTTTCGTTTCATTGTCTTTTCTTTTTTTCTTTTTTTACGACATGTTGAACATCAGGTTATCTTATGTCGTGGCTAGTTTTTTTTACTTTCAAATAACAAGTCCTATTTATTTTGTGCATGATTTTTCGGACAGTTATTCTCATATCTTTTTTTAGTTCGGCTGCTGTATCCTCAAGGGTTCCTCAGGTGTCCCTTATTTATCTGGGCATAGAAATGATTCAACCAGGGACTTTAAAGTGTAACTTTACAAATAATTGCCCTGGTTGAATCATTTCTATGCCCAGATAAATAATGGACACATTAGGTGTAACGCTACGCCCTCACCCCCACTACATTAGATCAGTCTCTTCTACCATTTCCCTTCTTACGGCCGGCCGGTGATCAACAAGTGGCTGAGGGGGTAACGCACATTTCTTTACCGCTACACAAGAATACGATCGTGGGAGACAGGAGAAAATAAAACAGACGAACAAACACGAACAAAGCTTGGGGTTAACCAAGAGCAGAAGGAGGTATGCAACACTACATGCATGTGCAGACTAGCGCTAGCGTGGGTTACTAGCGAAAATTGCACAAGCACTGGAATGCCGACATCTTTTGACTCAATCTTCTTCGCTGTGGCTGGACCCTCTCTTCTCTGCTACTGTCTCCGGAGTCCGGTGTTGACTGCCCCTGTCCGTGGTTCCACGCCAACTCTCTCTGCTGTCCAGTCGCCAACTCCTCTCAGCTCCTTTGTCCAGCCAACTCTCATTCGCGTCCCCTTACAACTTCCGGATACGGCGAGATTTCAGGTCCAAGAATCCTTTGTCTGGTTTCGCGCCAAAACAGACAAAGGAATCGTCTGCTTTGGCGGGTCACCGATATAGTGCTACAGAGGAAGGCCACAGGTTGAAGCGGCTGAAACGTTGTGTTACTACTAAGAGCAATAAAGATGAGGACAGCAGACCAAAAAATATCGCACAAAATATTGCACATAAAGCGAAAATCTAGTTGGATAAATTCTATTTAATAATAATAATAATCGTTTTGTTTTACGAACAGTTGCTTATTTCTTGTTTAATATTAATTAATTTTAAATAGATCTATTTCACCTTGACACATACTCCAACTTAATGTTAGAGAAGACCTGAAATGTGACGTACTGACTATCGTGTTGGACTCTGACATCGTTGTAAGCGGGATCGAACTCCAGTCACCATACATGTTCCCTTTTGAACTTATATTCTTGAAAAAGGTATGAGCGCTTTATCCCTCAGCTATGGGTTAGACAGTACCATTTTTTCTATAAGTATGGCTTAGCATAAAGTAAGCCACGAGGATTGTTGGGCTCTTAAACAACGAAACGAAACCAAATCAGAGTAAACCTAGGCTTAGAACAAAGTGACAATTCCACACTCTCACTCACTGTCACCACCATCCAAGATGACCTTCTCATGAGGAGGATCTTAATACTACGATGGAGATGAATTTGACCTATTCTACGTCATGCCAATAGGAGAGACTCCTTAAGAGACAACAGTGTATAAGTTTTAACGATATATTCAAGTAAATAGGATTCAAAATCACCACGCATATGAGATTTATGTAGTATAAGTTGGCGACCATAGACGAGGGTGACTCGAAGGCTCCCTTTTCGATAGCTATTACACCAAGGTGTTGGGGAGGGCGTTACTCCTTTCCGTGGATTGCTTCACTTTACCCTATCCGTACCTTATAATGCAGAGTTTTAAGCAAAGAGACATCAAGTACCATTTTTGAGTCTTTGGTATGACTCGACCTGGGATTGAACCTAGGTATCCAGGTCCATCAGTGACCACTCTTACCACCATGCCAATGTCCAGTCAATGTAGTATAGCCATTGATAACTGGTATGTTTCAGATAGTTTCACCGGAGGAGGAGGGAGAAGAAACACCAAAAAACACAACTTGCCGAAAAGTATAACCTTTTGTTGCTTCATTCACTCATTTCAGTTTCTGAAGACGGTTAAGTATGTTAAAACGTATAAGATACACGAGGTACATGGTAGATTCTTTGTTCTTGAAGGAATCAACTCTTCTCACGTATTTAAATACTTCAATCCCTTTCCGTTCACGCTCCACTAGTCTCACTCGATTTTCCAACCACCAAAACAGGAATTAGGAAACCCGGCTACCTTTATTGGAATTCCCATAAAACTGTAACCTCATTTCTGATTAGCGTGGGTGGCATCATCTGACCAACCCCAGTGACTATTTACATGACCGACAGGGTATTTTTATATTGGTAACGTTTTGGTTAATTGCTGTTTTCATTCCAGGGTCCTAGATAAATCATATCTTGTTTCACCTTACTTAAAGGACGAGATTTTAAACAATATCAACTTGTTTCTCTTCCGGCTTCAGGTTATAATTTTATGACTTATGCATATGTACTCTACAACTACTCGTTAACAAAGTTAGATCAGATTTTGTTTTGAAGTTTCCATCAAGATTCAGTTCACTGGATTAAAACAACCACCGTAACAGACATTTAATTATATCAATTTAAACTGGAACTCAAGTTTCTTCAAACAATTTTCGATTAGCTATCCTCAATGAATTTCCGCCTTTTCTTACGCCCTGCCACATATTTAGACACAAATGATTGTTCATTGACAAATGGAGTAAAATACGATCATCAGTAAATAGTCCGCTTATTTTGTTGTTGTTGTTGTTTTGTTTTGTTTTTTTCTTTTTGCTTTTACCCTTAACTATATCATTGTTCAGCTTTCAAAAAGAATTACTTGCGAATAAAATTTTGTAGGATTGGTGAAAAAATTAGATGCATTATGTGCATTCAAAATAATTTTCAGATAGATTACAGATTAATTGAAAATTCTTCATTGTATTGTTTTTAATCGGATAAACCTTTTTTTAAAAGCATTGTCTTAATAACATTTTCCTTTTCATATTTTTCTCTGGAATTCAGTGTCGTCAAAAACCAATTTTCTTTTGTTTTTACCGGTTTGATAATGACTAATCGTAGTCAGAATGAGGAAGTATCAATTACAGTGAACTCCTTCAAATTACAATTAACATTCATAATTGTTTAGGTGTGGTTAGCCAGACAGGTCAAATTTTAATTTTGACAAAATAATTGGATAGTTATTGCTAATATTAAAGTTGCTAAAATTATTTATTTGGTTTCTTTTTTTTTAAATGACATATAAACCTTTGCAGGTATTTCAATTCCAAAGTCATCCTTGTAAAACGACAGTAATTGTACTTTTTAAACTGGGAAAGTCCGAAAGTGAATGCAATTGCGAAATTGGTGTTCGAAATCACTAACTATACCTCTTCAGTAAAATAGCACAATATATCCGCACCCACAAAATCATCTTTCTCCATACATATATATATATATATTCATATATACACGCACACATACATTCAACGGCACACACATACACACACACACACACACACACACACACACAAGCTCCATAATTTGCGTTGTTGCGTATATCTAAAAGTTTTAGTTTTTGTCTTTTTATTCATATTTACCAAATGCCAGTTAATGCGTGTTTTTTGGTGATTGGAGTTTTCTCAAGAATATTTCTTTTTTATTTTCCACATAACCGTTCAGTTGGATTTAAGTCCGGGCTTTTTCGCTGGTGAAATCAGTGGACTGAAACTTTATTAGTTGGAATGTATTTCTTTCTATTCACGTCCTGTTAATTGTGAGTTACACGTTTATGATTCCTACACAACGTATTAGCTGGGGCTGCAAAATACACTCACTGCATCTCTGCGTAGGAGTAAGACTCCACCAACGAGTGTCATAACAATGAATAAGGAGAATAAGGAGTATCCCTTTTTTGCCATTTCTCCTTGGTCTACTCTTGCCCGGAGTGGTAGCACCTGTTAGGGTCTTTATCTATGGAACAAATAGAATTAAACTATGTACTTCTGCTAAACTGATTTATTTGAAATTAACTTACATCTAACTGCATATAAGCAAATAAATGGTGTTTAATTGAAATATTAGTGATACTTGGAACTATTTAACATCTTAAAATGAATTGTTTGAAATGGAACTGTTGCTATATTTAAATGTGTGTAAACAAAACTGTATTTACACTAAAATCAATTGCTTGAAACTTTTATCAAAGTGACTTAGTCGAGGTGACCCGAGGGTTCCCTCTTCAATAGCTACAACACCGTGGTGTAGGGAAGGGCGCTACTGCTTTCCTTATGTTGCTCCACTTTACCCATACCATATAAAGCTAAATGTTAAAAAAAGGACGGATCAAATACCATTTTTAGAGTATTTGGTATGACTTAACCAGGGTTTGAACCCAGGACTCCCGGGCCATTGGCGAACATTCTAACCGCTAGGCTAATGGACGGTGTGACTTTATTCGGAGTAAAATGACCCGAAAAGCGTTGATAGGTCGTAAAACAAAACAACTAACAAACCGAATAATCAACCAACCTGCACAAAGTAATTTGGGTTCATTGTGTGAACGTTGCTGCAAAGGGTGAGTTTTTTTTATCTTCCTAACATGTAAACAACAATCTAGAGTGAAAAATTAACACATTAAAAATTCCGTCGGCCATCACTTAGTTTGATTAAGAAGAAGAGAGATTTCTTAATCCTTTCAATCGAGATTTATCAGCAGAGTGGAGATCATAAAGATTACTTAAAAAAATTAAAGATTATTTTGTTGAATGATACAAGAATGAAAACGTATAAATTATACGCAGTAATCATGATTAACGAGCAAATATCAAAAGCTTCTGGGAGCAATATGAAGGATGCAAACCCTGTTATGAGAGCAAGGGAATTTGTCCATAATTTGGTAAAGGTACATATTGAACAGTATCCATCATTAATGCATGAAGTAATTCACAAAATCGAACAATTAATCACGTTATGTACATAGATTATATCAAGGTTTTTGAAAAAAAAAAAGAACTGGAAATAATACTACAAAGAATAAGAATATTCAACCAGTATATAGTAATGGTATTTGGCATTGACAATGTGCCATACTGATTAAGAAAACTGAAAAAGAGAATCAGTGGAAGGATTCGTTCAACCAACCAACCAACCAACCAACCAACCAACTTTGCTTGTGAGTATTTGAGTTATACACACAAAGGTAACAGTTAAACAAATCAAATTGGCCCAGTCGGTTAGGGCTGAAGAATACACCGACTGCATCTTTGTAGAGGGATAAGACCCCCTCAACGAGTGTCCTGGATATGACAGAAAACAACCAGATGGTGAGGCTTCATTATTACTGAAGCTTTGGGGAATGAGGAGTACACCTACTTTGTTATCATTACCAGGTCCACTCTGGCTCGGAGTGGTAGCACCTGATAGGGTGTTATCTATGGGTCAAATAGAACTCAGTGTACTTATGCTAAACTGACCTATTTGAAACAGAACTGTTTCGACATTTAAAGTGCGTACTTACGCTCAGCTGAGTTGTTTGAAATAGAACTGTTTCTTGGAGCTGCAGAATACACTCACTGCATCTCTGCCGAGGGGTAATTCCCCCTCCAGCAAGTGTTCTGCATATGACGCTAAACAATCTAATGGAGGAAGCTCCGGTAATACTGAGGCTTTGGGGAATGCGGAGAACCCCTTTATTGCCATCAATCCCAGGTTCCCTCTTGCCCGGAGTGGTAACACTTGAGAGTATCCTATCCATGGTTAAATAGAATTAAACAGTGTACTTATGCTAAATTGAATTGTTTAAAATACAACACTTTATATGTGTAAAAAAGATTTGGTTATAAATGACCTACAATGGTTGATATGCCATGAATCCAAACTAAACCAGAACGACTCAAATGATCAGATTAATGATTTGATTTTTTTTCAATTTTCGTCGATGCAGTCAAAATACTGCTTTTATTCCATTGACTTTTATTCCATTGGCTATGAATTCTAAAGCTTTTTTAAACTTAAGCATTCTACAAGTGACTCAGTCTGTTAATAAGAGATGAGGAAATATGAGATTCTTCAAAATCTTCAACAAGTTTACTCAGAAAAGAACTACTGTGGCGTTTAAGGGGATTACATTTATTATAAGATTATTTGGTATAAAATCTTGGTGATCTTAAAGCCTAAAGAAATTGCTTAGTGACATAGTGTAGATGTCATGTGTACTAACAAAAATTGATGCATCCGTAAGCGGAGTGAAATAAAGGGTGACCCCAAAAAAAACAGTACCCATATATTTTTGTAGAAGTAATATGGGTTCTATTTTTTGGGGGGGGGGGCACCCTGTATATTGGTAAATGTACATACACGTACTTTCCGTAATACACTTACATCTACCAACTATCATCTGAATGTTTTTAGAGAAGAAAAATGTCTAGGACTAAGAAATATTGAAAGCGGACACCCCCCAAACAGAGATGAAGGAAAAAATATGAAAAGAGTATATTGTCCTTAATTGAAATCATTTTTGAGATGAGGCTTTTTAATCTGAGAATTAATTATTTATTTATTTATTTATTTATTGCGGACTTTTCCCCCTCATCTTGGTAGAAACAACACAAAAAACTACCAAGATGAGGGGGAAAAGTCCGCAATAGATAGATAAATAAAAAATTAATTCTCAGATGAAAAGAGTACTTCAGACGAACGAGAAAACTTCTCGAAACTGAGCGCTGAAACAAAGTTATCATCAAAAGCATAAACACATGGGCAGTCCCTTTCTGTAAGATACTCAAGCTCATTCTTAAGATTTACAATGGAGGAGCAAGAAAATTGATGACTATGCACAAGTTCTTATATCGGAGTACATAGATAGACTATATGTGGCAAGAAAAGCAAGAGGAAGAGAATTTGCCTGCATTTAGGATTTCGTAGACGCATTGATACAACAACTGGAGAACATTAGAAAAAGCAAAGAAAGACGAATAACCACAACTGTGAAATAACGGCACCGAAGAGACATTTGCACATAACGGTACTAAATAAACATTCGTACCTCCATGGACCTCGTTGTGACCCTGTCGTGGTAAAAGGTGACGAACCCAAGAACCTCTGTTTATCTACCCAAAGGTTCATTTACTCCTACCGCTTTTAATTAGTCACCGGAAGAAAGTAAGGAAGTAAGGAAACTGAGACGACCGCGTTAGCTAGACAAAGAGAAGCGACATATCCTGGTGAAAAAAAGATAGCAGTCACGGATCTTGATTTTTTCCTGGTTTACTGTTGAATATCTGAAATGCTTATCAGCTGGGTTACGTGTAGTCTAAGGCCACTTTTCGTTTCCTTTCATCTTCGTGGCCGGTGTTCAGCTGTCTTTTCCTCGTAATTTCTCGTAGTCAACTCCCAAAAGTGAATCAACCCCATCCTTCCGTCTGCTGTTGGCAGGGGAACATCCATTTCCCCTGGCTCCTCACATGCGTACAAGGATTTTTTGGGACCTCCACCTTTTTAGTTATTTTTAACTACAAGAGTCTTGGCCTGGCTGTTTGGAGACTCTCTGCGTTTTTATTCATTTTTTTTTCATTTCAAATTTTCTAAGAAAAAGTTTAATTATATTTCAGTCCGTAACAGCAGTGGCAACAGAAGATAAATGAAAAAAGACAACAAACACTAAAAAACTGCAAAGAAAAGAATATTTTAAGTGGTGAACCGGCGAGATTGCCCGAGAGAAACTATTCACATACTTAAAAAGAGAAACCTTCCAAAAAGAAACTCACTCTATCTTAATAGCAGCACAAAACAAAAACAAAAGGATTAATTTCATTGAAACGAAAAAATATAATACTTAACTGAACATCAAGTTTATTTTAAGTAGAGAAAGCGATAAATGATTAATCACATAATTATAGAATACAGTAAACTAACACAAAAGGAATGAAAGTGATAACACAAGTGAGTGGGGAAAAGGATTCATGAGCCATTGAAAAAGAGATAAAAATTTGATCACACCACCAAACGATATGTACACAAATCAGAATCTCTCTTAAATAATGAGACCCAAAAGATTCGCTTTGATTTTATGATACAAATGGATCATCGAATCATAGCCAGAAACCCGACCTTAATTAACAAAAAAAAAAAAAATTCTCATCAAATGGATTTTGCCGTCCCACACAGTGAAAATAATAAAAAGCGCAAAAAGGTATGAATACTTGGACCCTATCAGAGAATTAAAAAAAAAACATGCGTACATGAAGGAGACCGGCAACAGTTGGTGGTGATGGACTTAAAATCGTCCTCAAACGGTTTGGGAAAAGGCCAAGAGGAACAGGAAATCGAGACTATGTAGACCACAGCATTGGTAAAATAAGCTAGAATCCTCGGAAGAGTCATTCGCAAAGTCCATGACGTCTAATGGCTAACTAGCTGGACTGCGGTCATAATGTAATCGTGTTCGAACTCCAGTCACGCAGTGATGTTCACTTTCGGACTAATACTCTTAGGAAAGATATGAACCTCTTATCCCTCCAGCTATGGTTACATTGTATCATTGCTGTTTTTCTAAACGATTGGTATTGACATTACATAACTCACGAAGATTGATACGCCATTATATAAATGATCCTAGCCAAACCGTCACAAAAGCCCTGGACACCTGAGGTTATTTGCTATAACACAAATTCCAATGAATAGTCTCTTGTTTACACTGGTGTAAAAATCTCACAAGAAGTAAAAAAAAATAAAAGCAGTAACCATCATAATAAAAGTATACTGACAGTACGCATTCACTGAACTCTCACTTATGCCCTAATTAACCATCGCTCTTTATTGGTCCTCTAGATGACATCCAGTATCCGCTTCCAGTTTGTGTTTAAGACAGCTGTCAAATAATTCAATGAATCAAAAGGCTTTGTGTCAGATTTAATAAACAATATCATTAAAAGTGTAAAAACCTTGATGCAATATATTTAGTTCGTTTATAAAACCAGGGATATATAGGAATTTCAAAAACTGATATAGAGTTCCAAGCGATGTTTTAGCAGAGAGGGCTTGAGTTCCCGAATGCTTTCTGGGAAGAGTTGGATGGTTAGAGTATTCTTCACCGGTCTTTTGTTGTTGTTGTCGTTGTTGTTTTTCTTTCCTCTCTGAAACCAACGCGTTTTCAGAATGAATCTAAGCTTTGCGAACCAAGCAATTCACCACTGGGTCAAATCCAAACAAGAGATCGGCCTGAGAACAAAATTCGTCTTGTGTGTTTTAAAATGAATCTGATTGCCTTGTCTCAATTTATTAAAGCTCGAGTAGATTCGTTTTCGTCCTTGAAGCATATGCTTAGCAATTTTAATCACTATTACCAATCGTGATATTGAGGACGTTTCTCTCACACATCTCTTGCACCAACTGAAAATCTTCCCATGAAATAATTCCTTTTCCTTTATTGAAAGTTGACACAAGTACATATAGTTCCGTTTCAATTTGAAAAAAACAACAACTTAATCAACAAATCTAGATGCATAATATATCCGTTCATCTTGGATATTTACCTAAAATACTGTAACGGCAAATTGATTAAAATCCCAAAATGGGACTTTATTTTCGCACGTGTGAAGACGGGGCAGGTTGGCCCTTGATCCCCTACAGAATGAGTCCTCGTTCAGAGTTTTTCTCTCGGGCATATAAGAACTGGTATATTACGTGAGGGATCAATTTAGAGCCAGACTGACCGCCGCGGGCAAAGGGTTCCAAATTTCACACTATCACACACCCATCAGGCCGCTAAACTTCCTTCCCCTCGACAATGGAAGATAATGGACCTATAGGTCTTAGTCGTAATAATATTATATTGTAGTAGTCGGCAACTCCGGCTTCCCGTGTGATATTTTAAAGGAATTAATAGGACAATTCTAAGCAAGATAACATAAGGCGAATAGAAGCTGAAAAGAAAATGTGACAACAACAAATTCGTAGTAGAACGGCAAAGAACAACATAGACCACATGGTAATATAAAAGTACATGAATTCCTTTACTACAGTTATATACACTTTCAAAATGTCAAAACATATAATAATTGGACAGTCCACGAATATAAATGTCTTTTCTTGACTTCTGTTTTTCTTCAAATTGAGAGAGAGAGAGAGAGTGGTATACAAGATTTGGGTATAAAGGAGAAATGTCCCCAAAGTTACTTATCTTGTTTTTCGATGGTGTTTCACTGGAGAATTTTTCTTCTTTCACGGGCTAAGAGACTTTATTCTATTTTTTTACACAGGTTTGAAGAACCTGGGGTCCTTCGTGTCTCAGGTATACTTTTGTCTTCAACCCGGAATTCTGGCTTTGATTCGTCTGCCCGCTACGAACCCTGCTCAAAAACTCCTTTCTTACCATTTACTTCCGCTGAGGGGAGGGAGTCCCCACTTCCGTTTTGGGGTCCCGGCCAATCATTTGGCTTCTCTCTTCTTCCTCTTGGTGTCCGGCGACCTGGGTAAGGTCACCAAGTACCAACATCTGTTTATCCCCTCTGTGACCTACATTCTTCCTTAACGGTCACTTTTTTGACGGCTTGATACTGTCAATTCAAATACGAGGAGTAGTAATTTTATCTCCCTCCTCCCAGTGGGATATCGCGTGACAATACGAACTAAAGTGGTTGTTGGTGGGGCAGAGAATAACCGGCAAAGACTTAGAAACCTCTCACTCACAAAAGGGGTTGTCCTTAATTTGCTATTAAGATTTATCGGATGGTGATGGTCTTGGGAGAGTGGAGTAAAACGTTATTGATAATGATCCTAAATTCACCCTTATTCGAAGAGGTAGCACCTGTTAGGTTTCCATGTATGGATTAGATAGATGTTTTAAAATTATTCAAATTTCATTGGTTGGTGAGCAAAAGAACTTATTATGAAACATGTACATAAAAACTTGGGAACATAAATGTACGTTGAACGCGATTTTCTCACCTTAAGCTAATAGAATAACCCTGGACGGCTTGATACGTATACCGTTAATCAACCAAACAATCCTTATGTTGATAAATTCATTTACTTCTCTTTTTTCTTGCCAGAAGTGATTAATGGGTTGAGTTTACTACATTTCAACGTATGTTAGGTTATTTTTTGTCGAAACCAATTTCGGAACTATGATCAATAATAGAAGACAGTACATAAGTATATCACAAACATTTTGAATATTTCATACTTATCAACGCATACCGAGTCAAGGAAGTGATGTTGTTCATAATCATATTAAGAAATGTGGAGCAAATCCCGTGACATAATGGTTAAGGTGCTATATTTTGACATCGCAGTAAGCATGTTTGAATTCCCGTTGAGCAATCACGTTCACTTTCGGACTAATACGCTTATGAAAATTATAAATCACATTATCCCCACCAATCTATAGGGGGTTGTCCTCGTGGTGTAATGGTTAAAGCGATGGACTGCGGAATCGTAGTAAGCGAGTTCGAACTCCAGTTGCGCAATTACGTTCACTTTCAGACAAATAGCCCTGGGAAAGGTATGAACTCCCTTATCCTCCCAGCTATGGGTTAAATAGTGCTACTGCTGTTCTTCAGGGAGAATAGCTTTGGCATTAAATAACCTTACAAAGGTTGACATGCCAATAAACAAAGAAACCAAACCAAATCGATGAGTTAAATAGTATTACCGCAGCTCTTCCCCAAATGATAGCTTTGACATTAAATAACCCACGAATTTTGATATGCCATTAAGCAAAGAAACCATACCCAACCATTTTAGACGTGAGCAACCGGCATACAAAGACAATGTAGTTCTAAAAGATTATAATCATTATCTGAAACATATTTATTATGTAATGGGATGGGAATTTGGCAGGTCCTACACCTCAGTATTAGTGCGGACTAGGGAATAATAGCAAGGAATAAGTGACTCTACACGTTACAGAATACTACTGCATCATATTTGAGGTGAGATCATGCTAAACTGTCTCCTAAATGTTTACTTTTAAAAGCCTAGTTTCTTTGTACACACACTTTGTGTTTATTTTTGTATTTATCATTACTTATGTATTGATCTGTGTCACTATTTTCACTTAGCCCATCCTCTTTTAGACGGGAAAATAAATACTCTAAACTTTATCTTTGATTATTCCAGCGAAAAATAAGCGGCTTTTATCGTGCGTAGAATCATTTTGCTCTTTGTTCTAACTGACCTCCAGCCATTTTGCTTCGGCTACTTTTCCAAGATGTTATTATTTCGAAGACGTATGACAAGCGTCCATGGTGGATAGCAGCATCAAGATGCGTTCAACAAAAAACAGAGGGAAAGTAAAAGAGCCGTTCAAAGGGCAAAGAGGAAGGACGAAAAATATCAGAAAAATATAATCAAACAGTGGTTGAGACATTTCGACGAATGTCATATTGATATTATGGCTTAGTTTTTAAATCATTTTTCACGGTTCGCTTGGAATTGGAAGATGGTCTGCGAGTCAGTTGGCCGGTAGACGAAATTGAGAGATGAAGGAAATGGAATTGGACTGATGTGTACATAAAAACACAAGTAGAACTTACCTACAAGATCGATGTGACACACTTCGTCTTAAATATCTAAAACTATTCAGTGGGGCTTATATTACATATCCTACATTTATTCATACGGTCAGCAAAAGCAGTAAGCGTCTACTCTTATTTGTACATTGAGCGAAACGTGTCAACGAAACGTGTGTATCTGTATGTGTGAGGCGATTTTGACACCCATGTAAAGTCCAGAACTTTATAGTGTCGCAAATATAACAATTTGGTTATGGTAATGAATGTATTTTTGTTGGCTGCACGTTCTCCCACTTTTCGGCTCTGTTTCCGAAGCACCGAGTTGTATGTAGCTTTGCGACACTAGCTGGGAAGAACTGAGAATGAGAGAGCATCTAACTGAGAGTCAGACGTGAGCGAGAGAAAGCTTGAGGCCTGCTGGCAGCATTCCTTTTAATAAAGTTGATACACTCCTAAAACTAAGGATTCCAAGGTAAATCACTAAGCTATATCTGTTTGATTAGGCTCAAGTACTGGAAATCTGCTATGTGGACTACTCCTTTATTGACATAACACCAAGGTTCTCTTTGACCCGGAGTGAGAATACCTTTTTCGGTCTCATCTACGGTTCGAATAGATCTCTTTAAATATTATTCATATTTGATTGGACCGTGTACCAACAAAATCTTATGAAACAACTACATAAGGAATGTAAAAGAGAATCGGAAAGGAAAACGATTTCCGTACCTCCCAGCATAAATTAACCCAAGACGAATTGACTTGCCATTAAAATCAATCAATCAGTCAATCTCAAAGCTTCTGCATAGAATTGATCAGTTTGTTTACTGGGTAATTGTTTGGTTGGGTTTTCACTTTCAAAAGCCCAGAAAATAACAAAGCAAGAGATGATTGCTCTAAATAGACACTCATGTTTTTTTTTAATCACTTTCAAAGAGATATAATTAGTTGAATATTATCTGTTTATTTTTCAGCAAAGGATGCAGATAAGGGAAATAATTTCACAAGTGAAAACATATCTAAAAGGAAAAAGGCTATTTGATAGTTTTAATGAACAATATCATTAAAATTGCGAAAATTCAGATAGAACATATTTTATTAACTTTATGCGAAAGATAAGACTCAGTGTGAATATGAAATTCAAAAGCTGATAACACGTTCAAAGTTGCTCTCTCTCTCTCTCTCTCTATATATATATATATATATATATATATATATATCGTTCTGAAATACGTTGTGAAAGTTGCGAGTTGTGTTAGGCAGTGTGCACCTGTCACAAGGCGTTTTATTTTTATTTTCTTTTATCCAATGAAACCGAGGGGATTTCAGTTTGTTTTTTTGGTGAAGTTTGTTTGGGTTTATGGCATATCAACTTTTGTTGGTTATACAATGCCAAATCCATTTTATACAAATATACAGCTCTGTTTTAAACAATTCTCTTTAGCATAAGTATATAGTTTAATTGTCAAAAGATTTTTATTTAAAGCAATACAGTTTAGTGAAACAGTATTATTTCAAACAATTCAGTTTAGCATAATTGCGCAGTTTAGATATCAAAACAGTTCTATTTCAAACAAAGTACGCAGTTTAGTTCTATTTCATCAATAGCTAGGTCCCTATTAGGTGCTACCACTCCGGGCCAGAATAGATTGGGAGGGATGGCAATGAAGGAGTACTCCGAATTCCTAAAGCTCCAGCATTACCGGAAACTCCCCATCAGATTGTTTAGAGTCATATGCCGGACACTTGCAGGGGGTGGGTCTTACCCTTCCATAGAGAAGCAGTTGGTGTATTCTACAGCCCTAGCTGACTGGGAAAGATTTCAGTTTGCAGAAACAGACAATTTCCTGCTTGGTCAAATCCAAAGAGTATATCGACCATAGAATGGGATTTGTCTTGTATATTGCAAAATAATCGGGTCCAGCAATTTGAATCGCTCTCACCAGTCATCATATTGTGTACGTTTTAAACAAGCCATCATAGAGAGATCTGGGTAAATCTCTGTGGAAGGAATCGCTTTTTAAAAATCAAATGTTAACATATAAATATCGTTGTTTAGTTTAGGTTTAGAAAGTAATGATAACCTCTAGAAATTATGTACACCCAATTATCTCGAACTTTTAACTCCCTGGACAACTATAATAGTTAATTTTTTTCTGATGAGGTTGTTTCATTGGGTGTTAACACCCTTGAAAATGTATGATCTGTTTCTCCTCTCCAGATATATTTCACTGACCGTATTCTCTGTTCTTGAAAGTGGGGTTGGTTATATACACGTATGTTCCTTGCACTAGATATTGTCTCAGTCCAGATAGAGCAAAAATGTTCTGTTAATATGAAAAATGTTATTATTAACAGAACATCGAGGTTATATTTACATATCATTTTAGTTGACATTTTAGAACCTGTTTTTTCTTCCAAAATAACTGGAGAAAATCTATCGTGTTTTACATGTGTAGTTACGGTGTCCGCTGGACTAATCCGCAACTAGACAGTCTAGAATTGAAATACTAAGACCCAAATAGCGAGTTTTATATGCCATCAAATGCAATTTTTCTTAAAATAAAACTGCTTAGTTACATTATCATAAATAGTGGATAGAGAATTTTTCTTTAAATTATATAATCTGTCTTATAATTATATTCGTCTTCGTGACCGACTAAGCGAATCAGAAAATACCAAATTATTTTTATGGAAATTATTTCTGTGAATAGTGGTTTTAAGTCGACCAAATATTTTTTGTAAAACTAAAGAATGGAGAAATGTTGATTTTTTTATAAATATTCAAATACACAGAGAAACTTACCTATCAAAACACACACACACACACACACACACACACACACACACACACACACACACACACACACACACACACACATGAATCTATACATCCACTCAATGCACACATATGCACAATGTCATATGTACACATTTGCAGAATTACCAATATGTCGATGATAATATACAATACTATACCTGGTGGTGTAGATTATTTTATATTTCCGGTGTTTCATCATATAGAAATGTTTGCATTTATGCAGGTGAATGACTGAGTACATCTAGGTATGTGCAGAGATAGAAAACTAAAAGTACAGAATCTACTTGGAATTTCTTCTTCATTTCTTAAAATTATTTTCTTTGTCAAAAGGAATTAACGAATACTTGTCTAGAAAATATATTTCCACTTTATATAGTAGTATCGATTTTTACCAAATCGTTGACATCCCGCGACTGCCTCACATTCCAAATCTATCCTCTTGTGATTACATTCTTTCGGGATCCCTGAAGGCTCAAGTTTTCAAAGTGCAAGCTGTAGTCAACTAACTAACAAAAAGGTTTTTTTTATTCATCTTGGAATTATAGTAATTCCATATACAACAACCAAGTGAGTCCTGCAGAAGTTCTGATGCAGCCTTCTAGAATATATAAGCTCACGGAATTAGCATTTGGATGCTGTTAAAATATTTAAAGCAAAGTGATGATAATAATAAAGTTAGAGTTGGACTTTCTAAAACTAAAAGCAAATTCTAAATACGGGCTATGCTGCTTTATCAAATTTAAGTTCACCTTATCAAGTTGTATGAAAATGGTTTAATTTATTAATGAATTGAAGCTTTAGCTATCGAGATCTCCGGTACTTTTGTTATTTGAATTGTCACACTTTACATGCATATAATAGTATCTTTCGGTGATCTAAACTCATTCAAAAAATTTACAAGTGTTAATATATCAGTTGTTCTCTACTTTTCCATTAAAGAAATTGTAATCTATATTCATTTTTGTATATTCAGGACTTAATTTCAAGAAAAAATCAAAATCTTTAAAACAGTGTTTTGTCTTGTAAGGAGAGATAACATTTTATTTCTTTCAATGTTCAGAATTCTGTTTGGTCTGGCTTGGTTTAGTTTTATGGCATATCAACCATTTTAGGTTATTCAAAGCCAAATCTTTTGTGTATATGTATTAAGTATATGATATCTAAACCTATTTTGTAAATAACATTTTTAAATGAGACTGACCTCATTTTTTTTATTTAAAAAAAGGAAATATTTCGTATATTTCTATCTAATCTTAATAATTCTATTTGATATCAATCATTTGTTTGCACACAGTAAATTTTTTCAAGCATTTCAATTTAATACTAACGATTCAATAAAAAGTAATTTGTTTACATACAGTTAAATATAAAAACTGTTCTGTTTCAAACACTTCAGTATAGCATAACTTAACGAAGTTAGATGGATACAAGTATAGCCAGGTATCACTAACAATTTAATTTACATCAGTGATTTGTTTAAACATAGTTAAATGATTCGACTGTTCTATTTCAAGTAATTCATGTTATAATAAGTCGCTCGTTTACCCTCAGATTAACTGTCAAAGTGCACAGTTTAATTATACTATCAGATCAGGAGCAACTAATTCGGGCCTGAGTGGACCTAGGTGAGATGGCAAAGAACGAGTATTCCACATTCCCCAATACTCCAGCATTAATAAAAGCTCACCAATAGATTGTTTAGTGTTATATCTAGGACACTCAATGGGGGAGTCTTAATCTTCTGTCGAGAAGCAGGAAGTGTATTCTGTAGCCCCAGGGACTGGGCCATCATAATTCTATGAGCAGATTCACAGACTTTGAATTTCAGTGTAAAATTATGCCATACGAATACAAAAAGTCTATAATAGAATTTCCATTACTATTGACACAGAAACAAATGCTACATATATATATATATATATATATATATATATATATATATATATATATATATATATATCCCGTTTTATTTGATTTTGGCCTATGCCAAATTCTTCATTTTGGCACTTTTCTGTTTCTTGACAATATTTCTGTTTTGCAAATGGGATTACGAATGTCGTTTAGCCATCCAGAAACGTAATAATTGAAAGATGTGAACTGAATAAATTATTCATTAAATATATATCAAAATAATAAAATACATAAGAATTTCAAAGAAAATGACCTTCTCAAAGTTTTTAAATACACAAAAATACACATGAAAAAATATTTAGTATTATGAAATATTTGCGTCGAAAACTTGTAAGCAAATGGCATTCATTACGTAAATAGCATAATTCTGAAAAGAAATATTATTAAATACGTTTTTAGAGTTCGATAAAGTTTTGCAATAGTTATATTGTTTTGTGTGTTATTTACGTTACTTTTAACATGTTTGATCTAATTTTGTTTTTTTGTTTTTTTTAAGGTCGACTTCAAGTTTATACCAAGAACCTGGTAACCTCACGGCTTATGGTAAGAATTAATTTTGTAGGTTTGGTTATACACACACACACACACACACACACACACACACACTCACACACACACACACACATATATATATATATATATATATATATATATATATATATATATAGGTAATTTCTGGTTGCGTTAAAAACCTCGTAACTTTTAAACGCATAGATAAAACTTACTTAAAGAAAGGAAATTAGTAATGATTCAGTTGAATATGTATAAGTGTGTTTGTGTGTGTGTGTGTGTGTGTGTGTGTGTGTGTGTGTATGTGTGTGTGAGAGAGAGAGAGAGAGACAGACAGACAGACAGGGACAGAGACAGAGACAGACAGAGACAGAGAAAGAGAGAGAGAGTTTAAGTATATGTATGCATTATATATGGAGTTATTACCGAAGATTTTATTATTAGATAAAACTCTTGACATCCGTTAGATAGGTTTAAGTTATTTGACCTATGGTCAGTGTCATGAATCTCCATTACTTGGTACTAGAAATGAGAATGATTGAAAGAGATGGTCTTTGTTTTATTTTAGCCCCCGGTGGTGTATATGTCCTGGATGGAATCACGGAGCAAGGCTATATCGATAAACAACTGAAAGGACAAACCGTGCTTATTAGATTAACTTGCACATCTAAATGGACTGTTGGAGAGTTTCCTGATTGACAGACTCTGATCACTGGTAAAGGTCATCGATTGAGTCGATCGGTCTCATCGAACTCCTTCACTTTTTTGAAGAACGGCAACACTTCTACTTGAATCTGACAGACAGTCATATATTTGTATCAGATAAATAAATATTTGTATTTTCAGGACGAACTTATTGATTTTAAGAGTAGAATGCTTCTCTTATTCGGGCATAGTTCTAATCAAAAATTGTTTGCCTGATTTATGCCCATTTGTTCTTTTTTAAAACAATAAAAATATTCTTATAATTCTCATCTCATCCTCAATACTAGAGAACGTACTAACGAGCGTTGAGAAGTCCTCCGTCAAAATAAGATGAAAATTACCGAGTTGTTTAACTTACTGGGCATAATCACCTTTAGTTCAAATCAACATGTCCAATGAAGTTTCATTGATTCTTCCAAAAAGTTCAAAATGTTTGTATCAATAATGATACTCCTCGTATGATTTCATCAAGAAGATTCACGCACACTTTCATTTGAAGCATACCATTAAGAATAACACTTATATAACTATGCACAAATGGATTTAGAGTTACTTCTATTCAAAATCAAAACCTTTTAATAGCTACAGCATAAAATTGAAATAAAGACGAAATATCATTGTTGAATCTGTTGTAAATGTTTCCTTTATTCACTATTCTATTTATTTTCATATATATATATATATATATATATATATATGGAAGTAAATTATGGAGTGTAATCCGACAATATATAAATAAAAATTGATAACAAGGTAATTCCATTAGAAGGAGTGATTTATTGAAAAGTGTCGACTTTCTTTATATATATATATATATATATATATATAACGAGAGTCATTCAATGAATACGCTGAATTTTTGATTACACATTTGGAATAGAAAGTAATATTTTCAGTGGCCCTAATTTCTATGAAATCAATATTTATATGACCTTTCAGGTCATAGAAGACGGTCGTCCATACCTTAATGACAACTGAGCAAGTAGCTTATTTTCGCCGGAGTGTCAATGTGTTATTATCCTCTGGTCTATTTTTCAAATCATGCTCGTAGAGGCAAATCCATGTTTAACCCGCTTGAAACAGTTGCTGGACTAAATTTAAATTTCTTGGTTCACACCACTCTTTCACCACTAAATATCAAATAGATTTCATTACTCATCCACCAGTATTCTAATGGCAGGACATCTTTGCTTAATTTGCCTCCGTATTCTATTCAAGGGTCTAAAAAGAAATATTTGTTTGATTGAAATAAATTTTCGTATTAATATATTCCAAACAATGCCGAGGATACGACTATGGAAAAACATTTTGTTTTTTTTTGAAAAAATTCCTTTTTTATTGAATCACACACACACACACACACACACACACACACACACACACACACACACACACATATATATATATATATATATATATATATGAGGTTTGGTTTGGTTTGGTTTGGTTTACCATTAAGGGTTTTTAAATGCCAAAACCTACTTATAAATACATATATTAAATATGATTCCCCAACACATGTTGTTGATTACATTTTTAAACAAGCCAGTGCTCATGTTTTTTTTCTCTCGGTTATATGGTTTCACTTACTTCTGTTTAATATTGCCCAGTCGACATGGGCTGTAAAATACACCGATTGCACCTATGCAGAGGGGTAAGACTCCCCCAACGAGTGTCTTGGATATGACACTAAACAATCTAATGGCGAGTTTCCAGGGATAATGGGGCTTTGGGGAATGAAAACCACTCCTTCATTTTCATTGCTTCCAGATCCACTCTGACCCTGGATGGTAGCATATGATAGTGACTTATCTATGGGTTAAATAGGACTAAACTGCATACTTTTGCTAAACAGAATTATTTGAATGAGAACTGTTTAACTAAACAGAATAGCTTGAAATGGAGATTTTGTTGACAATTAAATGCAAAAATGAATTATTTGAAATAGAATTAACTATATGCATAAAAATTGATTTGGCGTTAAATAACCTACAAAGGTTGATATGCCATAAAACCCAACAAACCAATCAATCTGTCCAATAATTTTACTTACTATTATTCATTTGTCTGCACAAAATTTCATATTTTCAAGAATTGTCATGTATCAATCAATGAAACATCACTCATTTTTGTACACACATTTAAATGATCAAACAGTTCTATTTCAAACAATTTTGTTCAGCATAAGTATACAGTTTTTTTTTTATTTACACACAATTAAATATGAAAACAGTTATGTTTCACGCAATTCAGTTTATCATAAGTTTAAATATCAAACACTTCTACTTGACCCACAGATAGGATCCTATGAGGTGCTACCACTCCGGGCCATGGTTGACCTAGCAGAGATGGCAATAAAGGGTTACTCTGCATTCGCCAAAGCTCTAGCATTACTGAAGCCTCGCCATCAGAGTTTTTACTGTCATATCTAGGACATTCGTATGTCGAGTTTTATCCTTCTGCAGAGATTCGTCGGTGTATTCTACAGCGCCAGCTGACTGGGCCAATATAGATGTTGGTCATTTAATAAATAAGGTAATTATATATATATATATATATATATATATATATATATATATTTATGTCATAAAAATGATAAAAAATTATCCATTAGATCTGAAGAAGTCCTGCTATTTTTGGTGTTTTTTATTTATATCAGAACACATAAGACGATGGAAAAAAAAATATAATCCTAGTGTGACCGGTTTTTGTTTTTTCTTAAAGAAATCATTGCTCTGTAATGTCAGTTACATTGAGCTCTTTACCAGGAAAATGTAATGTTCACTGTCGAATGTTTTCTTCTTTTTTTTTTTGTCCTGATGGACTTTCTCCCAACACCGGTTTAACAGGACCGAATAATACAATAAATATATATATATATATATATATATATATATATATATATATATATATATATATAACGTTTTATCACATATGTATGTGTGTATTATCTACCCACTCTACCTGGGGCAAAATGACAGACAATCTCAATTTCGAAGGGAAGTATAGCTGATTTGAACCCATATTTGTTCTTGTTGTAGACCAGATCCCTAACCAAGATTTAAGATCTGAGTCTAGCCTTCTATTTACCCATAGATGGTGGCAGGGAGAAAATTTAATTTATGTATTTCACAAATGACTTAACGTGGAATGAAATGCAAACAGTCTCATCCGAAATATGAACTTGAGTCACTAAGTTCATTTCTTACGATGATAACTGTTACGTTATATGATTTTGTCACAGGGATGGTGTTGCTGTGGTTGTGGTTGCAGATTTTTGCATACTCCTAACCGTACCACAAGTTAAGTGATTTTTTTTTTTTTTAGTTTGGTAAAGAAAGAAATTTCAATCCAACTTGAAGGAAAATAAAATATGCTGACGTTACAGTAGGACTGATTTTTCTTAGTCCAAGCACTGGCCCTAGACAATTATCATCAAATTAGACAATCCAGAAAATACATCCATGAAGCAGTAAATCGAGATATGAGTTGACGAATCATTACCTAATGAAAGAAATTTTAAATATCTTGCTGAAACAGGTACGATTAACCAGAAACATATCCCACCCATGCTTTCAAGAATAAATATGTCTATTTGGTGTTTACAGTAGCAGGCGTCATAAAATTATCGATTGAAAACACTTGGATAGCAAAAAAAACAAAAAACACTTTCATTTTATGAATGAATATGCAATGTTACCAGTTATTTTTTCGTCGCTTCTTTTGTGGCATACCAATTCTTAAAAACTGTTTCCAAAAGATTTTTATTAAAACTTATATAAAGCTTCTCTCAAGACTATGGCCAGAGGTTGAATTTTGCTGAGAAAAATTTCAAAATATACTATGAAGATGTATGACTCTGTCTTATCCCTTTTGTTCATCTCTGTCTGTCTGTCTGTCTGTCTCTCTCTCTCTCCCAAACACACACACACACACACACACACGCACATTCTCGCTCTCTTTATTTGTGTATATATATATATATATATATATATATATATATATATATTCTTTATATAAGCATATATGGTGTTATTGCGAAGTGTTGTTGTTATATGCTGTCTGATTTCATTAGCATCAGCTAGGTGGTATACGGCGGTTGCTGTATGACCAATATAGATAATAGTGATTCGTAAGTTGTTCGATAAGTTTTCACGTGCTGGAAGATTTAAAATACTTACCAATAAAACCAAACTTACTGATAAAAATGAAATGTAAAAATGATTTTTAAAAATGCCTACAAATTTTAAAACGTTATTAACTAGCTTGTTTGAATACTCATAATAATTTAACTACGGTTCTAACATACTTCAAATGTTAAACAACCAAAATACTAAGCAAAATACACCCCACCAAATATAAAACCTTCCAACAAAATAAATATCGCATTCAAAATAAACGTAAACAAAAATGGAGCTTGTTTCACAAGTTTTGAAACAAATAGATCGGCTCAAATCAAGGAACACAAATAATGAATTATCAGATATATCATTAATTGAAAAGAAAAATAATTATATAGAAGGATATTCGATCATTTAGTTTAAAACATGAAGTAACAATGTAAAGAGTAGCCTGAGAGTAAATGTTCCAGATGTCAGCCGTTCTGTTGAAGATACCATATTTACCCAACCCCTCCGCTAGGGCAGGATATGACACAAAATCATCTTTTTAAGTGGAGTTTAATATATTTGAATTCAGAGTTTTCCATCTCCTAGACTAGTTGCCTCACCAAAGCTGAAGAACCTAGTCTGCCCTACTATTTAACCATAGCTGGAGGGAGAATGATTAGATTCATACCTTTCCCAAGAGTATTAGTGCTATGTGAAATGCAATCAGTCTCGTCCAGGATTTGGACTCGTGTCGCCGTGTCCATTTCCTGCGACGATAACCATTACACCACGGGCACCACGTTCTGTTGAAGATACTGTTGAATGTAGTGTGCGATGTTGTCTTGGGTGATTGCTTGAATTTTCTCAGTGATATCTGTTTTCAATGCAGTAACTTTGCGAGGGCTGCTCTGGTAGATGTTGTCCTTGAGAAAACACTACTGGATGAAAAATGTTTCGTAAAATGTCTTCACAAAAATGTCTTCTGTTTCATTATCCAAGGCAAGATTTAGCTATATTTCGTTAAATTTATCAAAATCTTAACTATTTACTGTCAATAATCAGACAAGGAAAAAGGCAAAAATGATAATGTCAACAAGGAATATCTGAGAAGATGCTGCTTTTTCTCAAGAATTGGGAAAATGGCTGCGCCTAAAATTCACCTACATATCCAAGTAATATGACCGAAAGGGCTTAAGTTCATTACTTAGGGAGAATAATATATAAACTGTGTGACGGCAAATTAAAATAAAAAGATCCCTGGATGAGCAACCATTTAAAAACGTATGAGAATTGGTGCATTTAAATATTGTTATCACCAAACGGGGGTTTATTTTTCGCGCGTGTGACGACGGGGCGGTCTGGCACTTGATCCCTCGTAGAATAAGTCCTTGTTCAGAGTCCTTTCTCGGGCATATAGGAACTGGCATATTACGTGGGGGTTAATTTGGGGCTAGACTGACCGCCGCTGGCAAGGGGTTTCCAAACTTCCCGTTAACACACGCACCCACCAGGCCACTAGCTCTTCCTTCCCCTAGAGCAAGGACCACTAGGTTTAGATATAATGATATTAAATATAGTGGTCAACGATTCCAGTTTCCCGTATAATATTTTTAAAAGAAAGAATAGGAAATTCAGGCGAGAATAACATAAGCCGAAAGTAGCTGAAAACGAACATGAAAAAAACAACTTGACAGTAGACAACACAATGAACAAACCTCAACACGTGGGGACATTAAAATATAACAATCTTTTTAATATACACGCGGACACACATATTCAACGTGTCGGCTATATTATCAGTGGATAATACATATCTGTAAATGTCTTTCTTCCTTTTTTCCTTTTCTTTAGTCTTTCTTTAAATTGGGAGAGAGAGAGAGAGAGAGAGAGTAATTGCAATGTTTAAGAAGGGTGTTGGGAGAAACAGTCTTAATGTTTACTTATCTTTTTGACGGGTTCCTTCGGAGAGTATTTTCTCTTTTACGGGCTGGCGGATTTATTTATATAGCTCTGGCTTGAAGGCACAGGTTCCTCTTGTCCAAGATTCTTTCCGCTTCTTCACCCGGAGTTTGGCACGAGATTCTCCTCCATCTGTTCACAACGACATCTCTCTTCAAAACTGATTTTCTTTATCTCTATTTCTGCCAATGGAAGAAGGTGCCACTTCCGCCTTAGAGTTCTGGCCAATCATTAGCCTTTTTTCTTCCTTTCCCTGGTCACAGAATGCAAACATATGTTGGCTTTCATTCTGTAGGCGATCCGTTCAGACTACTATCTCTTTCACCCGAGTGAGGTTACAGAGTACAAATAGCCAGACCAATATTTTTTCCTTCCTTCAACAGCCGGCCGAATTTGACCTACATTCTTTATTTCTCTTTTAACGGTCAATATTGGGCGGTCTGCTAATTCAAACATGCAGGGTAATAAAAATTCCTCATTTTTCTTCTCTCAGTAGTAGACCACGTGACAACTGAAACAAAGAAACAAAAATAAACTAAAAAAAAGATATGATTATATAGAAAGAAATGTTTGTTGTATTTAACTAAACTTATGTAAACAATAAATTGTAGACAAAATATACACTATATATATATATATATTGTTCACACACACACACATATATATATATATATATAATTATATTGTTCACACACACCCACACCACACACACGCAAACACATATTTATATATAATTCACACATACACACACATGCACACGCACTCTTATATATATATACATATATACATATATATATAAATATATTTTACAGGCATTTAACATTGTTTTAGACTCTTGAAAATTCAGTATGTTATGCTATACAACTAATGAGATGACTGACCAATTTTTATGATTTCTAGTTCAAACAAACAGCTACAAAAGCAACTGGAATACACCCTACTAAAGCCTGATTTTCACAGCTGTTGAATTTCAAAAATGCAGTCTGGACGTTATGACACTTTAGAAGAACGATATGCAATAAAATTCTGTTTTAATCTTGGGAAAAAGGCCACAGAAACGTATGGAATGCCTCACACTGCTTTTCGACCATCTTGCATGAATCGAGCATCAGTTTTTGAGTAGCATAAGAGATTCAAGGAAGGCAGGGAGTCTGTGAGTGATGATGAGAGGTGTGGGAGGAGTAAGGAAGTCAATACACCAGAGTTGGTTGGCCAAAGGCTTAGGGTTAGTGTTATTATGTTGAGGTTTTAAGGGAGTTCAGAAAGACATTCAATCGGAAGAGGCCAGCAATCTTCAAATCGGGTCAGTGGCATTTTCACCAGAACAATGCACCAGTTCACAACTCCACCCTTGTCACAGACTATTTGACAAAGATGGGCATCAAGACAGTTCCTTACCCTCCCTATAGTCCAGACCTTGCTCCCTGTGACTTTTGGTTAATCTTTAAGCCCAGAGGCTGTCGTTATGAGACAAATGAGGAGATGAAAGAGGCTGTGACGAAGGTCATTGACACGCTAACACCAGAGGACTTCCATGGAGCCTTGTAGAAGTTGTTGGAACGGTACAAGTGCATTGCAGCTTGAGGAGATCTCGTCGAAGGTGACTAGAGTTTCATATGTGTACTGTCAATAAAAGTGTCAATACGAAAAAAGCCTGGAAACTTGTTTAATGATCCTCGTATATACACACACACACACATATATATATATATATATATATATATATATATATATTACACTTTCTTACTCGTTTGATCTTTCGATAATATTTGTCATTACTACTCATACATGATATCCCTGTTTTACGTTTATATATATATATATATATGTGTGTGTGTGTGTGTGTGTGTGCGTGTGTGTGTGTGTGTGTATATGCCTTACTTATAGTTTTTCAATGATTTATTAATTCACATTTTCTTAATTCTGCTGTTTCTATTCAGGGAAATGTATTAAGGAGATGTAAATCGCATAAAATATTTACCATTGAGAATATTCATCAATAGTTTTGATCGTTACATAGAAACTGCTGCCGTTTTTGTGTTCAAAAACAGATTTTCTGATAAATCTTCGGATTTTAGATGATAATAATTTCTTTGATGTCAGCTGTTCATTTTACTGCAAATCTTAATCTGTTAGACTATCATCACGTATTTAGCTTTTAAATTCCGTCTGTAATGTAAGAAAAAGGATTTTAAAAAAGAAAAAATGAACGAGAAGGTAAAACTGACTAAAAGTCAAAATATTTGGAGGGGAACGTTTCCGAGTTTTCAGTGTTGAACCGTTGATGAAAAGAGACTTGGTCGGATCATCAGTCCTACTCAATAGCAGGCTTAATTTGTTTCAATGAACCTCGATTGGGATTAGGACAGCTGATCTCACTCACAAGCAACAAAACAACGGAATTACAACCAAGTTTCATCTTCAACTTAAATCTTCGCTTCTATTCCGGAAGAGACGCGGAATATCATGGATGACTCTTATAGAGCTACCTTCCGGTGGGTTTGACAATTAAATCGACACAGGAGTATTCATTATTAGAAGAAATTGAATCATGGTCAACCCACATCATCATCACCAAGAACTTTTTTAAACACAGGACGCTTGTTGATACCTTAAGAATGAATTTGAACAGTGGAAACGTACAAATCAGTGAAATTAAAATATCAATCTAGACCCTCTGTCTCGATTGTTTCCTATCTACCACTTACAAATTCGTAAACTTACCTCCGGCGTAGATTTTAGTCAGTCATGCCCACTTATGAATTCAGATTAAGAATGATTTTTAATTCGAAATGTCTTTCTAAAAATTCCCTCTTTACAGTGTCAAACGAAATCAAACGAACTTTACATGCATTTTTTTCTCAGAAACCCACCTTTACAAAACTATATGATCAGCTAACATCACGACCAAACAAAAAGTACTTGCAAGAATTAGGTTTGTACTTTTCTTATATAGAATAGTCTTCAGGTGTTTAGCGAAAATCAGTTAGTCTCATTCACAAATAATGGTATTAGCTATTATTATGATTTCATGAAAATCAATTACTATTTCCTCATTGATTGACATAAAAATGTTTTATCGAATACAAAAATTTAGAATAAAAATGAATGCACCGAGGAACTGCGAATAATACATATAAAAAGCATTCAGGGGCCGAAAAATAATATTGAAGTTTCCTTAAAGTTCCGCTTATCCGTGAGTCATTTGTTGAAATAAACCATCAAATGATGAAATGCAAATATATCTATATCAATTTTGGTTTATAACTTAGGAAATATTATATTAGAAAACCATTGCTTACGACATTTTTTTCATATCTATATAGCATAAAGATTACGAAAAGCGAACATGATTTGGGATTCCGTAAATATTTAAAGATGGGCACCTCCGTTGGTGTAATGGTCAGTAAGCTTGAATAGCAAAACTACATAAGTGAGTTCAAGTCTCATTGTGTGCCTCATTCATTCGGCCTTGTGCCACATCGAAGAAAAGAGCTTGCTTGCAATCAATATTACTGCGAGGGAAGGATAATATATTTAGTACTTTACTAGTTTGTGTCGATTTGGCTACCGGGAGATGAGTTATGGGTATTTTGTTGTTAGTGTAACAACATAAAATGCTCAGATTTGTAAATAATAATCACCTTTGTCTCTCAGTCGTTGGAAAACAAATCAAGATTGAAATAATAACTACATCAAACGTGACTCAATTTTGTTTTCAAAATTTATTTAAGGAATTTAATTATTTCTGAAGAATGTTTTCCTTAAATATTTTGTAGAAATATATATTTCAAGCCTTGATCACTTCTTTTAATTTTTTGATTTTTCTAAAAAGTAAACAACATATCTGCATGGGAAAATGTTTACAATTGTTTATAAAGTCCTCAAAGATTTTTAACAATTTTTCAAATGTTTCATCTTAGAATTATAAACCTTATTTTTAAATTGTAAAGTTTTACAATAAAAGAAAATTGTATATTCAAATATCTATTAAGTCTTTTAACCCAAACTCAACTATTTCTTAATTTACTGAAAAATATAATTATTTGTGATATTCTTCTTTCCACTAGGCAATGTTGTTTAGCTTTACTTTTTTCTAATAGATATTATTTTCGTATTTCAATGATAACAGTACCGTCTTTGTATTTTTTGTTTTTGCTTTTTTTTTATATCAGAAGAGTTAATTTCATTGGCGACATGAATGTCACATGAAGCAAATAAAGTACGAATTTCAATAGTACTACTGTCGTGTGTGAATACAGGTAAATTTTTAGCGTTTATTTTCCATTAGCAAGACCTATTTTCGACACGGTATAGAATTTCGAAGGTAAACAATAGTTGGAGACGTATATATTGGCTGTGGGCCAGTTGATATGTTGGATCACAACCTATAGGATTTCGTATGTAAACACATTCTTCGGTTTACTGTCAATTCTTAAGTTGTACCCAATTGTCAGTCACGCATATTTCTTCAGTTCTAAGATTAATTCACTTAATGATATATATGGGGGCGATGAGTTTTAGATGTAATTCAATAGTAAAAATATGGATACTCTATAATTGCGAAAAATGTTGAAATATTAAACTTATCTTGAAGATCTAAACAAATAGGTAGACAGTGAGTAAGCCCAAATGGCATATTTTGAAATTCTTCATCATTTCCATTTCAATGTATTCATGATATATTATCTGACATTTAAATATTTAATAAAAAAGAAAGCAAAGTAAATTTTCATTTGCAGACGTTTGGACATTTATATATTTTCTTCTTTCTATATTTACCTGTTTCAATACACACACACACACACACACGCACACACACACACACACGCACACACACACACACGTATATATATATATATATATATATATATATATATATATATATTCAGGTTTATATCTTCTTCTGTGGGAAAACATTATAAAAAGGATTTTTCTCAAATGCTCTTCTCAATTATTCACACACATCACCTGATTTGACATTACGTTCTCCATTCAAAATCTATTCTCTTTCTTTCGAAATCTTGCGCAAGAATGTCTTGAATGCACAATAATTGCTTTGACTCATCAATGACTTGCAGTTTTGTTGTTTGCATTTGTTTTCATTGTAGTTCCTTTTCGCACATTGACGCCAACTATTCTTTCTCAGCCATAATCCACATGGTATTCCGTCATATCTGCATCTACGTAGAGAAACTTGGCTAACTTTTGTTTTTCTTTTTGTTTTTCACGTGTCTTCTTTGATCCCTTTTCATTCATCAAACTGTCTTTGTCATTGTTTCGACAAGCCACATAGTTTTTAATTTCTTCAGCGTTTACTGAGCAATATCGTTTTCAATATATATATGAACGCGGAAATACACACATAAACACTCACCATACATCAACAAAAATGACATATATATATATATACATATATATATATATATATATATATATATATATATATATATATATATATATGTGTGTGTGTGTGTGTGTGTGTGTGTGTGTATAATCTAAGAATTTCGAATAAAATTAATATTTTGACCTGTTTATTAAGAAAGTTTTTACATTTTTACATATGGATCGTTATATATATATATACATATATATATACGTACACGCACACACACACACACACACACACACACATATATATATATATATATATATATGTATAATAATAACATCTCTCATCAGAAACAATGATCGATTTTTCCCTCTTGTACGTGTGTGAATATTTGCACATCTCTCTCTCTTTCTCCCCCTCCCCATCTCTCTCTCTCTCTCTATCTATATATATATATATATATATATATATATATATGAAATGGTATGTGTGCTTTACCATCTGCCGCGCTAGTTTTGCCTGTCTTTAGAATACAAAGATTTTAATGTCTTATTGTCATTTACTTCTTGACAGAGAACGTGTCTTGACACATGAATTAGTCTATAACGATGACATGAAAACACAACCTGTCGAACTGAATGAATGTGGGAGAAAAATAGACTTGTATTATAAAATATAAATCTGATATTATCATCAACGCTGCTACACGCAACGGATATATGCATTACTAAAATTGACATGATATTGTCAGTGTCCTTCCCTGCAATCCTAATACAATCCCGACCAAGGAAAACAAATTTATAGTATAACAAAACCCATGCATATTTAGACATATATAATCAGACAGTGCGACCGATTTTTCCAGTTTTTCAAAAGTCAGCTCTCTGTGTATTCGAAATTGCATAAGGAAAGGAGGCCCTTGTGGAGTAATGATTTCTATCGTAGGAAGTGCGTTCAAATCCTGGACTATGCTGTTTGTATTTCACATGGCACTAATGCCTTTAAAAAGGGTATGAGCTCAATAATTTCCCTACCAGATATTGGTAAGTAGTTGGACATACTGATACCTTTGAATTTGGTGGGGTAACCGATCTAGCGGAAGAAAACCTCTAATTCTATACCAACTGAAATTCGCTAAAAAAATTACGCTGAGCACCATCCTGTTTGGTACGTAGATTATTGTCCTAGGAAATGGGATTGGCAACTAGACTTTAAACTCTATCTACATTTCAATTAGCGTTATTGCTTTGGATCAGTCATGAATCCAAGAACTATAGGAAAATTGTTGGGCAGCCTATGTTCTTGGTTGAAATGGTGCTAATGTATCTTGTTGCAAGATTTCGACGACAATGTCAAAGTAATCTGTCACTATTGCATTCGTGATTTTGTAGAGCATGATCATGGCGGTTTTAGAGATAAAACCATCAAATAAGACGAACTAGGCATAAGGGAAAATGCTGGACAAGCAAGAATGAAATTATCCATGAAGTTCTCTTATTGATCCCGTTACATGGACTTGCCATTGTTGGACGACTAAGAAGAACCCTACATACAACGGAATGTAGTCTGGAGGACCTGCCAGGAGCGATAGATGACAGGGACAATTGGCAAGCCAAAGTCGGAGAAATCCCTGCTAGCTGTGCGGCTTTATGATGATAGCGATAATGGGAAGTCACTATTTTAGAAGTATTTTTTCCGTCTTTCTTCTGTGTATGGAATCAAATACTTGGGAAAAATCGACACGAAATAGAGTCACTATGAGAGTTTTTTGCACGTACTCCGTTGATTTGAGGTACTGTTAGAAGGTTAGACGTTTTAGATCGATTTCTCCGAAAACATTTTTTCTAAGAACTTTAGGCCAAGTACAGTTGAAAAAAAGTTAGGCCTAAGGGATTCTGAGGACATTTCTCAAGCGGAGCAAACCTACCCGTCGTCTATTTCTCTATCGTTTTTGTGTTTATACGCAGCGCTACGCAATCGAATTTCCTCGTCTTCCATATTTCAAGAGGCAATTTACCTAGGTCATCAGCTTTTCTGTTTCTTTTTTTTTTTTCAGAACTGCGTCAAGTTTTACCAATATGTATATATATATGTATAAATGAGGGTTACGTGGTGGTATATGGGTGGGATTTGGTAACTTGGTTTATGTATTTTCGATCTGAGGATTTTTGATATCAGATCATTTACACAAAGTAGTAAAACGTATATTTTTCATAAGCGCCGTTTGGAAACCTAGCCAAGATGTTCTGATTTAAATTCACAAGATTGATATCAGCTGGCTAAAATGGTATTTCGCGCGCCTTCCTGTCGCTAATAACACCAAATAAATGCTACAAGATAAATACCATCAAATTTCCAATAGTGAATTTGGCAAATCTTGCCAAATGATGTCAGAAATATGATTAACAATGTGCAATCTGAGGCAGAAGTAATAGTCCAGTTACAATATATTATCACCTTCCTATTACATATGCCCCTCTCTGTTATTCAGCCACAAGAAACATTATTATCAAAATTACTCACTACTGTCAAACCTATCAACTTTCAAATTTACACTTGAATTCACTTAACGTACGAAATTTGGGGAGATCTTCAGAACGTATTCATAAAATTCCTTTGATATTTCTAATCGTAATTTTTGAAAAAGGCCATCAAATTCTACATTTACTGTTGAACAATATCCAAAATGTGTGCAGACAAATGAATATTATTAAACAGAAATGATTACTTCGAAACACAGAATTATTTATATTAGACATAAATACTTGAAACCTTACAACTGTGTGCACATTATTGGTATTAGATAATAATATTTGATATCATATAGCAAAAGAAACAGTTAAAGAAATCAGTACACAAATAAAACAAAAAAAAACAAACAGCTATAGAAATGGTAAATTCTAATATTTCGATCTCAAGGAAATTACTACAGGAACAAATTGAAAAAAGGTTATTATACTAACCATTTATTGTATTGTATTTCTTTTTTACTCTCTTTGGTACAGGGTATCTGATAACAAAGTGATTTTTGCATAACTCATTGATAAATGTATTCTTGGATGTTCGAGTGGGCTAACAGTAATAGGTACATCGAACAAAAACCGGTTATGGCAGTATTCATTCGTTTAACACTAACTTGCTTTAGAAAGTTATAAATCTCTTGTCTTACTCCAAAAAAAATTATTCAATTATATTTCTTGAAATTTTTAAGGAAGAAACTGTTTCTAACTTTAATAGAGTTAAGATTGATTGGGATATACTAAGGTGAGAAAAATATTCTTTTAATT
Source organism: Sepioteuthis lessoniana (assembly GCA_963585895.1). NCBI lineage: Eukaryota > Metazoa > Mollusca > Cephalopoda > Myopsida > Loliginidae > Sepioteuthis > Sepioteuthis lessoniana. The sequence continues at coordinate 104,841,015 of OY757905.1, read as the reverse complement.
GCAATTCATGGTATTATCACCTCCATTATACTCACATCTTCTGTGCCCTCTATCGTCTCTTAGTGTCAAATATCCGAATCCGAGGGAGAATTCGGTTTATTATGACGACAGCACTGCTTTGCTTGAAAAGCAAACTGAAAAAGTCTAAGGGAGTTAAGTAAACTTGCTGCCACTTGGACTTCTGTGATTACCTAGTAGCACTACTGGTATGAAAAATATCAACCCGTCTAGAGTTCTTTTACTCTTTGAGGTAAGGGAATCGTGCTCATTTAATTTTCATATTTACATTTTATGTAAACTTTTCTAAAGGATTTATTTTGCACATGATCTAATAGAATACAAATAGTTTTTAAACATGTCTATTTGACTCATAGATGGGATTTTAACTGGGAAAACATTCCGTGCCAGAATGCTCTTGAGAATAAAGACAATGAAGGGGTTCTACACACTCTACATATCTTCAGAGCTGGAGCCTCACTACCATATGGTGTTTAATGCCATACTCAGAACATTCCCTTTGGGTGTGGGTGTCTTGGCTATAAATAAGTAATACAGTCGACGAAATCTAAGCTCCGATTTCAGGGTGAATAAAAAAAAACAATATTTTTTAAATCCATCATTCATAAATTATTTTGAATTCTCTTTTTTAAACTCAATTGAAATTGTTTACTTTGAAAACATTTGAAACGAATTATCTGAATCCGCCAGACATCTATTCAGTAAAACTTCGGAAACTTTTTTCAAACCGTATTGGAATAATATTCTCTGTGACCCTGGTAATGAATTCTTTAACTCTTTTGTAATCATATTATCAAAATGCTTGGGTGAAATATTTCAAAATATTTGGTATTGGATGCTGTAAAACACTAGAACAATATTCTCTAGAATATTTTGAACCAAATATCCTAAAAGATTTCTAAATCTATTCTATTTCAAAATTCGAGAATATATTTTGGTGTACTTTGCTACTAATAACTTAAATGCACTTTAATTCATCTGAAACCTATTCTCTTAGGAATATAGAACCGTATTCTATGAGTCCACTTCCGAAGAAGACCTATATCCATAACTAATATAGTCAGTGATACCGGATTTTCCATTGTGACTGGAACTGTATTCTTAAAAGCATGTGGAAACAAATTGTCAGAAGGATCTGTATTCTTGAAATTCACAGACACTACCTTCTCTAATGTTTTTTGATCAAAATATTCCAAAGATAATGTGACTGTGTTCTTTAGTATATTGTTAAACTATTCTTAAAATAGAATGAAATTATTTTCTTTGAAACTTTTGGTTTGTATTGTGTGAGATTGCTGAATCATACTCAGGAAAAGTTCTGGGCTTTTATTAGCAAGCACCTTAGCGTCTGTGCTGTTTAAAAGCTTTTAACTATATTCTTTAAATATTATTTCTTTCTTCATTGTTGTGTTTTTCTAACAACAAAAAACTTTGCTCCATTTCTTTTTATTCAGCTTTTGTAATTAATTCGATTTTTCTCATTCCCAGTTCTTCTTATTTTGATTATATTTTGTCTATTTTCAGATCTCAATAGTCATCACGTGACCGTAGATCCCAACTGCTTCTTTTATAATGGAATTAGGGGAGCACATTTAATTTTGGATACCAGCATCTTTAGTGACTTTCACGAAATACGCATCATTTCAACGCCTAGTTTTTAATTTTGATTATAAGAAAATGACTGGAAGAATTAAAGCATATATGCCGACGTGAATAAGGCATCGTTTTATTTTTTTAGAGTTCTCAAAACAGATATTATTATATCTGCTGAAAGAGTATGAAGTCGTTTCCAAAATTTGACTTCAGAATGATGATCTCACTTGTTTAAGGCGAATTATGTGCTTATAAGATAACATATGATTCTTCACGATGGCAGTCACCATAGTCAGAGATAAATGAATGAAATTTACCATGATTTTGTCGGTTTAACACTAATGGCTTATGCCATGATACAAGCACGCGTTCGGGGGTATTGATATTTGTGGCCATAGGAACAAACCATTGGATTAGAGAACACTTTGAACTTTAGATATAATCATTTAAAAATGGAGGCAGCTTTTTCTCCTTAGTCATCTACCATTTTATATTTAACAACTAGAGTAATACAGACATACATATATACATATACGCACACACACACACACACACACACACACATATATATATCAACGTATTATAAAGAAATATTTCAGTTTCCATTCATTATTGTAAATATCATTTTGAACTTATTCATTCTGACAATGGCAACTTTATAGTTTACCTATGTACAAGATAAAATTTGTTGTCAGTGAAATATAAAGTGTGAGAAGACTATAAAGCGTATTCATTCTTCCGCTGAATTAAAAATTCTTCATCAAATTCTTCCGACGCAAATGTTTAGACTAACTACATATTTATATAGATTTAAAAATATATCCATATACATGTCTCAACGTTGAAATAAGCAATTTATCACCATGGATGAAAATACAACATCATCGGAAGGCAACTTTACTGAAGTAGATCATTATGAGCCACCTCCTGTTTATGTCCAAATCATCTTTGTTATATTTTATGGACTAGTCATCCTGGTCGCAGTCGGTGGCAACGTTCTAGTCTGCCATATTATACTTGTCTTCCAAAGAATGCGGACGGCGACTAATTTCTTTCTTTTGAACCTTGCAATCAGCGACATCCTCATGGCTATTCTCTGTATACCCTTAACATTCGTGTCGAACGTCATGCTTACCTACTGGCCATTTGGCAACGTTATGTGCCCAGTAGTTACATATATACAAGCCGTGTCAGTTTTTCTGAGCGCCTTTACTTTGGTCGCCATGAGCATGGACCGCTACGTGGCTGTACTCTATCCGCTTCGACCTAAACTGACCAACAATCAAGCAATCAAAATAATCGGTGTCACGTGGATCTTGGCGTTGGCAGCACCTTTACCAACGGCAGTCGTGTCTCGTGTGCTCAGCTCTAGCGATGGGAATGGATCAAACGAGACGGCGGCATTCGACGGCCTCTGTCAAGAAATCTGGGAACATGATTACCAGCGTTATAGTTACAGTATGGTCATCATGCTGCTTCAATATTTCATACCTTTAGTTGTGCTGATATTCACCTACGCCCGGATAGGTTACGTTGTATGGATCAAGAGTCCACCCGGTGAAGCCGTACAGAATCGGGACCAGCGAATGGCAGCGTCCAAGCGAAAGGTGAGTCCAGTATTTTCTCATATTATTATTTCAGATTTTACCAACTAAGCACGGCCGATGAGAAACGAACTCAGCTTTAAGGACAGTTTTCCCACTGCATTATGTATTCTGCTTTTAGTTTTATTAGAGAGATAGTGTAACTTTATTCGAATATTATATCCGTGCGAATTGAATATCAACATCATTATTCTAATTCAGATGTCATTTTGAAATTTGGAAAGAGTCACGTTCATCGTTTTGCGGTTGATTTAAATATTCACCTTAGAAATTAATATGGGGTGTCCTCGTGGTGTAATGGTTAAAGCGATGAACTGCGGAATCGTAGTACGCGAGTTCGTACTCCAGTCGCGCTATTATGTTCACTTTCGGGTAAATACCCTTGGGAAAGGTATAAACCCCCTTATTCTCCCTCCAGCTATGGTTAAATAGTAGGACGAACTAGGTTCTTCAGCCTTGTTGAGGCAACTAGTCTAGGAGAAGGAAAACTCTGAATTCAAACCTGTTAAACTCCGCTTAAAAAATGACCTTGTGTCATATCCTGCCCGAGCGGAGGGGTTGGTAAATAGTACCTTAGAAATTAATATCTAGTAGCATAGTTCCTGCAATAAATAATCTGATTGTTTATGTATAAAATAAAATTTATCGCTCAAGTGATGTCTATAAACAAAACAGAATTAAACGAGAGAAATAAATAAATTATGTAAAGAGGGAAGTAAAAGTTTGAAGCTTTAAGTTAAAAGGAATTGAAACATTGAGAAATTACATAAAATTATGCTGAGAATGGAGTAAATCATAGTGAAAGAGAGAAAAAATAAGGACAAACAAAAGAAAGATAGAAATTATAAAGTATAATCTCTCTCTCTCTCTCTCTCTCTCTCTCTCTCTATCATTGCAAATTTATACTTTTGGTTTACATAATTTTTAATTACTTGTTGCGTAACACACACACACACATACACATATACACACACACACACACACATATATATATATATATATATATATTACATATAAAGAAGGAGAGACAGCGAGAGGAGGCGGAGAGAGAAGGGCTAGAGAGACAGAGAGACCGAGACAAAGACAAAAACAGAGTCAAAACTAAAGAGGTGAGACAAATAGGAATATTTAATTATAATTAATTGTTGTTTTGTTTTTCAATTTTATCTTAATTACTTTCGACACCAGGAGAAAGGTTTTAGATGTTTTTATATTTTGCTTTTTTTATCCAAGTGTCTGAAACTATCCTACTTTTAGTATTGGATAGATGTATGTTAAACTATATTAGAAGAGAAGTCTCAATGGTGTAGTAGCTAACGTGCTGGTCGATTATATCAGAGTAAGCTAATTCGATCTCCCGTCACGCTATTGAGTTCACTTTCGTATTAATACCATTGGAAAATGTATACAAATCCTTATACACGTATCTAACGTCTAAATAGTATCACTACTGTTCTTCAGCAAAGATCGTTTTGGTGTTAGATAACCCAAGAAGGCTGATATCCCATTAAACAAATCGGTGAAATTATATAATTGCACCCAAACAAATTATTAGTATTGAATAGGTATAGTTATTTGAAACCGTATAACTTGTTTCTTCTTCCTTTCTATAATGTTCATGGGATATTTACTGCTAAATACATCCTTGTAGAAGAATAACAGTTATACTATTTAAGTCGCAGCTGGGGATGTTATAAAATGTTTCATATCTACCCAGGGTATTTGGCCGGAAGTGAACGTAATTGGTTGAACGGAATTCAAAATCGATTACTTTGAAAACAGACCCACACTTAAGCAATTAAGCCACGGAGAACTCCCCTCCAGAAGACTTATGGATAAATTATAAGTATTTGATAGAAGTACTCGATATCATAAGTATCGATATTATTTCTATTAGATAGCCATACTTGATACCATATATCTGTGTGCGAACAAACTGAATATAGACAATGTAAAGATGTAATTGAAAAATGCTATGTAACCTTGAAAATATAGATATGATCACAACTAAACATACTTAAATTATAGCTTCAAATTAGAAATAATGAGGTGATTTGCCGTTGTCCAAATAAACCCAATATGAACGATATGACTACTATCAGTAGTAATAGCATACATATTTTGCTATATCCTGTTTATAAAGAGTACGAAAAGACTGTCGAACGGTTATTCAGAAATATAATATTTATTACCTCCAGATTAAAACTATGGAATTTGGTTCCCTTGTCGGTTGATGTTTACACGAATAGTGTTTGTGGTGGTTACCTATGTGCTTTTGTTTGTCAACTCTCAATACTTTATCAATCTAATGAATACATATATATATATATATATAACTGTCATTCAGCACGGATGGATTTGGAATTAAATAACCTCCGAAGACTAATATACCATTAAACTAAAAATAAAAGAAAATAGCAACAGCAGCAACAGAAGAAAAAGAAGAAAGAACAAAAGAAGAAAGAAAAATGAAGATCCTATTTACCAACCCCTCCACTCGGGCAGGATATGACACAAGGTCAATTTTTAAGCGGAGTTTGACAGGTTTGAATTCAGAGTTTTCCTTCTCCTAGACTAATTTCCTCACCAAGGCTGAAGAACCTAGTCTGTCCTATTATTTACCCATAGTTGGAGGGAGAATAATTGGATTCATACCTTTCCCAAGGGTATTAGTGCTATGTGAAATGCAATCAGTCTCGTCCAGGATTTGAACTCGAGTCACCGTGTCCATTTCCTAAGACGATAACAATTACACCACGGGCACATGAAGATAAAAAAGCGAAGAGTTTTTTTCCTCTTCTATCTCCCGTTCTCTTTTTAATCCGTTTTACCTCTTGATGTTTCCATTTGTATTACATTATTGCCTTACACAGTCATATGATAATTTGGAAATATGAACGTTGGTTTATGGATCCAACGTTTAGAATCTGCACTCTCTCAGTATATATTTCATATCCTCCCTCGTTTTGTATTTCATTAAAAATTCATCCGTGATTTAACGACACTTGATAACATCTTTTTAAAGTCCTAATGATGCTTTAAAACCTAGATATTATAATACCGACTTTCTTTCGCATGTAATTTTTCAATTTGGTTTACTTTAAAAAAAAAAATTCTCCACTCACACACACACACACACACACACACACACATATATATATATATATATATACAATTGGTCTAGTGGATTGAGTGTTTCCAAATGGTCCGGAAGACCTGGGTTCAATCCCAGGTCGCATCATACCAAAGACTTTAAAAATAGTACTTGATACCGCCTTACTTAACACTCAGCAATATAAAGTACGTATCAATGGAAAAGTGGAGCAATCCTAAGAATGGAGTAGCGCCCTCACCTACACCTTGGAGTAATAGCTATTGAAAAGGGAGCCTTCTGGTCGCCCACGACAACGATCGCCAACTTTACATTTTTATATATACGAGGTGCATACGATAAGTTTCCAGACTTTTGGGGCACTTTATTGATAGTACGCACATGAAACTCTACTCCCCTTTGAAGTAATCTCCTCCGGCTGCAATGCACTTGTTGTATAGTTCCACCAACTTATGGAAGGCCCCATCGAAGTCCTCTTGTGTGAGCGTGTCAATCGCCTTCGTCACAGCCTCTTTCGTCTCCTCAATTGTCTCATAAGGACAGCCTCTGAGCTTAGGGAATAACCAAAAGTCACAGGGAGCAAGGTCTGGACTATAGGGAGGCTGTCTGGATGCCCATCCTGGTCAAATAGTCTGTGACAAGGATGGAGTTGTGGATGGTGCATTGTCCTGCTGGAAATGCCACTGATCCGATTTGAAAAGTGCTGGCCTCTTCCCTAGGAATCTCTTCCTGAATTCCCTTAAAACCTCAATATAGTAACCCTAACCCTAACCCTTTTGTGAATTAACTCTGGTGTATTGACTTCCTTACTCCTCCCACAGCTCTCATCATTCCTCACACACTGCCTGCCTTCCTTGAATCTCTTATGCCACTCAAAAACTGATGCTCGATTCATGTAAGATGGTCTAAAACAGTCTGAAGCATTCCATACATTTCTGTGGCCTTTTTTTCCAAGTTTAAAACATAATTTTATTGCATATCGTTCTTCTAAAGTGTCCGATTGCATTTTTGAAATTCACCAGCTGTGACAATCAGGTTTTAGTAGGGTGTATTGTAATTGCTGCTTTAGGTGTTTATTTGAACCTGAAATCATAAATATTAGTCAGTCATCTCATAAGATTATAGTAATAACATACTGAATTTTCAAGAGTCTACGATGATTTTAAATATCCATACGAAAAAAGTCTGGAAACTTATCACATGCACCTTGTGTGTATATATATATATATATATATATATATATATAGAGAGAGAGAGAGGGGGGTGATTACTTACTCCTCATATGCAGCATATGGATCGAGGTCAACTTAAGCGTTTAACAGGTTTTATTTCTGAGTTTTTGTTCTAGACCGGTTGCAATACCAAGGTTAAATAGCACCATCTGGCGAACTATTTACCCATAGTCGGAAAGAGAAAAATAGGATTCATACTTTCCTGAAGAGAATAAATGATATTTGAAATGCAGAGAGTTTCATCAAAGATTTGAACCTGGATTCTCGAGATCATTTCCTATAACGGTAGCCATTATACTACCAACGCTTCACACAAACATCTATATATACGTGTGTGTGAGTAAAGTAATTGAAGAAGTCAAAGAGAGAATTTGTATATATCATGGAAATCATTCATCTGACTTATGTTTCTTATCAATGGCAATTTGCTTGCGCATATTTCCCAATTCTGACACCTCTGATAGCATCAGTTTATTGATTTTTGCTATAAGTTCGTTTCCTGACAGTGAGTTGTTAGTAAATGTGTTAAGCTTGTTTGGCGAGAGTGGGTTACCGATCAACTTCTAACCAATGAGAAACTTCCTTACTAAATGAGATCACTAAAAAATTTCAGAGGAAAATGAAAGTTCATATATTATGGTGATGTAGAATAACGATTATTTATGCATTCCCATTAGGAGATAAGTTTTCTAATGAATTCAAGTGAGTTCGTCCATTTGAAATCTTCTGTATACAAAAGTGCAATCGAATTTTTCTCAATAAAAAGCCAAAAGTTTCAACACATATTATGGGAAACAATATGTAGCCCGGACCGTGCGTAATAACCCTTTATGGAATTTACAATAGATACAGCGAAGAAAATAACATCGTGGGATTAATCATTCATTTACAAAACAGTATTTTTCTCTATGGCACAATCAAGCAAATCCTTTTTCCATTTACCCATTTTATATAACAACAATATATTTATTACTATTTAGTGAGCTGGGTTTAATTTTGCACAACATCAAATGAATGGGTCATCGAGCGAGAATCGAACTCAGTGACTATTACCTGCTGGCTTATCTATCGAATCCCAATACCACTTGAGGCACCCAGCAAGGTTATGGTGTTCGGTACCAAGTTTTGCCGACTGATTAATTGACTAATTTTAACAGCATGTCAATATGTCTCAATTTATTTTATGCCAAGAAGTTGGGAAATTGCGTTCACTTTACGTTCTTATTAACATTTCTGTTAAATATGTTTCTTTTTTTTCTTTTTTTCTTTTTGCACATAATCATATCGAATATGAATATTTTTAAGCAGGATTATTTGATCCATACATTGGACCGTAGCTGGTACTATCATTCAAGTTGAAAGTGAATCTGGGAGTAATGGTAATAAAGAGGTTCTTCACGCACTTCCGCTTTCCAGAACTGGAGCCTCACAATTAGATAAAACTTAGTCATACCCGGGGCCCTTCTTCGTAGGATATTTCCCTTAATAACAATTATATACACATGGTTATATGATATTAAGTATTCTGATTCAATCTCTTTGCAAACAGATATATTGGACCCATAGATGCAAACCCAACAGATATTCTCCCTTCAGGTCAAAGTGAACATGCGAATAATTAAAGTTAAAAAGTTCCCAACAATCTTTATATTTCCAGGAGCCTCGTATGTAGTTTTGTGTCATACCAGGATACCAGTTATTTAGTGTCAAGGGGTGGTTCACTAATATTAGGGATGCAGTTGGCCCGAACACGCTGGGTGTTGTACAAAGGGTTCAGTTTGGATAAATTGGCTTATGTTCCTAATTAACCAACTATCTCAGAACTGAAATGGTTAATTTTTACTAAACTCCCGGGGACCAGCATTTTCAATGTTGCTTGACCAAAAGTTACATATATATTTCAATTTCTGTTTTTTGCTTTTTGTTTTCGTTTTTGCATGTTCTTTTTATGTGTGTGTGTGTGTGTGTGTGTGTGTGTGTGTGTGTGTGTGTGTGTGTGTGTGTGTGTGTGTGTGTGTGCGTTTGTGTTTCCGTGCAGTTTTTTGTTGTTTTTGTTTTTATAAAAACACATCAATGTTTATATTTTCGACACCTTTGAAAACTTACTTTTTCAATTTTAAAATAAATCAGTCTTTACGTGACCAGAATGGCTAGTATTTAAAAAATGTTACTTGCATAGAATCAACAACATTTGGTTTGCTCTTATATACGAGAATTCGAATATTTAAATTATCGTTGCAGGCACTATTTATAATTTATAGCTTCGTAAAAAGTGACAACACCGTATAAAGAAAATGTATTTACGAGCCTCCTATTTTTATTTTCGCTTTAATGTGATGCCGATGAACACATGGGAAAAGATATGAACCAGTGATAGGATACTTTTGCAGTATTTCTTTTGACATTAACTTCTATTGATTTACTAAAATATTTCTTAAAATGTATGCTTTTTACCACATAAAAGAGAGATAGAAAGGAAGAGTGAAAGAGACAAAAAGACAGACCGACAGACAGACAGATAGACAAAGATAGAGTCAAAGATAGATAAGCAAGAGTTAGACAGATAGACTAACAGAGTCAGAGACGCAGACATGTATACCTAAATATGAGAGATTTTGTAAAATTTCCATCCTCTAGATCCTTTAAAACAAACATATTTTTGTTTTCATGTATTATTGACAAATAGGCAATTTTGTATATCAATATTTTTACAATTTGACCCTCTTTTAATATTATATAAAGTTAATTCATTTAATCATATCATCTTTTAAAGATATTTTAAATTGTAGACATTAAAATTATTTATAAAAGTTACAAAGATCTATTTTTCAAATTCCATATGAGTAATAACTTCAAAGAATTAAATATTAATAACCCTTCACCCCACGTCTCTCTCTCTCCCTCTCTTTCTCTCTCTCTCTCTCTCTCTCTCTCTCTATCTATCTATCTATCTATCTCTCTCTCTTTCTGTATTTCTCTCTGTTACAATATGTGAATATCTTTTGGTGACACATAGTCTTCATTCAAGCAATATTGAATAAGTACTCAAGAGGAAACCGAAAAAAACATGGTTGACAAAAACTCCAAAACATTGTAGACATGCATGCGATAGATAATCGTGATTGGTGAATGATTGACGAATATATCAGGTTTAGTTGTGTTTTATGTCATATCAACCATTCTGTGGTATTTTTTGTGAATCCTGTCCTTTCACGCACTGACTCATACATACCACACACACACGCGTGCGCGCACACACACACATACACATACACACACACACACACACACACACACACATATATATATATATATATATATATATATAACCTTTTCAGATGGTTTAAAAAACAGATGATAGCCGGAAGTAATGTAACTCGATCATCAGGACGACTAAAATGTGTTGGGTGGGGAATTACGCTTCATTGATTAAGTAGCCACCTGAAACAATTTTTAAAAAATAAAAAAATAGAGTACCAAAAAAAAAAAAGAACATGAAAAAATCATCTTTTACCTACCAGGTAAATAAACCTTTTCCTCCCCAAAAATATAAATCTTTTCCGACCATTGGTTGAGTAATTTTTTTGGATTATTGTTGTAAGCTATAACTAATTTTTCCTCAATACATAGTAGCCATTATTTATCACTTATCATTTATCATATTGACGACATTTATCACTTATCATTTATCATATTGACGACATATTTTTACGACTCATTTTAATATAGGATCTGTGCGTGGGTTATTTTTAATTTCCCACTCGAAGCTAGGTAAACTAGTTTAGTGTCAAAGTATTACCTTTGAGAAACTACTTCTACAATTGTAATATATTTTTGAGAGGTCCATGTGTAGAACGTACATGTACTTTTTTTTTATAAATTACAACTAATGTTACTATAGTTGGGTCTACAGCTATATACCACCACCTTGTACGTAATACATTCATATTGATCTAGGTAGATTACTTCTGGCTCTTTAGATAGTCGTGTATATATATATATATATATATATATATATATATATATATATATATATATATATATATATATTACTTCTGGCTCTTTAGGTAGTTTAGTATATATATAAATAAATATATATATAATTTTTTTAATGAATATTTTGTAGATAACACTATTTCTAAACACACAAGAGCTCATTTGCGAGTATAATGTTTAATAGTTAATATTATTGTTATCGAACACTGATAATTCAGCCTAACGTAATCATTTGTTTGTACACAGCTGATATGGTTTCTAGTATTTGCTATCTCAGCACAAATGACCCTCTTTTAGCAATTTCGTGATGAATATGTTTTGGTACTTGTTTACCACGAGAGGTATTCGACAAAAAAAAAGTGATCGGAACAATCGTATTGGTTTTAGGATTTGATAAGACCAGCAGGTTGATTGGATCAGTCCTCTCCGCCCATCCGTCTAGTCCGGTAAAGGCCATATTGGAGTACTGTAAGTCACTTCAGCTTTTTGATTGCCTAGTCAACTTGCTCAGCCACAAAGTTCTTATCTCCAAGCATTACGGGTTGCATTTCAGGGCCAACAGTAGGCTTCCATGGCGAGTCATACCTCTTTGCAGAGATGCAGTTGGCACAGTCTACAACCCCAACCGTTAAGGCGGTGAAAGTTACGTAATCAGAGATTAAAGATAACATATTCCTGAAAGCTTTTCGATTCCTAAAAATATTTGTAAAAAATCTCGATGTGAAACAGGTGAATGAACGTAACAGATACAGCTTTTTTTTATTTTATAATTCTACTCAAAAGAAATTTGATACAACATACTTGTGCATTAATTTACTTACGAAATTAGAAACTGCTTATGTCCACGACATTGCATTAACAGACTTAACATGTAATGATTTGAATTTTTTTTAAATAAATAATTTAACCTTCTTGCACAAATAAAAATGGCTTCCTACATCGTAAAGACAAGGGATTTTTTTCTCCGGCCATTTTTTATGCAGTCAAAAATTATTATAAATAGATACTATTTGTTATAAATTTTGTTACTGAGTCGCCAGTAGCGAGAACCCTATTTTAGATTTGTAGGTATTCATGAGGCATAATTTTACTCAGAATTTCAAAGTCTGTGAATCTGTTCACAGAATTCTGAATGTTGAAGGGAATGGAACAATATCTAATCATACAAGCTAGAACTCATTGTTTTAAGGATTTTGATTTCTTTTTCTTGGAATGGAAGCCAAAATCCACGAAATAAATATTGATTACGATCTCTTTAATGTCAAAGTAGAGGATAACTAATATATTTGTACTCGTAAAATTTTGAAAAATTTTGGATCATCAAAAGATACTATTATATGCATGTAGAGTGTGACATTTCAAATAAAAACGTACTGGAGTTCTCGATATGTAGCGCTTCAATTCATTTGTAAATGAAAATATTTTCAAACAACTAAATAACCTCAACTAAAATTTGATAAAGCAGCAGAGCCCAATATTCAGAATTTACTTTTCGTTTTAGGTCCAAATCTATTTTTCTTTATTATCGACATCATTTTTCTTTAAATATTTTAACAGCATCTCACGGGCTATATATTCCTGAAACTTGACTTTAAAGTTCTGCAGGAAACTATTGTCTCTGAAATTGTTGTAATTTCAAAACTTTCTCTTTGTTAGTTGTCTGCAGTTTGCACTTTAAAAACTTGAGCCTTCAGGGAACCCAAAAGAATGTAATCACAAGAGGATAAATCTGGGGAGTGAGGAAGTCACGGGATGTCAACACGTTGTTAAAATCGATACTATTTTATAAAATGGAAAATATCTTTTAAGACAGGTATTCGTAAATTCCTTTTGAAAAAAAAAATCATGTAAAGAAACGAAGAAGCAATACCGAGGAAGTTCTACATCTTTTCTTTTGTGTTCAGACATACACCTGCATAAATGCAAACATTTCTATATGATGAAATACCGGAAATATACAATAATCTACACAACCATATACACTTACGCATATATCCATATATGTGAATGAGCTTATGGTTGATTTGCATGGATGTATATATTCGTGTGGGGGGTGCCCTGGATGCCAAGTTTCTGTGTGTTTTTGCATGTTTATAAAAAAAAGTTTCGTCCTTCTTTAGTTTTAAAAAAATTGATCGACTTAAAACCATCTTTCATAGAAATAAGTTCCATAAAAATAATCTGGTATCGTTTAGTCGGCCGCGAAAACAAACATATATTTGAATTGTCTGGATTATTTATTTTTTAAGAAATTCAGTATCCATTATTTAAGTTCTTATAACTAAGCAGTTTTATTTTAAGAAGTCCTGCATTTGATGGCATATAAAACTCGCTATTTAGGTCTTAGTATTTCAAATCTATGTCTGCTTACGGATTAGGCCTGCAGAGACTTCAAATACACATGTAAGGCTAGATAGATATTTCTCCAGTTATTTTGGAAGAAAAAACGAGTTATTAAAAACGGTAGGTATCTATATGCCCTATGTTATGTTTATAAATTATGATATTCATCTTATTATCAGAATATCTTTGCTACATATGGAGTGAGACGATATCTGTTGCAATGAACATACATGTATATACCCAACCGTTCAGTCACAAATAGGTAACACGGTCAGTTTTTAAATTAAGCATATCTGGTTTCAGTACAGAGCCCTCATTTTCCTACAAAGTGCGCCATGCCAAGGCTAAAGTATCTAACTTAACTGAACAAAATTTATCCATAGCTGGGGAGAAGAAATCGATTCGTATCTTTTCAAAGGTATTAATGCCAAATGAAACGTAGTCTCCTATATTCGTTGAATTGGTCAATTTTTAAGAAAAGTATATCTAGTTTAAATATAGATACCTCTTTCTCCTATACAAAATTCCGTAACTAGGCTAAAGACCCTATTCTGACTTAAAATTATTCACACCTGAAATTTGCATTTTTCCTTTTGTTCACGGTCTGTCTGAATATTTCAAGATTTATTGTATCATAAAATAGATTTATTTGAATGTTTTTAACATTCAAGTAAACAGCGATTTTTTAAATCATTACCAATGACTTTTTTATTTCGGAAATTACGGCAGGGGCTGTAGAATACCCCGGCCGAATTTCTATTGAGGAATAAGTTCCTCCCCAATCAGTGCCCGAGGCATAACACAAAACAATCTGATAGAGGTACTGCAATCCTAAATCGTTGGGAAATGTTGAGTACCCACCTCATTGCCATTACTCCCAGGTCCACTCTGAACACAGTATTACTTTTGAGGGTCCCAGCTATGGGTCAAATAGAACTATTTAATCATTCGTTACAGTCGAAAATGTATTTACCCTAATTATTTAGCTCTTTCTTTGGGAGGCTTTATAAACAACTCACCCCCCTCTCTTCATCTCGTTTGTTTCTCCGGCAATTTTCGTCGAGACTCAGTATTGAAATATTTTCTCTCTTCTGATAGTGTTTTTCACCAAAGCCTAACGACGATTTCTCAAAATCTCTACGATTGGCATCTGAAGCAAATAACTAAACTTGTTTGTATAAATTAGACCTTACATAAATTTGGGGATTAGGTGATTTATCTGGAAAACATGAAATGTATGCGATAGATCATGTTTGCTGTTAGGCATCCGTCTCTTTCTTTTGACACGAAACGCTCCCGGGCTTTCTAAAAACTACATTTCTTTTTATCCCATTTTATCTTACATGTGTGCATAAAGCAAAGTCTAAAACTTCTTAGTTTGCTTTTTGTTGTTTCACGAAAATGATTTTCTTTATTCTTTCGTGACTTGGTGAAATTATTCATTGATCATTGTCCCGGTAAGAAATAAATTTTCACATTCAGAGTTGATCAATCAATCTATCTATCTATCTATCTATCTATCTATCTATCTATCTATCTATATATATATATATATATATGTGTGTGTGTGTGTATATATATGCGCGCGGAGGTCTGTGTGTGTGTGTGTATGTGTGTGTGTGTGTGTGTGTGTGTGTGTGTGTGTGTGTGTGCAAGACTTAATTTCTGTTCATATCACAGGACATTATTGTAAGCCTTTTGAAGTAAATAAGTTATTGAGAGATAATGAATGACATAGAAAATAGATAGGTTGATTATACTAGATAATCTCTTTGTTATGTTAGTTTTCACTTTCTTTTTTTCTCTTGGCTAATAATTTCCATAGTTCAATGCTGTCCCTTGTTTATTGTGGTCAATCTTTTCTTTGCAGTCATGTTTTTTTTTTACTCTTTTTTCTTTCGAGTGAATTGAAACGATTACATTCGAGCTCTTTATCACTTTCTGAACTCAGCGATGCGACTGATCCCACAATCACATTTCATGCCTAAATGATATCACCATATATGATACTTTGATGACAGCAATTTTATAAATATATATGGGAATCAAAATTATGAGGGATTTCTGATTTCTTTGAAGTTAGAAATGTTCACTGATTATATTTCTGTACTCAATGCAGTTCTCATGATTGTGTAATCCAAGTGATACGTAGTTTAATGCTATTTCTTCAATCTCAGATGGTCGAAGAGAAGAAAGTCAAGATTTATTTCTTGTCTTTGATACAGCTTTATGGCTTACATTTCAATCTACGAAATCAAGACATGAGTCTTTTCAACGACAGAATAAAATGCGTCCATATTCCAAATCAAACTCTTAACAATATATTCGAATTAACTCACAAATTCTTTGTTCAAAAAATATATTTCACATGAGAAAATAGAAAGAAATATTCTAAAAGCTTTTATAAATTGCTCTTTTTAACCAACTCCTTTGACCTCCTGAGATACTTTGGCCTGGAGCTTACACTATTTATAAAACGGTCAGCACAAAACATATTCAACCTTGCTCCAGGGAGCAAAAATTATGTTTATTTATTTATCTTTCTATTTATTTTCATCAGCACAAGTTTTTTTCACTAGTTTTAAAAGACATTTTTTACTGGAGTAGAAGTTGTACCGAGTGGTTTCCGGTCTCCAAGGTTTTCAAGGTATTCTAGCTGATTGCAATATTGCTATGATTCCGTAGACATGATTCTTACTTTGATCCCCGGTTTCCCTAGTCTATATTCAGGCCTTTGGGGATCGTTCCAAGTGCACAAACTACAACTCGTATCACCAACACCGTCATGTCCCTCTGCTTTTATAACCAAGTAAGTGTCTATCTTTTCAATTGTTTTTATTTTCTATCTATGATCCGATAAAAATCCATTCAATGACTGGTTCTTTTATCCAATACGAATTCTGGACTAGTGGCAAGGATTGTGTGATCTATTTTCATCTCAAATCCCACAGTATGCGTCTCACTTTTTAGACAGATTCTGGTTTGTGCATATACCATTTGTCGTCAAAGTTAAATTCTAATTGCTTGAACGATTCACGGTGGATTCTTTCCCAAACAGTCGTACCTACTCTTGTATTCCTTTATGGCCAGTTTGCTGCTTTCGTTTATCCTATTTACCCAACCCCTCCGCTCGGGCAGGATATTACACAAGGTCAATTTTTAAGCGGAGTTTAACAGGTTTGAATTCAGAGTTTTCCTTCTCCTAGACTAGTTGCCACACAAAGGCTGAAGAATCCACTCTGCCCTACTATTTACCCATAAATGGAGGCAGAATAATTGGATTCATACCGTTCCTAAGGGTATAGTGCAACGTGAAATGCAATCAGTTTCGTCCAGGATTTGAACTCCTGTCGTCGTGTCCATTTCCTACGACGATAACCATTACACCACGGACACCTCCTTTCGTTTATAATATGATTAAGCGTTTCACCAAGTAACTTACACATATTATTCTTCTGTATCTAATCAGTTTTTTACTTAACAGATAACTGTTTCTCATACATTTATTTCTGCTACAATTAAAATAGACTATATCTTTCCAGATTTTTATTTCTTAGCCATATTCGAGTCATTTCCGATGCAATTTCCCAAGTTTTTCATTTGAAGATTCAATGATGTTACTGTACTGTTGTGTTCTGATTACTTTTTTTAGTATGACTTTTCTCATCAGATTTTTAAACTGAAATCTGAGTGATAGTATGTCTCTTCAGGCTTTTTTCTTAATAGAGCTGTGGTATGGATTGTACTGATTATTCTTCAGAATTTCTATCCCTTCAGTCTCTTTTCCATTCTTGTAGAGATCTTTTCGTAGCACACTAAATATTTGCTTAAATTCCATCAACCCTTTACAAAAAATATCGCGAATTATTTTATTAATAATATTATATTTAACCTCTCTTATTCAGAAATATATGTTTATAGTGTATTTACACTAATCAAATATTCATCTTACGGATTCAAAAGTTTAAAAAATACTTTAGTTTAAACCTATTCATTATGAGAATAATACAGTAGTATGAGAAATATCAATATCGAAAAACAAATATACTATCGACAAATAAGATAATACTACAATATATTTTTTCTTCTGCAAATATTACGTTCCAAAGGAATTTTTCTTGTGATCAACTAAATCGATACGTTACCACACAGACACTTTATGAGGCGCATTTAGAATAGCTGTTATTGTTATGCAGATTATTGTTATGCATATTATCTGTGCCTCGATTTCAATCATAAAATCATGCAAAGGGGATAACGTAAGAAAAAGTTGACAGGCCAAATTGTGTTTGTGTACACACTTTCAGTTGCTAATGAAATGATTCATTGATGATGCTCGTGATGATTTAAGAAGCAAAATTTTGCCTAAAAAGTAAACAAACAGTCTGCCATCGAGTACTCTGTTCTTGGTTTTGGTACAAGACCAGAAGTATGGGTCACCCAGTGAGAATCGAACTCTCTAACAACTGTCAGTTTTGCTAAATATTACAACACTGCTAGTCTATATGGTAATATCATTAACAAATATAATTGCATTTATGACAACACCGTTTGTTATTCTGTGAAAACACAGCGATTGCAGTCGGAGGTATTTTGAATGCGAAAACCGAATCCTTATTGATTTCGTACAATTAATTTTATTTAATTCTGATAAAAAATACTTTTGTAGATGTACTGACATCGTCGGATTTTACAAATATTGATTTTTGTCATACAAGAGGAAACATAGTAAAATTTGTTTGACCATATTGATGAGTACAATATGGTCAAACAATATGGTCAAACAAATCTCATAAAATTGTTTGTTAGAAGGGATAGTACTCATGTCCGTGTATTGAACAAGAATAGTCTGGTGGAGCTTATCCTCCCACAAGTCAACAATTGGCTTGAATTCAGTATTTTTCTTCTCTTATAACGGTTGCCATATCAAGGTTAAAGAACCCAATCTACCCTACTATTTACTCATAGCAGGAGGGTAAATAGTTGGATCCTTGCTCTTCCCAAAGAAATTAGAACTGTTTTACATGCAAACAGTCTCGTTTCAGATAGGGAACTTGAATGGCTTGGTCAATTTCCTCCGACGATAACCACAAAGCAAGGAATTATTTTCCCAATTATTCAAAAAGTCAACATCTCCCCATTTTGAATTCTTTATTTCAAATATTCTGAACTACCTCTGTCTAAATATTTTTTTTTTTACATTTCTATATAAATTTCATTCGATAAATATGACAAGTATACAAATGGAAAATAGACTTGCTGCACCTGGCAATTTTCAATATGGAATAACATGTAAATTCTAGTTAATATTCTGATGAAATTGTCAAATTTTCCAACCATCTTATTATAAAGTATCACACATACCAGAGCATTTCACTGTATGCGGCGAGTGTATAGCCTCATTTAAATGCCATGAAAAGTTAGAAATTGTATCAATATTGGTCTTAATTACTGTTGAAAGTATCCCTAATTTTAGAATCGATCCAGGTATCTATCTTTATATAGGAGAAGTTTCAGACATTCAACAACATAAACTGTACACTTAAGTTCAAGCCAGTTGAAACACATATTCATAGTTTTGCAAATTATTTTTCCCTCTGGATAATAGGAGACAGGAGTAGTATATATTTATTTCCAGGGTTATTTGTAACGTTTTCTAAGCAGAATCAGTGATATTTATCTCGTAAAATGTCTTTTGGGATCATAATGACATTATTACATCTTAGTTATCAAGAAATGCGTTTGCTTTCTGGCCCAACATTACAGTCTCAGCAAGATCGTGACATCGACTGGTTATCATCCATAAAACAAACAAGGGACGAAAGCCATATTTATTGCATGTTTATACAGAGCCATTATTTAGAGGTTGGTTTTTGGATAATTGGAACGATTACGATTACATATTATGAAAGGAAATAATTTTCACCATATTGTTTGCTGATAATGCATCTGCTTAACTCATTAATAACGGAGGAGGGACTTTTCCCTTGAGATTTGTGTAAACCTTCCTATAGTAACATATTATTTGTTTGTTCATGAATCATTTCAATGGACGTGCGACTCTTGGCTGTAAATCAACCAGGGAATATATAGAATAAAGCGCCAATCTCTATTTTGATCAGATTGTGTTATGCTAAGGATATCAAATTATTTTACACTGAAATTACAATCGCTATTTAATTTGAATCATCGTTTTTCGTAATTTATTAAGTTTTTTTTTTCTATGCACAATACAAAACATATCTTATTTGTAAAAAAGAGAACACCACGCAAATTATTTTACTTAAATCATATATTTGCAATTTTTTAAAAAATCATGAAAAATATTAATTCTTTGGATTCAACTAATTCATTATGTCATATATTTCTTCGGTTAATTCTATTGGTGCTGTGGTTAACGAGCTGGATTGCAACATCGTGTTCGAAATCGGGTCGCGCTATTAAGTTTAATATCGAACTAATACCTTTGGAAAAGGTATGAACCCCCTCATGTACACAGGAATGCATTACATGCTACTCTACTGGATGAAAGCTGGATCTACTGCTATGACCCGGAAACCAAGAGACAGAGTTCCCAGTGGAAGCATGCTGGCTCTCCCAGACCCAAGAATGCTAGACAGAGCAAATCCGCGCACAAACTTTTGATGATCCCTTTTTTTGAAAACACTGGTATGATCTACCTGCATTGGGTTCCCACTGGACTGACAGTTAACAAGGAATTCTATGTTGAGGTTTTCAGGGAGTTCAGGAAGAGATTACGTCGGAAGAGGCCAGCTTTCTTCAATTACGGTCAGTGGTATTTCCAGAAGGACAATGTACCAGTCCACAACTCCATCCTTATCACAGACTCTTTGACTAAGTTATGTATCAACCAAATTCCTCACCCTCCTTATAGTCCAGACCATGCTCCCTGTGACTTTTAGTTATTCCCTAAGTTCAGAGGCTATCGTTATGAGACAATTGATGAAAGACTCTGTGACGAAGGTCATTAAAACGCTCACACAAGAGGACTTCCATGGGGCATTCCAGAAGTTGTGGGAACTGTACAACACATGCATTGCTGCTGGAGGAGATTATTTCGAAGGGGACTCGAGTTTCATGTGTGTACTATCAATAAAAGTGCCAATACGAAAATGTCTGGAAAGTTATTTAATGATCCTCGTATGTATTCTGGAGAGAGTTATAACAGTTATGATTAAATCAATTTAGCCAATATATTGTAACTTAAAACCTCCAACTTTATTAGAAATACGGAAATAACTAATCTGGTTTTATTAGCAACACTAAATGCAATATACACATTCCTCCCTGAATGAATTCGGGTCAGACCCTGTGGCATAATGGTATCGTAGAAAGCAAACTTCAAAATTCAGTCGCGCTATTACGTACACTTTCAAACTATTATCCTTGGGAGAACATGAATGCCTAAACTCTCATACACGCTGTTAGAATATACAGTCAGGACGGAATTTGGCATAGAAAAATGTGCCATGCTCGTCATGAAAAGTGGCAAACGACATATGACTGACAGAATGGAACTACCAAATCACGACAAAATTAGAGTGCTCGAAGAAAATGAAACCTATAAATACTTGGGCATCTTGGAGGCTGACGCCATCAAACAAGTGCAAATGAAAGACACGATCCGAAAAGAATCTCAGAAGAACGAGAAAACTACTCAAGACAAAACTCTCCAGCAGAAACTCCATCAAAGGAATAAATACTTAGGTTGTGCCCCTTGTCAGTGGACCAGAGACGAACTTAAACAAATAAACCAAAGAACAAGAAAACTAATGACCATGCATAAGGCTTTACACACCAGAGACGACGTTGACAGACTATATGTATCTAGAAAAGAGGGAGGAAGAGGACTTGCCAGCATCGAAGACACCATTGACGCATCCATTCAACGGCTCTAAAACTACATAGAAAAACACGAACGAGGACTAATTACAGCCATCAGAAACGATATGGACATGATATACGAAAGAATGACAACTAGGACACAAAAATGGGACGGAAAACAACTCTATAGCCGCATTAAACGTCTAGTAAACAACATCTCACACCAGAAAACCTGGAACTGGCTAAGAAAAGGAAAACTTAAGAGAGAAACTGAATCCCTCCTAATAGCAGCACAGGATAACGCCATAAGAACGAATCATACCAAAGCGAGGATAGAACGCAACGAAACAGTAAATGTAGGCGATGCGGTGACAGAGACGAAACGATCAATCAAATAATAAGTGAAGGCAGCAAATTAGCACAGGAGTATAAGGTGAGACACGACTGGGTCGGCAAGGTGATCCACTAGGAAACGTTCAGGAAATTTCAATTCGACCATACAAACAAATGGTTTATGTACAACCCTGCACCTGTCCTAGAAAATGACTTGCATAAACACCAATGAGACTTTAAGATACAAACGGATCAGCTAACCCCGGCCAGAAGACCAGACTTTATAACAATCAACAAAAAAAAAAGAGAATCTGCAAAATTGTAGACTTTGCTGTCCCGGTGGACCACAGAATAAATCTGAAGGAAAGTGAAAAGAATGATAAGTACATCGACCTTGCTAGAGAATTGAAAAAGCGGTGGAACATGAAAGTAATGATTGTGCCAATTGTGCACAATAACTAAAGGATTTTTAAAAGGCCTGGAGGACTTGGAAGTTGGCGGACGGGTAGATACTATCCAAACGACAGCATTCCTAAGAACGGCCAGAATCCTGAGACGAGTCCTGGAGACTTGAGGAGACTTGCTGTCACTCAAACTCCAGTGAAAAACCATCAGTGTTAGCTGATGTGAAAAACTCTAATGAGTAAAATAATAAAAATAATAGTGACTACAAAAAGGCAAATCATATGTTCCTGAAAAGCTGGATAATAAACTGCCTCAAAATGTACAAAATATCAGATGAAGTCATAAACTTACCGAAAAAAACATGAAAACCTGGAGAGTGGAATTGACAGAAAGAGGAAGAAGCTTAGCTGAAGCAAAAATCCATAGAGGTATATTTCAAGGAACTGCACTACCATCATTACTATTCATAATTGCGAGTATGCCACTTAACTACATATTCAGAAAATGCATAGCCGAGTTGATCGCAAGAAAAGATTAATCACCTAATATAGATGGATGACATCACACTATCTGCAAAAAAAAAAAAAAAATAAAATAAAATATACGTTGTTAGAATATATATGCGAGACATATGAATGGAATTAAGTATAGAAAAATGTGTCATGCTAGTAAAGAAAAGTGGCAAACGACATCTGATTGAAGGAATGGAACTACCAAATAACGACAAGATTAGAATGCTCTGAGAAAAGGAAACTTGGGCATCTTGGCTGCCGACACCATCAAACAAGAGATGGAAAAAAAATTAAATGAATATATCAGGAGAACTAGAAAGCTATTTGAGACAAAATTATAGAGCAGAAACCTCATCAAAGGAATAAATACCTGAGCCGTGTCCCTCATTAGATATTCGGGACCCTTTTTTGAAGAGGACCAGAGATCAAATAGACCAAAGAACAAGAAAACTAATGACCATGCATCAGGCATTACATCCCAGATACGATGTTGACGGACTATATGTATCAAGAAAGGAGAGAGCAAGACGACTTGCCAGCATTGAAGACGGTATTGATGCATCGATACAATGACTCGAAGACAACATAGAAAAACACGAAGGAGGACTGATTACAGCCATCAAAATAATCAATTAAAAAGAGAATTTGCAGAATTGTGGACTTAACTGTTCCGACTGACCTCGACCTTGCTACGGAACTGAATAAATTTGCAACATGAAAGTGACGGTTATACTAATTGTAACGGGTACTCTTGGTACAATCACTAAAGGGCTGGTAGAAGAACTGGAGGACTTGGAAATTGGGGAACGAGTGGTGGATATCTAATATAGAGCATGATTGAAATCGGCCAGAATACCGAGAAGAGTTTTTGTTATTTAAGAAGACTTTTTGTCACTCGGACTCCCATGAAAGACCATCAACTAACGCTGCTGTGAAAAACTCTCGAGGAGTAAAATAATAATGATAATATTGATAATTGTCTTTAATTTAAATTGCATACTAGATTTCGTTGCTCGTGAAATGTTTTGGTAAATGTTTTTGATTCAAATGAGGGTATTTTTCGAAAAAATGTTTGCAGCTAAACTATTTCGAAAGCATGAATTAGATTTGTTTAAATTTTCCACGTTAAATTATATATGGTTTAAGGGTGCCTTCTGTCGCTAAGGTGAAGAAATAATGTATCTGGGATTGAATATTAAATGGGGTGGGGATGACTTTACAATTGAATATTCTCGAATGTCACGTGACCTCTTCTTCTTACAATAAACAAAAAAAGCAGGAGCCGCATAGAATCGGACACCTGGCAGGCCGAAATGATAAACGATTCTTTGCTGTGTGTTTTTTCGAAAAGAAGAAAATCCGGTTAGTAAAAAGTGTCTTTAATTTAAAATACATAATAGATTTCCTTGCATGTGAAATCTTTTGGTAAATATATGGATTTAAATGGGGGCATTTTTCTCCAGAATTTTTTAAGATAAACTATTTTGAAAGAATAAATTAGTTTTCCGCGCTAAATTTTATCTGTTTCAAGGGTGCCTTCTCTCGATAGATGAAAAATAATGTATCTGATATTGTCTAAAAGCGCTAATAAAGAACTATTATGCCATGAGCCTACTCTTTACTATGAAAGGACCAGCGTAAGTGAAAATGAAGTCTCAATTTTGGGCAGTAAACAAATAAGTAATACAGAAACCCCTGAAACTAGCTCCGGTACTTATTGTGTAAAGTAAAGACTAAAATAACAGGTTAGTGGACTTAAATCAAGTTAAAACTTAAATAATTATTCATTTATTCAATGTTTTATTTCTGTTTATTTTATTTGTTTTATTTTTTTGTAACCCACTGTTCATGAACATTTACCGTTATTGCTCTCGGTCACATCTGTGTCAGGCGCGCAGATAATAAACAACCTCTGGGTCTGGTATAGCCACCATATACTACCCATGAGAAAGGACGATTCGAAACATAAATCATGTGGCCCAGACAACAGGTTTGTGTGTCATGATCGGCAGGTACTCCCTTGATAGTTAACAAGTTATATATACATAATTCAATTATATTATTATAACATTATATATATCACTATATATATATATATATATATATATATTAATTTGAAATTCTTAAATAGATTTATATATATCTATAAAGTTTCATCTGACAGTTGTTTCTGTTATTCTATCAAAGTCATATAAAGCAATAGAAGTTGAAATCATGATTTCTTTTACAACTAAGATGTCATAGTCCAGCCACGACGACTCCCCGAAATACTTTTTAGTTTACACACTCACACACGCACATATATATATATATATATATATATAACGAGTTTCAACTATATATGAATTTCTATTTTTAATATATACAGTGCTATATTTGCTGTATTAAATCCGGAAAAAACGTATATAGTATTGTAACAATTTCAAATAAAGATGTTTAGTTAGCATAAACCTGTTTTATATATATATATATATATATATATATATATATATATATATATATATATTCAGAACTTTTGAACAAAGTCGGGTTTTGTATTAAAATTTTATTGTTAAAATAAGTTACTGGCATAAGAAAAGAATTAAAGAATACTTTCATTAAATAGAACGTAAAATGTTATCACACATAAGTAATGATTTCAATATTCACTAACAATACTATAAAAGCAACAGAACTCTACTTAAAATGTTATCGTCAAAATGGTTTTATATAAAGGGGTTTTAAGACTGCCGAAATTAACGGTGAAACACCCATAATCCCTACCAGCTAAAAATATTCTTATTATAGTTTATTTAAAATATATCTGCAAAGCATCACGTAAGTAATAACGACAGATATGATTAAGATGATAGAAATCTCTTGATAATACTTTGAAATATTTTGGTTCAATCCAATATTTTATTACAGGATGTTCAAAAAGTAATTCCAGCTTTTGAATTTTTATCACATAACAAGAATAAATATTTTAAATAATACATACAAATTGAGAGTTACTTTTCAATCAGTCTGATATTGCTTCTTCAGTTTCGAAAATTGGAATCTCGTAATGAATGGACTGGTCCGTGGACTAACTCGTGCGATACTGACTCTAGACTAATCAGTCTATCAGTTGGTCTATTTTTTCCGATAATAAATGTTGGGTATCACCTACCTTTTCAGCATAATGAGCTGTTCCATCTGACATATATGGCAGTAGCAGAGATCAGTCTGTGAAGAAGCCTACAATTCAGACCAGAAGAGCCGTTCCTATTGTTGAAGTATATCCTTACTCTATCACTAATCCTATGTTCTTATTACTAACAGTCTCTCTCTAGTAAATACTCTGTCCTGTAAATATAACTATTTTCCTCACATATCGTGGTTTGTCTTATTATTACTACTACTTGTGTTCACTAACCAGAACACAACAATAAACGACTAAGGTTGCTTAGTCTTTGAACTGTATTTCTCTCCGTAACAAAATATCTCTTTATTTACATCTCTGTCGACAATTACTACTCACCGCATATAAAAAGTTATCTCGAAAGTAAGTGCATAATTTTCCAATAATATGTTTGCATTTCAATATTTTGTCCCCTCATTTCAGTTCCAAACAAAAACAAAATTATAATCATAAAAGAGTATAAGTAAATAAGGATATCCATGACACAATACTGTGTAATATTAACAACAAACGTTACTCAGATTTTTTTATGTATATGATAACAAAAGAAGCCAGCAGCCAGAAGAAAGACGAGCTGACAAAAGTCAACGTCTCGTTCAATAGGATTATTATTACAATATATACTTGATCTTGCAGACCAGTTCGAGTTTAGTCCAAATCAACTGCGATTGGCCATTTACTTAGTGACTGGGATGATTGGACAATTTCATGCACGCAAGACTTTATTTGGGGTTTTGTGTTCTGTAAACTCCAAGATAAGTCGCAGGTTTTCTTAATTAAACCACTCCCTAATTGTGGCTAAGGTACGAGGAGACAAGCTTTCCTGTAAAATGGCATCAAGGAAGGATTTAAAGACACGGGAAAAGCGAGTTCCCACTTGAACGCAGAAATTAATCGACACACATTAGTTATTCATTGCTTCCAACTTTCACAGCCCCAGAGAATGAAAGGAGTGAATAAACCATTAGAGACAAGCTGTAGTTCTGTGTTCCCTCTTCTCCATCTGACGATTAAGTATCACCAACCTAACAGTCGTCGGTAATAATGCTGCAAGGGATAAAAAAGATATAATATTATTTTACGAAGAAATTATTTATCCTTTCATTTCTTCTCTGTTTTCAATTTTTGTATAATTTTCTTCTCGGAATTTTCTTTAAAGAACCGGGACATTGGCCCAGCGGTTAGAGTGTTCGCCAATGGCCTGGGAGACCTGGGTTCAATCCCAGGTCGAGTCATACCAAAGACCTTAAAAATGGTACTTGATACCACCTTGCTTAACACTCAGCATTATAAGGTACGGTTCAAGGGTAAAGTGGAGCAATCCTGGGAATGGAGTAGCGCCCTCCCCTACACCTTGGTGTAGTAGCTATCGAAAAGGGAGCCTTCGGGTCACCCTCGACTATGGTCGCTAACTTTACTTACTTATATCTTCAACAGTTAATTTTTTGGGCAGTAAACTCCAAAACTTTTTACCGTACATACACAAACGCTCTCTCTCTCTCTCTCTCTCTCTCTCTCTCTCTCTCTCTCTCTCTCTCTCTAGGGGGTGTCCTTGTGGTGTAATGGTAAAAGCGATGGACTGCGGAATCGTAGTAAGCGAGTTCGTACTCCAATCGGACTATTACGTTTACTTTCGGACAAATACTCTTGGAAAAGGTATGAACCCCTTATCCTCCTAGCTATGGGTTAAATAGTACCATTACTGTTCTTGTAGGAGAATGGCTTTGGCATTAAACAACCTATAAGTGTTGATTTGCCTTTAAACAAAGAAACCAAACCAAACCATATCTATCTACCTATCTCTAAAAATTTATCTCTCCATCTATCTACCAATATATTTAAGGGAATTAAACTGATTCCTCATTAAAAAAATAATGATTTCTTTAAAAAAAAAAAACTTGGCATAATTTGTGTATTAGTTTTTCTGCATCTACTAGCCAATCGGCGCATTCACGGTAGTTTTGAAATTTCGAAATAATTCGCAGACAACAATATTTGACTCGTCACAAAAAATCTTAAAGACCAAAACCACCATATATTTTTTTAGATATCTTTTGCCTACAAGAATATCAAAAATGCATTTTTTAACTAATTAGATGAATCATCATTTTTTAAAATCCAATTTCAAGCCTACCTAAATCATATGAATAAACGAAGAAACAAATAGTTTTTCAGTAAGTATGATTTATGTCATGCTTATACATTATTTCTATTTATTTCTTTTGAATGAAAATCCATGTTAATTTTTTTTATAAGAATGCATTTTATTTTAACTTCATTTATCTCTTAAACGAAGATGTTAGTGTTTTCATAAGATGTTATCAGTACTAGTATTACTGCACAAGCTGACTGATAAAAATCTGCAGCAGCGAAAATACGTTATGGCATAAACGCATTTTCCTCTATATATAATGATGCTCTAAAACAAAAATTATTACACACAAAATATGTCCCTTTATTTTAAGCTTACAATTACTGTAATTCTTCATTGAAGCAACCTTTACTATATCGATAGAAAATATTAATGCCCTGACAAATTTCATATTTTCTTTCTAAAAAAGTTGTGTACCTTTTGTTTTTCGCCCAATTTAAAGTAATAAAAATTATTAATTTGTTCACCGGATTTTTATTCATTTATTCCTTTATCTGCTATATATATATATATATCTATGTATCTGTATAGTTATAGATATATACAATATGTATATATGTCTGGACACACACACACACGCACACACACACACACACACACATATATATATATATATATATATATATATATATACATATATATATATATAGGAATAATTTGAAAGATGTTAAAAGCCCTAACTTTTTAATGTTGCCGGATATTCCCTCCGGTGGAGTTTTGCGTTTGTGTTTTTTATTGTTGCTGTAATTTTTACTTGTCATTTTTCATAGATTTTCCTCTAAGTATGGTAATCTTACTGTGATGTACGTTGGTGACATTTTAGTTCAAATAGTTACTCAATGGATATAATTTGTAGTCGAATTGGAAAGAATTATGGTTGAGGATTAGTTATATATCAACAGTTATGATTTTTTTTTGTTTCGGAGTATTTCTTTATCCAAAATGAGATGGCCTGTTTTCCTAAATCATTGGGGATATTACTAAAATGTTTTGTGACAAATATAACCATGAGTTTTTTT
This sequence comes from Sepioteuthis lessoniana, assembly GCA_963585895.1. Taxonomy (NCBI): domain Eukaryota; kingdom Metazoa; phylum Mollusca; class Cephalopoda; order Myopsida; family Loliginidae; genus Sepioteuthis; species Sepioteuthis lessoniana. Next base: position 104,811,688 of record OY757905.1, on the reverse strand, counting down.
GGATCATTTTTTCTGGCATGGAGTTAAAAAAGTGAATGTCATTTAAAAGGTAGCTTTTTTGTCTAATATCGGAATGGTTCTAATTTTACAAAGCTTTCTGCTTAGATGTAGTACAAAGCCGCATGAAAGGGACACACAATAAGACTCGAACTCACTCGTGAAGGTTTGCTCGTCTAGCTTGTTAACCATTACACCACCAAATATTGGAGTAGTTATGGTAAAATGTCAATTAGATGACTGAGTCTGTAGGTGGGGCATGATGGGCCTGCTAAAATAGGTTTATATTTGAGGTCACTGGGATTTGCAATTTCTATCCAGTGAGATTTTTTTGTTTCACCAGATGTTTTTAAATTCCTCGGACTTTTGAAGTTTTTGTAATCCAGGAAAAATTGCTAATTTTTCAAATGTAGTGGGTTAAGAAATCCGTTTTTTTTTAGTTAATGTTAATACTTTTTGAAGAATTTTGTCATTTTTTAAGATATCATTGTCGAAGTTTGTATCACTTAATTCATAGTTAGTTTCATCCTTTAATATTTCTAGGGATTTTGTTTTGTGATATGTTTTATTTCAAATGACTACGGTGTGGGAGATGCTTCTTGTTTGCTTCCTTTAAAATTACCTCTTTGTTTTCTTATATATTTCTATGTATCTTCGTTAGTTTGGTTTTGTTTGTTGATTTATTAATATTATATCCGGTTTATACATATATTTTAGATATATATGATTTGTAAATATAAATCAAGAATATGTTATAGTTCCAAGTACTGCTATATATAACTAATAATTCAAGTAAACACCAGTCATGTGTTTATATACAATAAAATGATCAAACAGTTCTATTTCTAACTATTCAATTTACTATAAATCGTTTGTTTGCACTTAGTTTAAATACCAAACAGTTCCATTTGAGCCACTGATAGGATCCAATCAGATACTACCACACCATGTCAAAGTGGGCTTGGGATCGATGGCAGTGAAGAGGTACTCCGCATTTCCCAAACATCCATCTTTACAATAGCCTCACCATTAAACTGTTTAGTGACTTATCAGGGACACTAATCTATTGCAGAGATACAATCGGTGTATTCTACAGCCACAGCAGACTTGGCATCTTTCTTTGTGTGAAAGGTTCTTTTGAGAGTTTTTTTTTTCTTCTAGCTTTTTGGTTAATATTGCATATCTTTTCGAATAATGTGTTTAATTCACTCTTGCTGTCTTGTATAGCACAGAAATACTGACAAAAATTTGAATTATTTTTCCCAGTCGTATAAGAAGTGTTACCGAGTTATCACAATAGAAATCTTCAAATATAGGGTTAGGATTAAAACTTTTTGAATGATGTTCTTGTTTATATATATATATATATATATATATATATATATATATATATATATATATATATGGTAAATTTTGGTAAATCTCACAAGCTAAGAAAGGTAAGTTGAAAATTGGATAAACGAAACTCTGACAACGGATTCAGAGGAATCTAAAATAATGACGAAAAAACATTGCCAAGTCTATTGTCAGCGTTTGGTATATCCACTTTTATACTTATGTTTCTCTCTCTCTCTCTCTCTCTCTCACTCTATCTCTCTCTCTCTCTCTCTCACACACACACACACACACACATATATATATATATATTGATACATTAACTTCTTTCAACTCATTCCTTTATTCACTCAAAAGTTTTATCGACGAGAGAAATATCTTGCAAAAAATTATCTGTATTTACACTATACATTATTTAGTTCATAATTGATTTTTTTTATATTCACTATATAAAATTTATTTCAATTTATATGTCTGTCTATTTTTCTGAACTATTTCTCTATCTATCTATCTATCTATCTTTCTCAGCTAAGATTTTTAACATCTTCTAAGCCATCTTTTTTTAATCTACAGTACATGAAAAACCGGGCCATTGACCTAATGAGTAGAGTGTTCAACATTGGTCTGGGAGACTGGGGTTCTAATCCAGGTTGAGTCGCGCCAAAGACTCAAAAAAATGGTTCTTAATACCGCCTTGCTTAGCACTCAGCACTATTAGGTGAGGATCAAGGGTAAAGTCGAACAATCCTGGAAATGGATTAGCGCCCTCTGCTATACTCCCTTTATTTCTCTCCTTTATCAATCTCAATTCACCGCGTTACGAATTCAAACTTTTTCGAACCCACACCAGATCCCTGAAAAATGCATTTTGTAATGAATAACAATCATAAAAATAAATAATATTTTATTCACTTTAATATTTTGTCCTATATCTAAAAGTAATGTGCATTATGCATTTGAAGGAAATATTTCTATCATTTTATCATTTATATTCTTAAGTGTTGTTTTTCACAAAAATGCCAGCGGCCTATCCGTCCATTCTTCATTGGGTACTTGATGAAATTAACTTTGTTATAAGATAAGACTTCTGATCTTATCATGACACAACAAAGTCCATTTGTTCTTACATCTTTTCTTCATCAAATGATTCCAACCGTTTCAAAAGATTTACTTGCTTTGAAATGAATGAGCTGATAAGGAGAAGATGAAATAATAAAGAAGATCTTGAAAAAATAAACGAGACACACGTTTCCAGACAATCTCTGAATATTTTCAGCTGTGAGAATTGAAGGCACTCAACCGCTTGCTACGTTTTCTTTCTTTGGCTATCAATGGTTCAAATTAGGATATTTCAAAGTATTGAGATTTTTTCTCTTTTAAATGCAATTTATTTAGTTTGTAAAATCAAAATAGATTCCAAGATTTTCGCACGTGTACGAGCGTATTTAACCAATACCATGAACAGGGTGTGACAGAAGGTCTCTTTTTTTGTAGAGTAAAGCTGGTTTAAAGTCAATGCTTTCCTTCTCCTGGACTGATTACCTAACTAAGGCTTAAAGAAGACATTATGTCTTATTGTTTTGCTCTATCTATTGGGAGAGGGGTAAACAGATTGATTCATGTTTAAGGCATTAACGAGAAGTGAAATGTCCCCAGCATCATCCAATATTTGAACACGGGTTGTTGTGTGTTCTTTTGCTTAAAACAGCGGTTTTTGTAACTCCATAATTTCTTGAAGTCTTGTACGCAGGAAATATTTTCATAGAACCTATTTTATAATGTAGTTTTATAATACTTAAATAAACTAGAAATAAGTTTCTGGATGACCTTGGTAAAATGCTTTGATGAATTTTTCATAAATGCCTAGATTACTTTTGGAAATGTTTTGCCGACACTGGGATTAATCCACGTATGATCTTTGAATAAATCCATGAATGACCTAAAGGAAAAGCTGAATTTCGTTAGCAATTCAAAGGTCAAAAATCCAAAGAGAAATCAGTTAATGATCATTCTATTCAAAAGCTGTTACTTGAAATAGTAAAACATTTTGAAAAGTGAAGAAAAGAAAGAAGGTAAAATTTACAATTTCATATATTTTTTATTTATTCCATTGCCCTCTGACCCTTACTATCGCCCTTTTTCACTTATTGTTTAAAAGAAATATTTGGATTTATTGATTGATTTTAACGGCATGCTAATTCGTCAAGAGTCATTTTATGCTTACAGGTTAAGAAATAAATGTCAATGCATGTTTATATCTTATTTTTTGTAGAGTTTTGTCTTAAGAGATTTTGTCACAGTTCAATCAAATTCAAATTCTTTTTAAATAGATCTATGTAACCCATAACTAAGAAGATACTACCAATCCAGGTCAAATTGAACTTGTAAATAATGACAAATATGGCGTACTCCACACACCCAGACCACCAGTATTGGATCTTCCCCCAGGATGCATTCTAATATCAGATCCAAGACACACCAATGAATGGTCTTACCTCTCTGCAGTTTATACTATTAACGTATTCTAAACAACGCTGACAGGAATTAATATCAAGAGCAAAGACCTTCATTGTAAATGACTTTATCAAAACTTCGATTGTATCACTAATAATTTAAAGTAGTATTTTTGTTGTTCCGGCATTCAAATGAATATTTATGACTTTGTCAAGCAATTCATAAAAGCATGTTTGTCACCTGTTTATATAGTTTATAACAGGTAAATTCTTAATGCCATTTTAAGGCAATCTGTTATATATCTCGAAAAAAAGAAGCATGTTTGTTAAAATATAGATCTGAGTATCTTTTTTTTTGGTTGATATATGTCTCAGCTTTTTTTAAGACAAAGTTTGAAACAATATCTTAAAATTATCACACGCACTGAATATTCGCCATTACTGAAATAAAATTACAAATGCATGCATCTGTTTTTCATATATAAATCTATATAGATAAATCTATATAGACACCTTAAAAATTCCCTTAGCCGACGAAGTCCGCTTGTTAGTGGTCTGAGACTTAGTCTAACGTAAAGTTGGATAGGTTTCGATCCCGGCTTCTAGCGTCCTGCGTGTCTAGCCACACTGAAGAGTTCAGATAGAACGAAACAGTCTGTCTGTGGATGACAATATAGATAGATATCATTTTTGTTGATGAATTACTTAAGGCTTAATAGATAATTTTTTTGATGAATTGCTAAGGGGTTCAACGTTTCATTGGATTTTATCAGAAATTCTTTTCTTAGATATTCTACCCCCCACACACACACACACATTTTCTCTCCCTTTCTCTGCCTCTCTCTCACCGTACAAACACACACACACACACACACACATACAAACAAACAAACAACACATAAAAACACATTCACAGTGGTTCAGGTGATATATAGGTATCAGTGGGATATTTATATATATATAAATATATATATATGTGTGTGGGTATATGTGCGTGTGTGAGAGAGAGTGGGGAAAGAGAGAAGATATATATATATATATATATATATATATATATATATATATATATATTAGTAATATATATATATATATATATATATATATATGTGTGTGTGTGTGTGTGTGTGTGTGTGTGTGTGTGTGTGTGTGTGTGTGTGTGTGTGTTTAGTGATCTACCTGGCTAAATGGTATAGCCAGCCCTTTTATTTCGCTCATAACTAAAAGTCGAAAAGACTGATCCATATATTTCCCCTGGTAAAATGAAGAGAAGCTACTGCCGATGTTTGAATATATGTGTGTGTGCGTGGTTGTTCAAGTTGTTCTGATTGCATGAGGCAAGCTGACCCAAACTCTCTCTCTCTCTCTCTCTCTCTCTCTCTCTCTCTCTCTCTCTCTCACAAACACACACACACACACACACATTCACTCACGCGCATACACCATCCGACTCTATCATTTATCACACTTTGCAGGTCGTATTGACTGCCTCCAATGTCCGCTCAAAATCATCCAACAAAACAGCAGGTCTATGTCCACTTAATACCCATCTCTCAAAACGTCTAAAACTTCAAGATATACTGGGAACTGCTTAGTAATTAACGACGAACTCCATTGGCCCAGCGGTTAGAGTGTTCGCCAATGGCCCGGAAAACCTGGGTTCAATCCCAGGTCGAGTCATACCAAAGACTTTAAAAATGGTACTTGATACCACTTTGCTTAACACTCAGCATTATAAGGTACGGTTCAAGGGTAAAGTGGAGCAATCCTGGGAATGGAGTAGCGCCCTCCCCTACACCTTGGTGTAGTAGCTATCGAAAAGGGAGACTTCAGGTCACCCTCGACTATGGTCGCTAACTTTACTTACTTTTATAAATATATCTGTGTTTAGAATTTTTTTCATAGAAACTGCTTTTACTCTAGTTACAAATTATACAATCACGTCAAAAATTTCGTTATCACTATTTATTTATAACTGAATGATGCATAAAAGTATAAATCAGTCTGTCGTTCGGGCTTCAAATACATCGACTGTATTCCCTGCGAAGGAGTAGGACTCACTCTCGTCAAAGAATGGTGTCTTCGTTTATGAGTCTCAACTGCATGTTATGATGAGACTCTAGTTCTCTTGATCCAGAATGTTTGGAATTTCACAACTGTCATTATTGAAAGGTTCATTCTGATCCGGTGTTTGGGATCTAAGTATTGATCAAATAGATTTGTTTAAAAATTATTCGTATTCGGTGGTCAAATAAAATAAAACCGCTTAGGTGACAACTTTTCGCCAAATGCAAATAAGAACTTAGAATAAACGCTAATACTTTACCACAAGACATTAAAAAAAAATAGGTGGATTGATATGCCGTTAACATTAATAATCAAAATATACAGACAATATAGAGATGTAGAAATAGATAAAACTGCTTTATTTAGACATATACTGTTTTTTTCCAAAAGAAAGATTATTATTAAAAATGGAATATATACATTTTTTTTTGTTTTATGGTATATCAACCTTCATGAACGTAATAGCACGACTGGATGTTCGAACTCACTTAAAAAGAAGTTCCTAGTCCAGAACAAAAGCCACAACTCCACAACTCACCAAATTATTTATGCTCTGAAATAAGTTCTTTTAATTAAGGTTGCGGTAACAAAAATATATACGACTTTATAAACCTGAGTATAATGACTCCAGAAAAAATCAAAACCATTTTAAGACAATCACTTTGGCAAAAAAATCTCCTCAGATCTTCAATCACAGATATCGATTCCATCCGAATAATCAGGTTAATGATTATTATTTCTACAAAATAATAAATGGATATTTGTGTCTAGTCTATATGAAAAAAGTTAATTTTATAATAACGCAGTTTATTAAAGCTTTCCTCTGTTCTTCTAAACCAATCATCATTGCCAAAGAAATGCTTTGGCAATGATGATAAAAAATGTATAAGTTTGAAAAGTATTTTTTCAAGTATATTCTAAAAATGATAAGCTGTCTAGAATAAATTTATAGTAACAATTTATCATTATGACAGACATTTTGGAAAACAAAAATGAAATTGACTTGCTTGTAAATCTGTTCCCAGACACAGACATATAAACCCATTGCCCAAGCGGGTACAGTTTTCGCCCATGACCCGGAAGACCAGGGTTCAATCTCTGGTCGTGTCATACCAAAGACTCAAAAATGGCACTTGATACGTCCTTACTTAACACTCATCATTAAAAGGTACGTATCAAGGGTAAAGTGGGGCAATCTTGGGGAAGGTAATAACTCAGTGTTGTAGCTATCGAAAATAATCCTTTGGGTCGGCAATATATATATATATATATATAATAGTGTTTCGGATTGGTTGGGCGTATTTGCCAGTATCACTAGGTCATCGGCGTAATCGGCGTCGGTAATTGTTTTTGCGGGGTAACTTCTGCTTCTTTTCTTTGTCAGCTCGAAGCCGTTTTCTCTGATTTTATCAATCAATGTTCTAAGCACGTAATCTAGACAGATGATAAAGAGGTATGGGGCTAGCGTGTCCCCTTGTAGTACTCCTGCTACATCTGGTGAACGTACTTTCACTTTAGTGTTTCTATAGAGAATCATTATTGCTGCTACGGTTTCTTTAGGTAGGCCGTATGCTAGTAGGACTTGTTCCATCTTTCTTCTGTGAATGGAATCGAAGACCTTGGTAAAGTCGACAAATAGTAATGTCGCTTCATAGTTTGGAACGAGCCGCCGCAGGCATTGGCCTCCATGTCAATGCACACAAAACGGTATATATGTGCTATAATCAAACAGGCGACATCACCACACTAGACGGAACCCCTCTGAAACTATTAGACAAATTCACCTACCTAGGAAGCAGTGTCTCATCAACCGAATAAGGACATCGACACGCGGCTAACGAAGGCATGGACAGCTATCGATAGGTTAGCGATCATATGGAAATTAGACCTGACCAATAAAATGAAACGAAGTTTCTTCCAGACAGCGGTCGTATCGATATTGGTGTATGGATGCACTACTTGGACGCTAACTAAACGGCTGGAGAAGAAGCTTGACGGCAATTACACAAAATGCTGCGAGCAATACTGAACACGGCCTGACGGCAACACCATACTAGGCACCAACTATACGGCCACCTGCCTCTCATCACGAAAACTATCCAGGTTAGACGAACCAGACATGCAAGACACTGCTGGAGAAGCAGAGACCCCCAGATATGGCCGGGCAAAAGCAGGACGACCAACTCGAACATACATTCAGCAGCGATGTGATGATACGGGATGTAGCCCTGAAGACCTGCCAGAGGCGATGAACGATAGGGAGAAATGGCGAGAGAGGGTCAGGGATATCCGTGCTAGCGGCACGACATATATGTATTGCATTTGTAATATCCCTGGGGTATATTATGAAAAGCAGTACGCATTGAAATTTTTGTTAAAAAAACGAAAAAGTAAAAATTACAGGCGAAATAACGATTTCATGTTTGGAATGCATTTTATTTTTCTACTTACTTCAATTATTTTTTCAGGTTTTTGATTTATAATTGAACTAAGGTATTGTATAAAATATTGCATAATGTTAAATCTTTCTTTACTATTCATTTTTCTTTTTTTGTTTTAACAGCATTGGCGTAGATATTATGTGGAGAATTGATACATTTTAATTCATTCTAAGTGATATCTGTCTCGATATCCAAATCTACATAAAAATTCACTTTTTGTTTTATGAAGTTTTTTTTTTTTTTTCGTCTTGATTATACCAGCAAACCTTCATTGAGCATAACAAATATATCTTGACATATATTGTATTTGAATTATATCCACGGTTACACACACGCACACTCACACTCGTACACACACACACACACACATATATATATATATATATATATATAGACAGACAGACAGACAGACAAAGAAATATGGATTGCTTCGAAAGTTATGCTTCCTATTTTCTTCCGTAAACTAGAATATGTATAGAATACTAACGCCGTGGGATAAAGCAAATTTCCGGCCATAAAACACAATTTCCTATCTTGTCGTTACCATTGGCGATACCTTTTTCAATAGATATGAACAAAGACCCTCCAGTGATCGAATTGCTGATGGTGTTTACTTCAAGGAAAAGTTATGTTTCGTGACAAAAACGTTGATATATATATATATATATATATATATATATATATATATATATTGGCTGTGTTCGTGTCTATATGTGTCTCTGTGTGCGTCTATGTGTGTCTGTATGTTTATAAAAGCAACATAACAATCTAATTTTTCCCAGAAACAATTTTTCCTTTAAATGGAATAATATATTCTATTTAAAGGAAAAACTGATTCGTCAATTTCTGAGTTTTCTATTCTGAAATATATCTACGGATGGTTTCAAATGTTTATGCAAATTACCATTCGTTACTTTTAACAGGGCGTTGTAGTTGATGTTTAAGGTTTCTTTTTTTAACTTTATGAGCTAAGGAATTGTGCAAGAAGGATATTTGATTAAAATATTTTTTCTTTTCTTATTTCATGAAGTCTCTTGCTTTTTGCTAAGCAGCTGAGGATTTTATTTTTATCAAGAATGACAATCACGTCTGGCCTTTTTGAAAGATTATGTACACAGAGACTCTAGAATTGCTCAACTAGATATAGCACGATCAATATAAAATCTCTAATTAGCCATTGCCATTAGAATTTCATATTACTGATTTATATCTTTGTGTAATAAAACTCACAAAATACTGCTCAGATTATCAGATGCCACAAGAACAATATTAATCATCATTCAAATTTAATTTGTTGAATTGATTCATATAACATAATAAAACGCAGAAAATACTGCGAATATACACAAACCCGGCAAGAACATTATCGTTACTGCCACTCAAATTTTCACAACTGGGTTGTATTCCAACAAAGGGATATGAAATTATATAAAAGATGCATTTTTAAATTTTACGCATAATCAATAGGGCTTGTAATACCCTGACTGTATCCCCAGCAGAAGTGGTATGACCCCCACCAACGAAAAAGGGATGCCTGGGTATTATACTAAACTGCATGTAATTGTGATGATCTAGTTCTGGTGATCTGAGAAGTGTTATTGTCTTAACTCCCATAATATATGTTAGGGTCCTATCTATGGGCCAAAAAAATCTGTTTGAAATTTAAATGTATTCAATAGGATTATGTGGATGAAATTATTTTAAACAACAACACAATAAATGTAAATATGAATGTACAAGGAATGCGATTTTCTAGCCAGTAGACATGAAATAATGACGAGTAATTGATTATCTTGCAGTTAAATTTAATCAATCATTCTTAAAACTTTTAATTTTTTATTTAAAGACATAATGTGTGCATGAAGTGACCTTTCCACAATTGAACAGAATAAATCTAGATGAATGCTATGATATTTAGAATATGTCTTGATAATTCACTGCCGATTACTGATTTTAGCAGTACACAGAATTGTGCAAATGCATCATGCTCCATACTCACCACACAAAGTGCTTATAAAAACTCATTGGAATGTGTTGAATGTCAATGGGACAATATTGAAGACATTAACGTTTCTTTCAATATCGGGGTAAATACAGTTTCAGCATGGAGACTATTTTACACACATGTTTTGTGTAATAAAACTTAGAATACAGTAAATATTCTCGAATTCTGCAAGAATAACGTTTAATTTAAATCATTTCTTAACAGATCTACCAACTTCAACTTTGCAATCCATCAACAATAGCGCTTTATTAAATTATATCTTAAAAGTTAAATCATCCTATCTCCAAAATAACTATTTAAATACAATGTATATACACAACTCTTAGACAGGATGCGGAAAAAAAGGTCAATTCTTAAACAAAGTAAAACTGTTTTGAATTCAGACTTTACTGGTCGCCAATTTCCTTTCCTCCGACTATAGCTGTTACTCTGATTGTGCCTTTTCATTTTTATGATAATTATAAGTATCGATTTTCCTTTAACTGAATAGTGTTAACTTACTCGATTTCAAATTTTAAATTATATACATGAAAATCCAAATAATTCATTGATAAATAAAGAAGTAATTGCTTATAGAAGAATGTTTAGTCCTAAGTACTATTTGTTACCTGATTGTGCGTCGAAATATTAACATTTTCAATTGGTCGTATTTTTCTTTTATTAAGAATGATTTTCTCTTTTCCTTTTAATCTTCAGATCTGCGATCAAATAATGTTATATTTACTCAATCAGAAAGTTTTTGATATTTTCTTGCAAATAGCTAGTAATTAGTTTACATTTACGTTTTAGGTTATTTTCTTTCTTTGACAATTCTACAATTAATGAGTTCGTTTTTCTCGAAATTGGCATAATTAATGGCAGCTGGCAAATTAAGGAAATGGAAGGAAATAGACTTTACGTGATTAGAACCATCCTTAGAGTTCACCAATCACGCAGGTGCTGTGATGTATCAAGACGCAGAAAACACAGCCTATATAATTAGATAGTTGTGGCATGCCCTGCTTTATCTGCCAGGATAAAAATAAACACTATCAGGAAATTTTGTGGAAAAATCAAAGAATCAAATCTTACCGACTACATCGCTTATTAGTACCGATCAAATCAACGTAGCCATTTTTATTCGAACTCACACAATTTGCACCAAATTATTTTGGATTGGTTTTGGCGTTTATCTGCCATTCCAACCAACATCTTGTATAATTATTCTGCTCTTCTGATCTCAAAGATGAATGCTATTCTTTTTTGCACACAATTGCTTGCTAAGGAATGTTGATTTTTTAATTACTAAACGAAGTTCAGTTTATTCGGAATTAGTCCATATGATGTGCTTTATCAAACAATCGAAGAGCAAAATATATTAAGGGTACTGGTTTTTTGGCTGTGAGATAATTTTACCTCCAAAACGTTAGGAATTATTGTCCTTTAATTTTCATGTCCATGCACTTCTGTACCGTGGCTGCACTAAAGCGAATTATCATATTTACCAACCCCTCCGCTCGGGCAGGATAGGACACAAGGTCATTTTTTTAAGCGGAGTTTAACAGGTTTGAATTCAGAGTTTTCCTTCTCCTAGACTAGTTGCCTCACCAAGGCTGAAGAACCTAGTCTGCCTACTATTTACCCCTAGCTGGAGGGAGAATAATTGGATTCATACCTTTCCCAAGGGTATTAGTGCTATGTGAAATGCAATCAGTCTCGTCCAGGATTTGAACTCGTATCGCCGTGTCCATTTCCTGCGACGATAACCATTACACCACGGGCACCTCCAAAAAAACCACTAAAGCGAATTATGTATCGTATTCACCGTACTATATCAATACTGTTGTAGTGGGGAGAACAAATTTATCTAGTGAGCAAAGGAGTGTAACATGAATAGCCGCTTCCGACTGCTATGTAATATGAGGGTTTCTTGGAGAGTGACGACTGTAACGTACAAAGCACTGGTCGACACTTTTTATATCTTTTCGTCGACGGCCCAGTCAGCTGGGGCAGCAGTATACCTCGACCTCATCTCTGCAGACAAGTAAGACTCCCCCAACAAGTGTCCAGAATTTGACACTAAACAATCTAATGATGAGGCTCCTGTAATGCTTGAGCTTTGGGGAATGCAGAGTACCGCTTTATTACCATTGCTCCCAGGTCCGCTATAGAATAGTGGAATTTAATAAGGTCCTATCTCTGGGTCAAAAAAGTTGATGACCGTAGTCGAGGGCGACCAGAAGGCTCCCTTTTCAATAGCTACTACACCGAAGTGTAGCGGAGGGCGTTACTCCTTTCCCAGGATTACTCCACTTTACCCTTGATACGTACCTTATATTACTGAGTGTTAAGCAAGTAGATATCAAGTACCATTTTTAAAGTCTTTGGTATGACACAACCTGAGATTGAACCCTGGTCTCCCGGATCATTGGCGAACACTCTACCGACTAGACCAGTGAACCAGCTAAAACTGGGTAATTTACGAAGGTCTTTGCTTCGATGGGGCACAAGGCCGAATGAATGTGGTGCCCAATGAGACTCGAACTCGTGTAGGTTTGCTTGTCTAGCTTGCTACTGAGTACCTATGCTAAACTGAGTTGTTTGAAATACAACTTTTTTTTACATTTAACTGTGGCTAAACACAAAAACTTTAATCATGCTAAACTAAATTATTTGAAATAGAACTATTCATATGTGCAAAAAAGGATTTAGAATACCTACAATGGTTGATATGTTATAAAGCCAAAGCAATTTTTTTAAGTGAATAGTCGAATTCTCGTCCGTTCTTTGATCTTTTGAGAAGCAATCAAGTCTCCGATTTTATTTTGATGCTAAATATTTTTCTTGTTACGTTAATACTAACCGACAGTTATACTAATGGCAGTTTTACTTTTATTACTTATGAATCCACAATTTAGGTTATTGGTTTTTTGAAGCCAAAAATTCAAACTGAGACAGAAAGAGACAAAGAGAGGGACAGAGAGAGATAAAGAGAGACAGAGAGAAAGAGAGAGTCATTCAATTTGGTGTTGTTCGTGGCTTGCTTCAGATACCAACTACTAGACTCTTCGATCTTGGAGATTAAAACTTTCAGATTCCTTGGGGTGATGGTCAGATGCACTTTACTTCGATCAAACCACCTACTACTTCCGATTGGCTACTCTCTCTTACGTTTAAATATCCTCTCACCTCTCATAAGACAGATGTTATGTCTTGACCTGTTGACCCGGCCAAAAATGCCATTCAAGGTAATGCACCGGAAGGAGGTGACACATTCTGGTGGCAGTTGTGAGAGGAAATCGCGTGGGCGGAAATTGGCTGATTAAATGGGACGAGGTAAAAAAAGATCCCATTATACTCTCATAGACTGACGCACCGGAAGAGAGTGACCTCTGAACTGGATGACAGTTATTTCCGCTCGATGACGATCACACAGGCCATTCCAAAGAAAGCGGAAATGACACATCCCGGTCCCCAGATATCGGAAGTAGTCGTGGAGGCGTGTCCATATCAGCGCGTGGGAGTTTGAAGGTAATATAAGGCCGACGAGTTGAGTTCCGGTCAGTTGGGTTCAACGAGCCAGTGGAGACAGGCGAGTAGAGTTGAGGAGTTGGACGAGTTGTAGTAAGGAAAGCCAGTGCTCCGGTTGAGCAACCATGAAGAACGAGAAAGACACAACACTGACGGCCATAACTTCGGGGTCAAAATATTTCAGTTATGTTCGGTCTCCAGCTCCCTTTCACACGCAAACTTTGAGTAACCCTTTTCGAAACCTTACAAATAAAGTGAGAGGTAAAATATTTTATAAAGAAGTCTTCCTGCGTCTTTCTGTGCGCGTCGTTTATTCCTGCGACTTTATTTCTGCGTCCTTATCATTGTGCGTCTGTTTAATTATTTATTGTGTCATTATGATGCTGCATGAACATGTATATGTGTATATAAGCATATTTATTATGTGAGTATATAACACATATATCCCCTAAAAAAATTTTTCCTCGAGTAAGTCGTTAAATAATACACCGTAACAGCTAATTTTTTAATTCGCAACTTTTTCGAATTCCTATGCATAGGCCTTTGTTAAATGCATTTTTAAGTAAGCATTTTTGCTCCTTAACTTCAAATGCAGACTTTTTTTCTATTTCTTTGATGGGTTATGCGAGAGAAAAAAATGTGTTAAAGATTTATTTGTGTTTAATCGTGAAAGTTTATTTAATAAAATGTTTCGGTTTGAAGAATCGTTTTTAAGAACAGGACGTAGGGTTTTCATAATTCTGAACAAAAAATCCACTCTTTTTGGCGGAAATATCAAGTGCCTATCATCATCATCATGACATGCCGCTTGCACGGATATCCCTGACCCTCTCTCGCCACTTTTCCCTATCGTTCATCGCCTCTGGCAGGTCTTCACGGTTACATTCCGTATCCTCACATAGCTATTGTATGTATGTTCGAGCTAGTCGTCCTGCTTTTACCCGGCCATATGTGGGGTCCATAGGAGTACATCACTTATGAGAAAGTGCCTATATTTAAATCAAATTATCGAGATACAAATATCGTTCTTAAGCTCAATTCCCTCATTCTCTTTTTTTATTTGTAGAATGATGCAAGCATAAATTTCTGATATAAAAAAGTTTTAAAACAAAACTTTCATCTACTATAATCGAAACCCGTCAGTTTATTTGTCACCGCTCCGTTGACTGTAGAATACGCCGACTGCACCACTGCAAAGAGGTAATACTCCCCGGCTAAAAGGGTGCCCTGGGAATGATACTACACTGCATCTGAAAATAAGGCTCCTGTCCTAAAGCTTTAGGGAATATAGAGTACTCCTTCATTGCCATTACTCACAGGTTCAATCTGACCTGGATTGGTCGTACCTGCCAAGATCCCATCAATGGGTCAGATAGAACTGTTCAATGAATTACAAAGGATTATTATAACAAGTTATATGGAACAATACAGATGTGAGAAAATTATTTATATACAAGAGGACTTCTTGATAAATAGAATTATTAATCATAAACAGCTATAACAGAAACCATTTTACTGTGTCCAAGCAAATGATTAATACCAAATAGAAGTATTACAGTTGGTTGAACATAGGTAAATCCATTTCAGAGTCTGCAAATAAATGAGCTCCATCTGTGCATTTGAAAATAAAGCTACCAACAAACTATTCACTTACCGATCATACATAAATATAAGTAGGATTTGGCATTAAATAACCCGCAAAAGCTGATATGTCATGAAATAGTAACCAACCACCCTACAACTATACGCTAAAAATTATACATATATATATATGTGTGTGTGTGTGTGATAAAAATACATGGAAAGTTGATTTATCCCTCTTTCCGCATATTTCTATCATACTGTCAGATTCAAAAAATCTATCATTTCGAGATATATATATATATATATATATATATATATATAAAGAATTAGGCAATAAATAACCAACTAGGATTGATAACCCATAAAGATCCAGCCAAAAAACGAACATTAGTTGTGGGGTTTATGAGGTTTGTAAAGGGCTCTTCAGCAATTATTTGGCTGATGAAGGTACTATGCAGCCTTAACTTTCAGAGGAATGGAAATCACAAGAGTAATAGTCTTGTCGCATTTTGAGTCTTATTTTTTCAGATTATTATGAATTTCATTCTTCTTTTA
This sequence comes from Sepioteuthis lessoniana, assembly GCA_963585895.1. Lineage (NCBI taxonomy): Eukaryota > Metazoa > Mollusca > Cephalopoda > Myopsida > Loliginidae > Sepioteuthis > Sepioteuthis lessoniana. The sequence goes on along the minus strand of OY757905.1, from coordinate 104,795,744 downwards.
CGTAATTAACGAAAACTTAACTGATTATTAAGCACAATTTGGTGAATTCTAAAATTCTGCACTTTTTGGTATTGCAACAGTTGTGCGTTTTTACATTTTACATAACTAATATTTGCAGCTGATTGAATGAAATGGCAAGAGTATAAACTCATTGGACATGACCAAATGATAGAAGAATAGAAGATATTGAACCAAAAATCTGGGTCAAACTGATCAATGTGTGTAACAAACTATGCAAGCCTTTCCTAACAAGGAGAATCTGCCTTTCATTGGATTATTCGTCTTTATTACTATGACCATTAGCATCGATTTACGTCCGTTCTCCTCGTTTCTGTATTTCTTTTGATGAACTTCCTAATGATAATCATAATCATCGTCACGTTTGCTGTAAGGGTTCTTTTCATTTATTATTTTCTTTTTTCTAAATGTGCAAATGAACGAGATTCAAAATAGAAAAAAAAAGAATGAAAAAGTGCTGGTTAACGAAGAGTGATATGATGACATTCGGGTAACGATAATGCCCTTTCGCTTGATAGAATTCTTACTTTGGTTTAAAATACATGAAAATAAGGTTATCAAAGAGAATAACGACGCAACAGAGGAATGCATGATTATACTGTCATAAGAAAAATGCTAGTAAATACATGAGGTAAGTGGATTATATATATATATATATATATATATATATTGATAGACAGAGAGATGGAAGAGAGAGACAGTTACAAACATATATATATATGAATATCTATCTATCTATCTATATATATATATATATATATACCTTTAAGAAAAACAAAAACCGGTCACATTAGGGCTATAAATTTATTTCCATCTTGTTATGGGTATTGATATGAAACAATAACACAAAAAAAACAGGACTTCTTCAGATCTAATGGATAAAATAAATAAAGTTAGAATAGACACGGGAGGAAAGGGTGGGAGGGGGTCGAAAAATGGGTGAAGAGTTTCCTCCCTATTTACCCACTTCCGGTTTTTCATTTTTATTACCGTTTAGAATCACAATAATGTAACTGGACTTACATTCAAAACTCACTTTCTACAGTAAATTAAATTTTTAATCTTTAAATTCTATATACATTTCAACGTAAATCTCCAGATTTAATAACAATTTAGGGAAGTACAATATTTCTTAATAAACTTACGAAAAGATTACATTAATACTCATCTTAAATTAAATTCAAAATTTATAATTAGAATTTTAAATTTTAAATTTATATTCATGTCTATTAATTCAGTTACCTTTCCATTGAAAAGTACGTACACATCACATGGTATCTTCCCATTCTTTTTATTTTATTCATTACACCTCAATTCTCAAATTAATCCTATTTTTTTGGTTAATTAAACATTATTATGACCTTTGTCTATGGTTAAAATTTATTCCAATGTCTACATCTAGCTATTAATTCACATCGTTGATTTTATAATTTTCAGGGTCTGGGCATATCATTATTTGTATTTTTTCTTCTAGGTACAGATTACATCGACTATCAAAGAATTTTGGAGTATTTGACTTTTTCAATATGGTCCATTGAATCTCAGGGGTCAAACCTTTATTTTTCAAACCCCAAAAATGCTTAGATAAGGCTGTTTGACTTTTCAGATGTTCATGGGAGAAAGAAAAAATATGATTATAATATCTAAACTTCCATTCCGTCGAATAAATACCTATATAAGTTTTTCTATCCTTAACATTTTCTTTTGGGTAAATGATTCCTCGGTATACTACGTTATCTAAATTACATAATCCATTCATGGGACAACTCTTTCGAGTTTTACGATTACATTCATTTTGTTTACTAGTATTATTATTGTTATTATTATCATTATTCGTTCGGTCATAAAATCCCTGAATTATCTCTTTATTATATATATTTATTATTTAAAAAAAAAATTTCGTGCGGGAGCAACTAATTTTTTTTTATTAAATATTTTATGTAGTACATTATTATGTTTAAAGTGCTTATCTATCAATTTCAAAAAAATATCTACCAACATTTATAATTGATAGTCTACAAAAAGGGGGGTTAAACCATATAATTTTTCTTTTTCTTTTTTTTTTTTACTGTACTTCTAATTCCTTTAATTATACCATTAGGTATATTTTCTTCTTGGGAGGTAAACTCTTTCCTAAAACCGCTATTTTTAAGGGCATCCTTATATATCTTACTACTCTCTTGGAATATTTTCTCGTTAGCGGATAAGATCCTTATTCTGAATTTTACTGCATTGGGGGCTTGTTTAATTATGGTCTTTGGGTGATTCGAGTTTACATTAATATAGGAAGGGTACTGGTCAGTTTTTAGAAAAGGTTTATATGTGTTATTCGAAAGGATTAGTGTAACATCCAGGAAATTAACTAACTTATTATTTGATGAAACTTCTATTTTGAATCCTAAATACTTAAATGCCCTTATAATCTTCTTTTGTATGTGTGAGCTATTTGGGCCTTTACTATTTGGGATATAGAATATCCAATCACTATAATATAAACCCATCTGTCCCGGGCTAACAATCCTACTAAGTATATCTAATATATATAGACCCACAAGGTCTGCTGTTTGTGAAGAATCATAACCAACCCCCATAGGTACATCAAAATGTTCAGAGCCAGTTTTTACCTACGTGGATCTATTATTTTTTAGAACTGTTTCTCTGCGAGCTAGAATTATTTCATATTGTTCTTCAGTTATTTCTACATATTTTCTGGCGTAGTTAATGCAATCAATTAGAGTATTTTTGTTATTGAAGGATATATATATATATATATATATATATATATATATATATATATATATTCACATGGATGTTTGTCAGCGAGTTTGGGTTTTATGAAGCTTTTACAAACAACAATCTTCAGGCAGATAACGAAATGAAATGAATAAATCGGAAATCGAAAAATACAGTCAAAAACGTTGGGATTGTGTAAAAAAACTTCACGAAACTAAAGGCCGCAGACAAACTTCCATGCCATTAGATGTATATATAAAAATATATATTTATTTATCATCATTGTTATATGATAGCTCTCTCCCAGATATTCAGCACTCTCCAAATTGTATCGCACTTGCTTCGCCACGAGCCCACAAAATGATTTAGTGGCAACTGACACTCTTGCAATATATATATATATATATATATATATATATATATATATATATATATATACGAAGATCATTAAATAAGTTTCCAGACTTTTTTCGTGTGGGCACTTTTATTGATAGTACACTCATGAAACTCTAGTCCACTTCGAAGTAAACTCCTCCGGCTGCAATGCACTTGATGTACCGTTCCAACAACTTCTGGAAGGCTCCATGGAAGTCATCTTGTTTGAGCGTGTCAATCACCTTCGTCACAGCCTCTTTCATCTCCTCAGTTGTCTCATAACGACAGCCTCTGAGCTTGGGGAATAACCAAAAGTCACAGGGAGCAAAGTCTGAACTGTTGGGAGATTATGGAACTGTCTTTATGCCCATCTTGGTCAAATAGTGTGTGACAAGGATGGAGTTGTGGATGGTGCATTGTCCCGGTGGAAATGCCACTGACCCGATTTGAAGATTGCTGGCCTCTTCGACGGAATCTCTTCCTTGACTCCCTTAAAACCTCAACATAGTAACCTAACCCTAAACCTAAACCTTTGGCCAATCAACTCTGGTCAATTGATTCCTTACTCCTTCCACAGCTCTCATCATCCCACAGACTCCATGCCTTCCTCGAATCTCTTATGCCACTCAAAAACTGATGCTCGATTCATGCAAGATGGTCCAAAATTAGTCTGAAGTATTCCATACGTTTCTGTGGCAATTTTTCCAAGTTTAAAACAGAATTTTAATGCATATCGTTCTTCTAAAGTGTCCTCACGTCCAGATTGCATTTTTGAAATTTAACACGAGTGACAATCAGGCTTTAGTATGGTGTATTCCAATTGCTGCTGTAGCTGTTCATTTGAAGCTGAAACCATAAAAACTGGTCACTAATCTCATAAGATGTATAGCAAGAACATACCATGACAATTTTAAATGCCTATACAAAAAAGTATGGAAACTTATTGAAGGCCCCAAATATATATATATATATATATATATATATATATATATATATATATATATATATATAATGGGTAAATGTTTATTACTCTGCACATATTGATACGCAGAATATTGCATGAAATCTGAACTCACATTTGACCTATCTATGAAACATTAATTGAATTAATATAAATATTATGATTGCTGAAGATGTCATAAAAATTTGAAAGTCTTCGATATTCTTGGTAAGCTAAGCTGATTTATAATCTAGATAGTGGGCACAATCACAAATGGAACAAAGAAAGCATCCTCTGTAAAACTTAGTGTCATGGATAGTATTTCAAACATTGACTACTTTAATATATATATATATATATATATATATATATATATATATATATGCAGTAAATTATTATTTAGACATGTTTGTTTAAAGATTACCGAGGTTTCTTTTTCGTTATTTTTGTCACATCCTTATTAAAAAAATAGCGGGAAAGCTACAAAAAAAGTTCAAAGAAAAGCTCTGTCGTTTTTTGCCATATATATATATATATATATATATATATATATATATATATATATATATATATATATATATATATATATACCAACTGAAATATATTTAATGAATTATCTGAACAGATTTGATTGAGACGAAATCTCAGTATTCAAGGAATTACTTTTTAAATTATTTTTAAATAGTTACGGTACACTCATTAAAGATAAAGCCCCGTGTGTGTGTGTGTGTGTGTGTGTGTGTGTGTGTGTGTGTGTAAGGTATATATATATATATATATATATATATATATATATATATATATAATGTGTGTTGGGTAGAGAGTAGATTTTTTTGTAAGCATGTATTGTTAAAGGTGCCGGACAATTATTTGGATTTAAGTGCTTTTAGCGTTTTTTTTGTTTGTTTTTTTTTTTTGCTGAGGAAGATCAAGATTGTTTAGTAATTTTTCGAAATTTCTGTTGTTGGGACCACACTACTTTTGACCCCCGTTGGTCATTGTCATCGACGCTAGTGCAACAACATTATAGAACATGACATATTTTATTCATCCATAAATATTTCGAATGCCCAGTCGGCTAGGGCTGTAAAATACACCAATTGCATCTCTGTAGCGTGTCCTGGTATGCCAATAAACATCCCGATGGTGAGGCTCCAGTAATGTTGGAGACTTGAGGAATGCTGGGAACACCTTTATTGCTATCGCTCCCATATCCACTCTGGCCCTAAGAGTGTCCTATTTATGGGTTAAATAGGACTAAATTGTGTACTTATGTTGAACTGAATTGTTTGAAAAAGAACTGTTTTAACATTTAAACTGTGTACTTATTCTGATCTGAATTGTTTGAAAGAGAACGGTTTTGACATTTAACTGAGAGTAAACAAAAACTCTCCTTATATTAAACTAAATTGTTTGAAATAGAACTGTTTAAATGTATAAAAATGGATTTGGCATTAAATAACCTATAATGGTTGATGTACCATAAAACCAAACCAAATTCAAACACAAATAAATGATTTGAATTGAAGCGTCCATCGCATGCATCGTACTGAATGCACAATCCATTGAAATATATAGAATTAACAGATCAGGATTACGTGACAATGAATCGCCGAGTCTGTGAGAGGGAGTTTCTCCATAATGAATTATACTATTGGAAAGCTAATTCATTGTTTTCACCCTGCTGCATCTTTATGAAGTGATAAGGACGACATGCATTTCCCTTTAATGTGTTATATAATCACGTATATTTATTATTCTGGTTTCGAATTACAAATGCATACTGCTTGTAATATTATGATACATTTCGCAATATTTAAACCGGAATTCTTGATTTAGAAATCCTTTCTTCTTCTTCTTCTTCTTCTTCTTCTTCTTCTTCTTCTTCTTCTTCTTCTTCTTCTTCTTCTTCTTCTTCTTCTTTCATAAATCTTTAGTTACTCTAGTTTCTTTTTTCATATTCTGCAGGATCGTTGCAAGGGCTCTGTCACCGTCAATTTTAATTTTTTTCTTCATTTTTTTATAATTTACAGTTTTCTGGCAAGGTCTAAATCTTATTCCAAGTTCTCCATCAGTTCGATTTACTTTTGTTGCAGCTTGAACAGCAAGATCCTCTAGTTAAGAAGTTAAGAAGTTCGTAACTTCTTAACTGTCTAGTTCTAGTGTTATGGCCTTGATTAAATCCCCTCATTTGGTCTCAAAATCGAAGACTCTTTTTTATCTAATTTCCCGGGATAGATCCTCGTTTGCACATAACTCATTGATCTGAATGCACAAAAATCATTTGCTTACAGAATTCCTTATAGATCCCCGTACACATCCAGTCGTCCCTGCTCTAGTACGTCTTCTGTGCCAGTTTGTTGCGCTCTCTGATTATATGTTTGATTGTTTCCTTTATCTTTCCACATTGCTTACACTTGTTGTTCGCACGAGCCTAATGTATTCTGGTTTTCATGTAGTTTATTCTTATAATGTTGTTCTGGGCCACTATCATGAACTTTTGGTTTCTGTTTTATAGGTTTCCTTTGCATAAATACGTTCATGAGATCTCACGTTTCATTTTTTTCGTTAGAAATCTGGATTGTGTGTGGAATTACTTTCTTCCTATTTTTCACGATTTTGTTTCTTTTTTTTTTTTTTTGTCTGTTTGTTTGATATTTTATGTTTATTTTTATTTTGTCCTTTGCTTATTTTTGTTGCAGGTTTGGCAGTTGTCTCTCTTTATTCTGTTTTCTATTTTATTTCAAGTTTAAAAGATTCTAATTAGCAATTCTGAGCTTTCTCTGTTGTTTCGAGGCTTTTGATGATCAAATTATAGTGATCCATGAAAATGCTGAGCTCCAAAATTTATTATTTACTTGTGAATTGGAATTAAAACCGGGTTATTCTTTAAGTTACTGCGTTTTAAATGAATAGTTCAAATTATATGTCATTTTTATTATTTTAGTAATAGATAGATAGATAGATAGATAGATAGATAGATAGATTAAAATGGACTTTCAGCAAAGAAGCCATGAAATTCAGCGTAAGAGAATTAACGAATCTATCGATTAGTTTATTCTCTTGCATCTTTAAAGTGTCATGATTTAATTATTCTCTTTTCTGTTTTATTTATGTTCTTGAATTGTCGTACCAATGCCATCTTAGATAATGTCATGCCCTCTTTCTCCTTATCAGGTTGTAGGACTTATGAAACGTCATCAGTTTTCTCGCTCACTTATTTTTGAAAATATTTCATGACCCATTTTGGAAGTGTCGAGAGTACTTCAAAATAAAAAAATGCGCAGATATTCTTTAAATCAGGCTACAGTTACAAAATCTAGTTTCCAAAGTTTCATTTTTTTTTTAGCCGTATCATTTGCTTTTTGTTTCTTTCTTCTCTATATGCATGTTGATATCTTTTTCTAAGACCTCTCAGTAGTTCGTTACCCACGTGCATTTTGATGATTTCCTGATTGAAAAGTTCTACTGTTTCTCGTTTACCCTAACTATCTATTAATATCGTGCATTCCACTGGCCTAGATCCCATCCCCAAGTCGTAATCGCAGCTTCTGTTTTCATTAAGTTGTTTAACTCATTTTTATTTTTTGGCAAAAATATTTACATTATGTGTATTGATGAAGTGGGTTTTTTTTTAATGAGATTTCTTAGATATCTATCCTTTTTCTTTTTCTTACAATGTAGATTACTAGTTTATGTTTGGCTTGGATTTATGACATATCAACTATTGTAGTTTATTTAATGCCAAATCCATCGTTATGCATATAAACAGTTTTCTTTCAAACAATTCAGTTTAGCATAAGTACACAGTGTAAATTTTAAATATAGTTCTATTTCAAACTATTCAGTTTAGCATAAGCACATAGTTTGGTTCTATAGATAGGGCCCTGTAAGTTGCTACCACTCCGGACCAGAGTGGACGTGGGAGCGATGGCAATAAAGAGATAATCCGCATTCCTCAAGGCTCTAACATTACTGGAGCCTCACCATCAGATGGTGTAGTATCGTATAAGGACTCTCGTTGGTGGAGTCTTACCTCTCTACAAAGATGCAGTTGGTGTAATATACAGTCCCAGCCGACTGAGCATTCAAAATATCTATTGATCACATAAAACGCGTCATAAACTATGTTGTCGAACCCACGTCGATGAAAGTGACCAGCGAGGGTCAAAACCACATGAACTGGGGTCTCACCAGCAGAAATTTCGGACAAATACTAAACAATCTTCATCCTCATTGTTTAGTGTCTTAATTAGGACACTCATTTGGGGAGTGTTACCTCTTTTCAGAGATGCTGTCAGTGTATTCTACTGCCCTAACCAACAGGGTCAATAAATTACAAGGTATTTTTTTAGATGGCCTAAACCCTGCCAGCTAGGTGAATGTTAAAGTTATTTGATCACATACGGTTTGTAATTGAATAATTTTCTGATACAAACCGTTTTAATATTGATTTTCTAAGTCGGCTGGGGCTGTATAATACATCGACTGCATCTCTGCAGAGTGGTAAGACCCCCCGCCAAACGAGTGTCCAGGATATGACAATGAACAATCTGATAGTGAGATTCCAGTAATGTTGAAGCTTTGGCGAATGAGGAGTATCCCTTCATTGCCATCGCTTCTTGGTCTACTCGGGTCCGGATCGGTATCAACTGATAGGATCCTATCTATGGGTCAAATAGTACTAAACTGTGTACACATGCTAAACTGAATTATTTGAAACAGAACTGTTTTTGACATTAAAACTGTACTTGTGTTAAACTGAATTATTTGAAATAGAACTGTTTTGACTGTTTGTGGACAAGAACTAATTCTTATACTAAACTGAATTGTTTGAATTAGAACTGTTTGTCTAAACTGAATAGCTTGGAATAGAAGTATTTTTGACAATTAAACTGTGTACTTACGATTAAACTACATACTAATGCTAAACTGAAATGTTTGAGATAGAACTGATAATTTGGAAAAAATGGTTACGGCATTAGATAGCCTACAAAGATTGATATGCTATAAAATCCGAACAGCCAACCAACCTAAAACATTGTTGGAAAATGTAATAATTTAGTACTGAGTTAATTTCACCTATATTTACTTAAGTGTTATAATTTAGTCAAAAAATATATCTTTTGCACATCCCATTGCAGTGGGTAATTTTCTTTACTGCTTTGAAAAGATTGAACAGCCGATTTTTTTTCTCTCTTTTAAAACTTCTGACATTGCTAATGTGAGGTGTAATTTATTTATATGCTTCTGAAACAGACATTGCTTTTAACAAATTATACTCTTTATTTCTTTCAGAAAGTACAGTCAATGTTTCATCTTTAGTCAGGAATCGAAGAAAACTAATTTCAGGCAATGCAGATAGTTTTTATTTTGAAGAACACTGAATATTTTTAACAATTTTCGCATGACAATATAAATAGCTGAATATTGGATGAAACTTTCAAACATCAATGTTTACATGTATAAATACTTCAGCAAATATATAAAGATAGTTTTAAAACCATGATACATTGAACCTTTCATCTATATTGCTTGGTGTATCATGCAAAACAGCATTCAGTTTACGAGTTACATTCCATTAAGATTCATTTATAAGCTATTTTCATAGGGAGTAGAGCCAAATAACATTAGAAAACATTCTTTACGTTTAATTTTTTTTTAATTATATATTATTGCTGTTTTTCTGAACAACAAAATATAACACGTCATTTACTGGAAAAATAAACTAATTATGTTATATCCTGATTATGACTACTTCATTAGGAAAATGCAGACTAATTGTTTAAATGAATGGAAAACGCTTTCTGAGAATTTAGTTTAAAAAATAAATTGTGTAACCGTTACCGCTTGCGTATTTAAAATAAAATACTTCTCTGTCTGAAGGAATAATTATGTGTTCATTTATACACGTGATGTGTACAAAAAATTAGAAATATTTTCATCTTAAAAAAGAACAAAAATTTGATTGCATTACTTAAAGTTTAATGAAACATACTCTTAAAGGCGCTTGTGCTGTAATTAATTGTTACTGGAGTAGGAAATGAATGCTGTGGATAGAGTTCAAACCTGGATGGGGCTGTTTGAATTTGCAATAACAAAATCCAACAATTCTTTCCCAGTTGTTGGTAAATAGTTGGATAGACATGGCTTTTTTACCTTTGCCAAAAAACCGATAAAGAGGAAGGAAAACTGAATTTTAACCAGTTGTACTTCTTTTTAAAATCAATTTTGTTTCGCCCGCTGTTTTTGTTGAAGCTTTTGGATGAATACATTCATCAAAATGTTCATCTCTATTCTTAATACACCTTTCCCAGTATTTCAGTCAGAGATTGAATAAAAGCTGGGATAAGATCTAGGAGTCATTTTGTGGTATATTATGCAAATCTCATGGCGCATTTTTTTTCTATCTGTTCCATCATCTGAATATAAACACCTGTCTTCAGAAACAAATGCCATAAGAGATCAAATTAAGAGAGTAAGGCCCTGGTCAATAACATTTCATTTCTGCTTTTTTTCACAAATTCTTATTGTCATCGTAATCTTTTGATATTGGATTTCATACAGATGCAAGTTTGATTAAAGGTATAATTGTTTCCCAATCCATGCTGAAAAAATATAACAGAATTATCGAATATTGAAGGGAAAATATGGAAGAATCTTCTAATTTGCATCCCCCCCAAAAAAATACCAGCAGATGAATAAATTTGAAAATAATTCTCCAATTAAATACAATTCTGGCAGACCTCAAGAAGTCGTTTTGCACACCTAGTTATAAGGAGACAGGTCTCCAACAAAATAACAGTCAATTGAAATAATGGAAAGGATCTTAAACCGCATCCACAGTTGAATGGAGCAAAATATGTTAGTTGTTCTATGTTCAAGAAATACATTTTAACTCATTTTTGGAAATCCTATTTAAAATCCATCGAGCGGGAATACATTTTCCCTAATGAGAACTTAAATATTTTCGAATAAATTAATCACTGACTTTTAAAGATTCTTTTTTCTTTTCTTATTTTGAAAGGCAATCAAATTTAGTATGCCTGTCTTTTGTTGTTACGGTTGCTGTTGGTTTTGTGGAGAGTCTGTATTTTTGCAGTAACCCAAGGAGAATTCAGACCTTATTCTATCTAGAATCCTAATCATTTACAAAAATCATTTAATTCACAAGGTGCCAAATCTAACTTCAACAATCAAATGAAATAAAATATACTACATATGTTAAATCATAAACGACACACGAACAAACTGTTAGATTGTTGAAAATTGTGTTGTACGTTACGGTATTTTATGAAACGATGTGGCAAGTTTCAATTGTAATAATTGTGCCATTTACAGATCTACACCCGAGTTCGCAATTTTTCCAGGTTTTATCTTTAATTTTAGGTGAACTTTATTTTCTTCCTCTCTTGATTGGATAAAAAATACATTTTCTCAATTCCTTAATGTGTTATTGAAAACTTTTTGATTTCTCGCCGTCATTTTTATCCAATCTCAGTTCAGCTGTGTGTATTTTGGTGATCATATTTTAGAGTAAAGTCTACAATATCTTCAACGATTTTGAGACATTTTCGACCTTTTACGTAAAACTGTTGATGTCATACTAGAGAATCCCCGGATGCGTTAGGTTCCCGTTGAAACTGTGGTCCATGATGAATCTATTGTTTCTTTTTAGAGAGGAATAAAAGCTTCTAATTGGCGATTCATAGTCATCTCTGCAATATATCACGACTTGTGATTACTTACGCTAAACTGAATTGTTTAATATAGAACTGTTTTGATGTTTAACTGTGTGTAAACAAAATCAGTACTAATACTAAACTGAATTGGTTGAATTAGAATTGTCTGAATAAACTGAATAGCTTAGAATAGAAATGTTTTTGACCATTAAACTGTGTACTTATGCTAAAATGAACTGCTTGAGATAGAACTGTTTTGACATCGAAACTGCGTACTTAAGCTGAACTGAATTGTTTGAAATTGAACTGTTTGACTAAACTGAATAGCTTGAAATAGAAATGTTTCTTTAAAATTAAACTCTGAACTCATGTTAAACTGAATTGTTTGAAATTGAACTGAATATTCGCATAAAAATGGATTTGCCTTTAAATAACCTACAAAACTTGATATGTCATAAAACCCAACGAATCAACGAACCAACCAACGACTTTGGTATAATATAGATTTTGATATCCTGTACGAATGAAGACCCTCGCAAAACTAACATTCAGTTGTAAGTTCAACTGAAAATTGATTATTATTACTATGAGTTAGAATGCTGTTTTGTCAATATAATTAATAGATAGATGGATAGATAGATAGATAGATAGATAGATAGATAGATAGATAGATCTGAAACGATATTTTGCAAGAACGAAGACCACATATAATTCACAATCAGCTGCTTAATAATCTGAGAGCGTTAAATTGTACTAATCAAACTAGTACTATTAATTGTATAATCTCCCGTTTAAGGTATATCAGAATTTTTTATGAACAGTTTAGATAGAATTATATTGCTCAGAAATTATTTCAGGTTATTTGCTTTCGAAAGTCAATTCCTACATAGATATTCCTTTTATTTCTTCCGATATTTAAAAAACTTGTTTTTAATATCACTAGGTATCAATCAAAATGATTCCTATTAAGAATTTTTCTAAGATTTTAAAATTCAACTTAATTCCTTTTGCTGATACATAGTTTTACATATATGTACAGCGTAACCTTCCCCGATATCACTGGTGAAATAGTAATTACGTGGAAAAATTATTCAAGGGTATTTTCAGATACCTTTTCAAAACACTTTTTTTGAAACTGATGCATTGGTAAATTGTGAAGATGCTCTAATGTATTTCCTTTGCAAAGAAAACATTCATAAAAATTACCTTAAAGATAGGTTCACGGCTTAAAGATAGTTTCACGGCTTTTAAGACAAGAAAAAATTGTATTAAGCATAGAGGGTGGTTTCCTGAAGGAACCTGTGTTTCACCAAAATTCTCTTTCAAATATATCGAGAGTGGCATCAAATCCGAATAGGCGCTTACAGATTTACATTTCATCAAGATATCATAACTTATCAGATAAGTTACACAACTGTACACAGGTCTTCATTTCCGCCTTGAATACGCCGAAGGAGTGTCCTAAGTATGACACTAAATTGCACTAGTATTAAATAAAATCACTTGATACTATTTGTGGGGAAACAAAAAAGTATTTTAGTCAAAAATATGATTTAAAATCGACGGAAATGGAAGATCGAAAGTATTAACAGGATTATAATTTAATTCACAAATGAACAAAATTTGAATATTAGATAACGCATGAGTTGACATGCCGTTAAAAGAACTGAACTATGCAAGGTTTTCGCCTCAATTTTTAATTCTATCTTTTAAATGAATATGTATTCTCGGTAGTTTTTGACAATACCTCACACATTAAAATTTATATTAGTAAAGTTGAAGCGTAATTTGTTTAAAGCTTTACCTTGATTATTATTATTATTACTTTGTCAGCAAATTTTATAATTATCGGAAATAATTTACTGAAATCCACTAAGTCAGGTTAATTTCCTCAAAAGCTACGAGTTTCAGAACGAACTTCATTTAAGATTTTTGGCCATTTGTGATGAAGATGAAGTTTATAAGAGAACCGGTCTAAACTCTTGAACAATGAAGTGGTATAATTGCCATCACATGAAAGTAGTAAACAATTCCTTCTCACGCGGACTGTCTTAGTGCACGTATGCTTGATTATAGCTTAAACTGGAGCACGGAGTCCAGTGCTATACAAGGGTGATAAAGGTGTCAATGATGCAACTTGCCCTCCCGAAGGTGACCCAGCCGAAGCCCAGGGCCAATCGGTTTCAAGTCTGCCATGTGAACAGTACTCAGACCAAAAGGCACATCTAGTTATAAAGGAAAATAGTACCTGTATTTTAAAGTGTGTTCTGTACGAAAATTATTTGTATTTGGAAGAGGAACTTGAAGCTGCAAGTATTTACGAATGATTATATTAGATTTTTGAACCTATATGAATTGAGTAAAACATCGGTTATTGGGCATAAATATCTTGATGAAGAGAGAAATACATGCAACCTTTTAAATAATTATGCATGAAATATTAATATTATATAGGAATATTTGGAAGAACAAACGTGTGGGTATACAAATGATAATAAGTAAGTTAAAAGTAAAGTTATCGTCCTTAGTCGCGGGTGATCCGAAGGTACCCTTTTCAATAGCTTCTTCACCAAAGTGTAGGGGAAAGGACTACTCCATTTCCTGGATTGTTCCACTTTACCCTTGTTCCTTACCTAATAATCCTGAGTGATAAGCAAGGCGGCATCAGGTACCATTTTTGAGTCTTTAGTATGACTCGACGTGAGATTGATCCCCGTTCCCCCGGACTATTGGCGAACACTACTCATTAGCCCGGTTACAAATGATAATAAATGAATACTAAAAGTGCAATAGGAAAAAACCCAGTGGAACATGAAAATCTTTCTCAGAATTGTATTAAAACTTTTACAGATTAAACGAATCTTGGTATTAAATAACGTATTAGAAATTGATGCGTCGTCAAACAAATAGAACAAAGTAAACCATGATTGATTGCCTGACTTAAACAAAATTATTTGTGTCCGAAAAATGTGTTGTGAGTAATGCTCTGACTGATTCTTACAATAATCAATCATATTCTTCCAGGTTCTTGATTGACTGAGAAAACATGGATGAACTGAAGAGGAACACAAAACGAAAAATGTTCAATTCTAGAGAATATCTGTGGAAGAAACTAATTTTTCTTTTGGAGGGGGGTAATTTGACGAATATTTCTACATGATATTTCGGACTACACTCTCCCCTGCTCTCCTTATTGGAATTTATATTCGGACAATATATATATATATATATATATATATATATATATATATATATATATATATATATATATATATATATATATATATCTAAAAAAATAAATTCAATTATTTCGCTTTTTTCCGTCTTCCTCGAGCTTCGTGCATCGATATATATATATATATATATATATATATATATATATATAATAAAAATATGTCAAGAAGTGGATAAACCTACACTGACAACGGACTCAGTAATATTTCGTAATTTATTTGAAACAGTACTTTATCAGAATGAAAATGAGTTTTTCTAAAGTTCGGCAATTAAGGAAAAGATTCAAAATATGATAAAAATATAGAAATATAAAATCAGGGAAGAATATAAAGATAGAAAAGGAAAGAAATAGGCATCGGTGAAAGTGACAGTGGTCGGGGTTATTGGCTTTGACTGTGACCATCGGAGCAGATTGGCAAGGCTAGTCGTCGTCAAGCGAATCAAATTTCATCAGAGATTTGTCCCGCAGTGGGGGATTAATTTCCATGAAAAAGAAAGAAATATGAGGAGGGAACAGTTTCTGACAAAAAGGAATAGAAGGGAAGTGAAAGGAAAAGATAGAAATATGAATGTCAGAATCGTGGAGGCAGAGGTTTCAGGCATGAGCCATTTTATCAAAGACTTTGATTATATTGGAATATCTAAATGAAAAAAAGGAAAAGAAAATCGTCTAAAAGCATAGAACTATTCTGGGTGAAGAATGGCTAAGTTTTTGCTAGAGAATTTTTTGGTTTATTTATCCATTTTCTCTTTTGATATTAGTTTCATGTAAAATAATGTCTGCCAAGTAGGGTGAAATCTGGAAGAACCCAGGTCGTTCTTTAATGTGTTTAGTTTTGGAAATGACTGCTTATTCTATCAATCTGCAGGATTTTTTACAATGTATGGGTTTAATTGAAGTGGCTTCGGAAAAAAAATGAAAGTTTTTTTGCGATCTAACATGTGGGAGAAAAGGGTATTTTGGACGCCAAGTAATTTAATTGATTGTTTGTGTTCGCAGATTATTTTTTTAAGATTGTGATTGGTTTCGCAGCGGTTACGTTTGCCATGATCTTTGCATGGGATAGAATATATGCCATCGTGATATGCAGTTACGTTGTTGTTACGTTTCGAGATATGAGTGAGATTTTCTTATTTCTATCTCTCCCTTTCACTTCCCTTTCATTTCTTTTTGTTAGAACCCACAACACTTTATATTTCCCTCTTTCCCATCGAAATTAATTCACCCATGCTTGTCAAATCTCTGATAAAACTTGATTCACTTGAAGATGCCCAGCCTTGCCCATCTGCTCAGATGGTCACAGTCAAAAACAATAACCCCTACCACCATCAACTCTAACCTATACCTATTTCTTTCATTGTCTTTCCTTTTCTATCTCTTCTTTTAAGAACCTTCCCTCATTTTCTTTTTATTTTTATCATTATCTTATCTATTTCATTAATTGCCAAACTTCAGAAAAACACATTTTCATTCTGATGAAGTTCCATTTACAATAAAGAACGAAATATTTCCGAATGCGTTGTCAGTGTTGCTTTATCCACTTTTCCCCTTACTTTTATCATATTTTCACGTTTACTAATATATATATATATATATATATATATATATATATATATATATATATATATGTGTGTGTGTGTGTGTGTGTGTGTGTGTGTGTGTGTGAATTACCAATAAAAGTTTTCGTTGTAAATTATAAAAGTGCTCGAAGCTCAAGACCAGAGCTCTAGTAAATGTAAAAAGCAATCACTAAGAATAATTTCACCTTTTTCATTCTTGTTTGGGGACTGCATATTTTGCTTCACGAAATAGAAGTAGGAGTGAAGAAAGTGAAGTAAGTTTTATGATTTCTGTTTATATATATATATATATATATATATGTGTGTGTGTGTGTGTGTGTGTGTGTGTGTGTGATATGGACTCTTATGTCGATCTCGTCGTATAAAAACGGAAGTGTTCTCTTAAAGATGTGTACCAATTCAAAACCTACACAGGTGATTCATTTATATTTGCGAAGGCTTGTGTAAGACGAGACACTCTTTTTCAATAATAGGGTAATGCACGAATTTGGCACATCACAAAGAATTCGGAGATTTTTATATATATATATATATATATATATATATATATATATATATATATGGTACATATATGGTTTTTTAATCGATACATACTTAGTCTAAAGGGAAAATCTGTTTAAAATCATTTTTCCAGGGATAAAAAAATCCTAGTAATATTTGAAATGTGTATGAACAATTTGTGCGAAATATTACTGACATGACCGAAGAAACGTTCGGGCTAATGGACACGTGAAATTAAAAAAAAAATCCACGCTGTTGTCCAGTATTATATCTTAATCCCTAATTTCAGTTTTCATTTTTTGAGATATCACTATGAGGGATACCATGTTTCTCGAAATTTTTATCTCTCTATTACCTCTTTTATGACATAACAAAATTAGTCTTATTAAGAACATTTGGTACTGAGGATGATATATGAAATAAGCACTAACTATATGTTTGCCTTTCGTCCTTTTTATTGTTAAGATTATTTTTAAAGTCTTGCATATTTCGTATGTACAATATACGTAGCTGAGATTTACCAATGAAGGAATATTCTAGTCCATACTGTTATTTTTAATAATCCTGCTCATAACACAAATATATATACATATAAAAGAAAACCTATCCTGTAACGTAGTTTTCTTGTGTGTCTTGGACAAGAATAAACTGGTGGAGTCTATGCTTCTCCATGTCTTCTAAAATTCGGAGTTTTTCTTTCTCTTTAATTGGTTGTAATGTTAAAGCCTCTCTACTATTTACACATGACTGTTGGGGGAATATTTGGACTAATACGTTTTCCAGGAATACTAGCGCAATATGGATTTCAAACAGCCTCGTTCTGGTGTCCACTTCCAATGACAATAACCGTTAGGCCATGAGTGCCACTTTGTATGACCGATATACATTAGTAGACATCATTATTGAGTTAATATTCCCAGTTGTGGTTTCCACCTCATATATTTTATTAATTAATTTTAGAATTTTAGAAATCAAAAACTCTTCCTTGATCTCCCCATTGTTTCAATTTTAACCAAAGATACTTTACATATAGACCGACATTATTTTTCTTGCTAATTATTCTATCATTATGACTTAAAATATATATGTGTATGTACGATGATCAATTATTCTGTTTTCGATATTGCAAATGACAGTTAATTTTCTATTGAAATTAATTCTAAAAATCATCATGTTTTTTTTTAATCTCTTTTAACTTCGCTTTAGCAATAACAAAATAATGCAATGTAATTATTTATGCATATATAGAAAGTTATGTGGATAATTTAGTATCATTTTTAGACTTTTAGGCAATTTGTGATTATGAGATTCTCATCAATCATAACAGTTATAAAATAGAAATAATCAACAGTTCTGAATTCATTTAAAATTAATCTGAGTAAAAACGGTATGTTTTTTAATCATTGGACTTGAAGAAATTACATTTCCAGCGAGTGAAAATAATTTAATTATATTCTCTCTGCATTAAACTACTTGGTCAAATAGATACTGGTTTGAGTAAAAAGTTTTGCAGTATTTCTGTTCTGCAAGGCCCAATTCGGTGACTCCGGATACTTTTGCCGAATCAGGAAGAGAACAAACCAAACTGAACAGAGATGCGCCGCCCACCTGATATTCTCCAATTACTACTTGCCGGATTCACCAATAACTTGGAATCCATAGTTTTAGACCAACCAGACATTGCTTGACTGTTTTAACAATCATAATTTCTTGCTTACTGTACTCTGATCAACGCAGAAAACTTTGTTGGTTGCTTCCTCGGTGGTATTGCCGAGTTTGAACTTGTACAGCATATTTTTTTTTAACCTGACAACGTTGCATGTTTACCAGTATGCCTTTCAAATCCCACACTTAATGAAGCAAGACACAACGTGTCAGAACACCAACTACCACGATATCACCTACCTTAGCAACCTCGGCTTAAACTGCTACATTCAGGTGATTACAATATTACAATATTGAAAAACTTTTGACTAAACCAAATAGTTACGGATCAACAGGATAATGTTAAATTGCACGCATAATTGTGTATTTCGTAGTAGCACATACCATCTTTATTACTTGTTTGTATTTATATACAATAGTATTTATATTTTAGTTGGTTGGTCGGTTGGTTGGTTGCTTGGTTAGTTGGTTGGATTTTATGCCATATCAACCTTTGAAGATTATTTAACGCCAAATTCATTTTAATGTAAATAATCAGTTCTATTACAAAAATTTCAGTTTAGCATGAGTACTCAGTTTAATTGTTAAAATCATTTCTATTTGAAGCTATTCACTTTATTCAGACAATTATAATTCAGCTAATTCAGTTTAGTATAAGTACAGATTATGTTTACACACAGTTAAATGTAAAAAAAAGTTGTGTATTTAACAATTCAGTTTAGTTTAAGTAGAGTTTCTATGTCAAAACAGTTCTATTTCAAACAATTCAGTTTAGCATAAGCTTTAAATGTATGTACAGTTTAATTTTCAAAAACAGTTCTATATCAAACTATACATTTTAGTCAAAGAGTTCTGATTCAAACATTTCAGTTGAGCATAAGAATGCAGATAATTCTATTTAACCCATAGATTTGGGCCCCATCAGGTGTTATTATTCCGGGCCAGAGTGGACCAGGGAGAAACGTCAATGAAGAGGTGCTCTGCATTCCCCCAAAGCTCCAGCATCACTGGAAATTCTCCATCAGATTGTTTAGTGTCATATCCATGGCACACATTGAGGTGCAGTCGGTGTAATCTACAGTCCCGGCCGACAGGGCAATACACAGAGTTAATGTCAAAATCGTTTTATTTCAGATAATTTTGTTTAGCATAAGTACACAGTTTAGATGTCAATATAGTTCTATTTCGAGCAATTCAGTTTAGCATAAGTTTGCGGTTTAAAACAGTTCTATTTTACACAATTCAGTTTAGCATAAATACGTAGTTTAAATAAACAAAACCGTAAACCCAAACCACTTTTTTGTTCTATTTAACCCATAGATATGACCCTTATCAAGCACCAACACTCTGGGCCAGAGCAAACCTAGGAGAGATGGTAATAAAGGGCTATTCCGCATTCCCCAAAGCTCTAGCATTACTGGAATCTCACCATCAGATTGTTAAGCGTCATAAACAGGACACTTGTTGGGGGATCTTACCCCTCGGCAGAGAAGCAGTCGGTGTATTCTACTGCCCCAGCCGACTGGGCAAGTATCTTTTAGTGAGATCAAGTGAATTAATTATGTTGTTTTATACTCAGCGATTTTTTTTACGCCAGTTCTAACTGGTTTTCACAGAAGTGTTTGCGAAAGCACATTACTGTAGCTCTCCAGGATATATCTAAGTTTGTTTTTTTTTTAACTGATCTTAGCAGTACTATGCTTGGATGCTCTTTATCTTTCCTTTTAGATCAATTTCCTCGACTTAGGTGAGTCTCCGTAGCGAGGGATTTACATGCTGAACAGTGACATCGTAATAAACGAGTTCAAACTCCAAGGACAATTGTTTTCACCGTCATCTTCAGTTTATACAGCTTTTTTCAGATGTCTAGAAAGATATACGTATTTGTCCCCTTTTATCATATTTACCAACCCCTCCGCTCGGGCAGGATATGACACAAGATCAATTTTTAAGCGGAGTTTGACAGGTTTGAATTCAGAATATTCGTTCTCCTAGACTAGTTGCCTCACCAAGGCTGAAGAAATTTGTCTGTCCTACTATTTACCCATAGCTGGAGGGAGAATAATTGGATTCATACCTTTCTCAAGGGTATTAGTTCTATGTGAAATGCAATCAATCTCGTCCAGGATTTGAACTCGTGTCCCCGTGTCCATTTCCTACGACGATAACAATTACACCACGGGCACCTCCCCTTTTTTCGCTTACTTTGCTTTTCTTTCGATGCTCAGCTGTATCAGCAAAATCCTGTAGATCATAATTTGTTTTCTTCTATAAAAGTAGGTTTGGTCTTCTAAACTGGTCGAGTAATCTCTTTGTTCCGGAGAATTTTATGAGTTTTATTTTCCAGGACAGATTCTTATTCGTGCATATATCATTTGTCACTATGGACAAACTTTCGTCCCTTGCAAATTTCTAAATCTATTGCCTCTCCGTCCCAGTCATACCTGATCTTATATTCCTTTTTTGCCAGCTTTACTCCGTTGTCTTATGCAATTAACCGTTCCATCCCTGTTTTCAGATTTTTTTTTTCTCTTTTGAAGTACTCCATTCATACATTTTCTTTAATCTCCATTTTCTTGCTGGTATCAAATTCTAATATACTTTTGTATTCGGAGTTTTCTCTAAGTGTTTGTATACTCTCGGGATTGGGCAGTTCTATTTTTCTGCTCTTTTTCTTCTTTTTTTTAAGTATCCCACATTTTCAATAGCATATTCCATTCCTCTATCTTACCTCTAGATTGTAAGTGCTTTAATTTATTCTCTTATTGGCCTAACGAGTAGAGTGTTCGCCAATGGCCTAGGAGACCGGGGTTCAATCCCAGGTCGAATCATACCAAAGACTCAAAAATGGTACTTGAAGCCGCTTTGCTTAACACTGTATTATAAGGTAAAGATCAAAGGTAAAGTGGAGCAATCCAGGGAATGGAGTATCGCCCTCTCCTTCACCTGGATATAGTAGCTGCTGAAAAGGGAGCCTTCGAGACACCCTTGACTAAGGTCGCCAACTGATTAATGGTATAATTATCTACGTATGTATTAACATATGCCTCTAGCTATTTTACTTCATTTTCATTTTCGTTTTCCTCTATTGTTATTATTTTCGTTACTTCACTCTAATCTCTCTGCCACTTGGTTCATTTTTTAATTTCTTACAATGTATTTTATATAAAGATAAATTATTATTATTATTATCTTTCTTTTTGCTTTCTTTCATTTTTACTCTGTGGTCTGCTGGGACAGCAAAGTCAACAATTCGGTATATTTTCTTTTTTGTAGACGATCCGTAGGTCTGGTTGTCCTTTAGACATTAGATGATCCGTTTGTATTCCAAAATTACATAGAAGTTTGTGCATCTCATTCTTCTGGTCAGATTATCGTTTGTGTATATACTATTCGTTCGTATATTCAAGTGTCAATTTCTTTCACAGTTCCCAGTGGATTACTTTACTCACCCAGTTGTGTCAAGTCTTATATTCTTTCAGAGTTAATTTGCTGCATTCGCGTATTATGTGATTGATCGTTTCCTCTCAATCGACACATAACCTACATATACGATTTTGTTGTGTCTTATCTATTCTTGCTTTGATATAATTGATCTTCATGGTGTTCTCTTGTATGGCTGTCAGAAAACATTCAGTTTTTCCCAGAAGGTTACCCTTTCTTAGCCATGTCCAGTTTTTTTCTCGTGTGAGATATCACTTGTTTAGCACTTAAAATATCCATTTATTTGTTTTCTTCCCATTTTTGTTTTCTAGTTATTTTCGTTCTGCTGATCCTCGTGTAGACAGTATTGTTTCTGGTGGTTGCAATCAGCCTTCCTCCATGCTTTTTATGTAGTCTTAGGGTCATTGTATCGATGTATTAACGTTGTCTTCAATGCTGGCTTATCCTCTTCCACCTTCTTTTCTTGATTCATATAGTCTGTCAACGTCATTTCTGGGATATAATGCCTAGTGCATGGTCATTAGTTTTCTTGTTCTCTAATCTATTTGTTAAAGTTCTTCTCACGTCCACTTCAAGAACGGTCCCAAGTATCTAAGGAGGGGCACAGCGCAGATGCTTATCCATTGTATAAGCTGTAGATAGGTTTCGAGTAGCTTTCTTTTTTTCCTGAGATCTCCGCTTCTTTCATGGTGTCTGTATCTAATATTCCCAACTACTTGTAGGTTTCTCCGGGCGTTCTGATTTTTTCTTGATTTGAGAGTTCTATTCCTTCCATTATATGTCGTTTCCTGCTTTTCATTATTAGCATAGCGCATTTTCCTGTGGCAAATTTTATCCCTATACATTGACTGTATATTCTCATTGCCTTTATTAGGGCTTCTAATTCGTTTCGGTTTTATTAACATTTTTATTAGAAGTAATATTGTTATTATTAGACTGATTTATTTAGTAGGTTTTCATAAACTTGTAATCTAGTACATTTTAGAATAAAGGTTTACAGAGCTTCCGATTAAAAATAAGTGTAGAACTACTTTGCTATGTGAACATATAAGTCAGACGAAAGCAGTTATTTTTTTTCTGAAGAAATATCATTTTCATAAGTCTGTATTTAGACTTCTACTGTTTTTCTGCTGTCAATGGAATATGCATCAAGATAAAATTATTATTCACTTATTAAAATGATATTATACAACATTATGTAAAATGCAAAAAAGAATACGAAATATCGATTTTAAAATGTTGAAATAAAAGATGTATTCGACAACTATAAATCTATTAGCATTTTTAAAGATATTAATAATGAAAAAGATGTGTTAGAATATCTACCACAGCAGAGGGAATAAATTATATTTGCCATTGCCTTAATTTTGGGCTTATGATACCGGATAAATAACTTAATGCCTATGTTGGAAGGAAAAAATAACATATATCTCAGGGATTTTTTTATTGATTCCTAAAAATGTTCTAAAACGGTAAGTGGGAGTAGGGAAATATGTTTTCTATTTTCTTTATTCTTCATGAAATAGTTTATTTGTACAATACTTAGTTATAATACAATATTTTTAACTTTGCCTATATAATAACAAATTGGGCATACTGATATGTATACACAAGAATAATATTTACGTATATACTTGCATTAAACTATCTTGGATTATCTTCAATGTTCGGAACTGTGTGTGACTACAGTAGAATTCATAGCGCTGTAAATTGTCATTTACTTCTTCAATAGTAAATCCTAATTCATATATGCATGCATCCAAGTTCGGAAAAATTGTAATCTATTTGCCTCTGTTTAAAAACAAAACATCCTGATTCAAAGAGATAAAGAATATTTATTTACCCAACCCTTCTGAACGGGGGGGGGTGTCCTCGTGGTTAAAGCGATGGACTGCGGAATCGTAGTAAGCGAGTTCGTATTCCAGTCGCGCTATTACATTCACTTTCGGGCAAATACCCTTGGGAAAGGTATGAACCCCCTTATCTTCCTATCTATGGGTTAAATAGTACCACGACTGTTCTTCTAGGAGAATGGCTTTGGCATTAAATAACCTTCGCCATTAAACAACCAAACCAAACCTTCTGAATGCAACAAAAGTTTTTAAGCGGGGTTTAACAGGCTTGAATCCAGGTTTTTTTTCTCTTAGACTGGTTGTGATACTAAATTTCAAGAGCTGAATAAGCCCTACTGTTTGTGCACCTCAGGTAGTGTAATGGTTAACAACTTAACTAGCAAACATTCACGAATGAGTTCGAGTCTCATTCGGTGCCCTATTCATTCAGTCTTGTTCTTCTTCTGAGCAAAACGTTCAGTAAATTACAACTATTTAGCCATTGGTAGGAAAATAGGTGCATCAATACCTTTTCCAAGGCTATTAACGCTATGTGAAATGCAAAAAGCCTTGTCCAAGATTTGAACTATGGGCACTATAACAGTAATAGTCATTACACCATGAGTGCCTTTTAAATGAAGCAGGGTTTCATTTGTAAATTTTAAGGATATGGAAGATCGTCTGGAGGAATGTAGCCTTCCGATCATTCTCCGTCTAAATACAGTTCCTTTTTGGATAAAACGAAGCAGATGATCCTTTTTGGATTTTTAATGCTCAGGAAAGTGGAAGCCCACTAAATTCCGGAAGTCAGAGGTAGCGAACCCTTCAGAACCGATAGAAGAGTGATGTCGTAAGTTTTCTGGGTACTTGCTCTGCAGGGCCTTAACAAGATTTGAATCTGCTTGATTTCTTTGAATAAAGAGGCTAATCAAATAGATTGTTGCTGCTGAAATACTAGTGACCATTATCAGTTGAGCTACCTTGTCAAAAGACTATAATGTAAAAAGACACGAAACCTATGATGAACTCAGGGTGATGTGTCCCAGTATCTATGTGTGTATGTTTTTCACTGGTGTATTCTTCCACCGTGTAGCATAATGGAGCATGTGGATAGATTTTCATTTATAAAAGCTTATATATATATATATATATATATATATATATATATATATATATATATATATATATATATATAATGGCAGGACGCTTTTAGTTTTGGCAAAATAAATTTATAATGGCACAATATCTGTTGAGTTTTCTTTGTTAGCACATATATTTGCTCTGTATGTGAGTTTTTCTTAATACTATATTATATATTAATAACCATATCATCTCATACATTCTCATATATTCTTGACTAATTATGGACTTTCTCCATCAGACATGAGGAAATACAAAAAAAAAGATCCAAGATAAGGTTCTTACTGCGTCAGCCTTGATATGGCAATCCCACAGATTAAGGTCAATCTAACAAAGTCTGGTGGTATCATGAGTTACTGCTGGGCGCTCTGGGTTTGTAGTAATGATTCTTCGACCCCGAAACCATGCTTGAACCTTGATTCATCACTTGATGAAGGCTTTGTTGGAAGCAGTGCTGTTGTATAAACATCAGTCATTGTATGATATATATATAGGCTGTATTTTATTAGCATTTTCTTCTTGTAGGTTCTAGTGAGTTAATTTAGCATCTAAACGGAATCCCGTAGATTTTTTGAAATCTCACAAGGCAGAAATGGGATCGGTATAATATATAAGGATAAAGTTATGGTAGGGCCAGTTTTAACGGTTAAACGAAACGACCCCATGTCATGAAGTAAGCATGAAGCTATTCATGAAAAAAAAAACCCAAAGAAACATGAGTTCCTATTCCTTGAATGTTGGCGAATTTTCTTGAAGATTCTTGAGAAATCTACAAGGATATAAAAGCCAGTCCCATCACAAAAGAAGAGAGTAGCTTCCATCTGACAGAGTAGATTACTTCCTTGTCTCACTGTTGGTGTCAGGATTTTTAGCAGCTGGATTAAAAAAGAGACAGTTGTTGACGAAGAAGAATACAAAACACATCTCTCAGTGCCGTCTCATATTTACAACACCCGCCTTGATAGCAGTAATGTCACAGCAATAGTAATTCAAAATATTCTGGAGCAGCATTCAGCCCTTTTTCAACTGAAGCCACCCTGTCCATTCCTTTGCAAAAGTCCTTGGCTCCTTCGGCAGCTTGCCAGATCTTAAGTTTCACCATTCTGCCTTTTGAAGGGTCGCCTGCTGCTTATCATACAAATTTTTGCCGAGAGGTGCACCTTTGTATTGTATAGTTTTTTAACCCTGCCACACTAAATTCAAGGGATTTTTCTGTACGTGTTTCTTCGGACGTTTAGTAACGTAGTTGGGCCTTCCTTGTGCTACACATCTTGTACAGAATACGTTTGATACCAAGCCTTGTTTTGTCCAGCTGCGTCTTTATAAGATGCGTCTTCATGAACACATCAAATAAGTTACTATACTTGTACAGCGAACATTAGCAGATTGTCCTATTCAAGAAGGAAGACAATTGTTCGTGGTACATTCAGTAAGTTTCCAAATTTTTTTGTACAGGAATTTAAAATTGTCGTAGACTCCTGAAAATTCGGTATGTTATTGCTATATATCTTATGAGATGAGTGACCAATTTTTACGATTTCAGGTTCAAATCAACGGCTACAGCAGTAATTGGAATACAACCTACAAAATCCTGATAGTCACAGCTGGTGAATTTCAAAAATACAATCTGGACGTTAGATGAACGATATGCTGTTTTAAATTTGGAAAAAAATGTCATGCGATGTATGCTGGATCTAGCGATGTAAGCTCTGTCTCTTGGTCTCTGACCAAGAGACAGAATTTCCAGTGGAAGCATGCTGGCTCTCCCATACCTAAGAAGGCCAGACAGAGCAAATACACCCACAAACATTTGATGATCCCTTTTTTGACAGCATTGGTATGATCTACATGCACTGGGTTCCCACTTGAGAGACAGTCAACAAGGAATCTATGTTGAGGTTTAAAGGGAGTTAAGGAAGAGATTCCGCCGGAAGAGGCCAGCACTCTTCACATCGGGTCTGTGGCATTTCCACTAGGACAATGCACCAGTCCACAACTCGATCCTTGTCACAGACTATTTGACCAAGATGGATATCAAGACAGTTCCTCCCCCTCCCTATAGTCTAGACCTTACTCACTGTGACTTTTGGTTTTTTCCTAAGCTCAGAGGCTGTCGTTATGAGACAATTGAGTAGATGAAAGAAACTGTGACGAAGGTCATTGACACGCTCACAGAAGAGGACGACCATAGGGCCGTCCGGAAGTTGTTGAAACGGTACAACACATGCATTGCAGCCGGCGGAGATAACTTCAAATGGGACTAAATTTTTATGTGGGTACTATCAATAAAAGTTCCCATACGAAAAAGGGCTGGAAATTTATTTAATGATCCTTGTTTTTCATCACTAAGAAACTTATATGAGAAAATGATAATATATTGATTCAATCTATATCGATTGTGTCAATATATTATCATATGAGTTTGCACCAATATAAAAAAAAGAAATCTCAAGCTAAACAGACATTCTGGTGAAACAGAGATTTGTCGAAGGGAACCTAAATCCTTATTCACCAGATTAAGTTTCATACGACTTATTATTTTGCAATTCTGAAACACATCTTTAATGTTATAACTGATGACTTGGATGGCATAAAATGATACAATTGCTTAGCTTCATATTCTATCAATGTATGTTTCAAAGGTATATAAAAAAAGCCCGATGGGCATTTATCCACAAAGATGTGATTTAACCGGGGATATCGGTGGAGGTTATGTTAAAATTGTAAGTGAAATCATGTCTGGTAAAGGAATTAAATCACAAAAAATAACTGGAATCCGAACGATTCCAACAAATATCTAGCCATATGAGAAAATGATAAAAACAGAAAAGTAAAAAAAAAAGTATGTACGCTGGAATTTATTCTTAGATAAAAGCAAACCAAAATATTTACTGTCTAGTAATACATGAAACCATGAGAGGCAATCTTATATCTGGAATGGGAGTTTACAAATTTCATCTATGTACTATAAAAATGTGTTATATATATATATATATATATAGGAAGTTACTCTTAAACAATTTCATAAATGAATATATATATATATATATATATATATATATATATATATATATATATATATAATTTTCACGTGAAATTAATATATATATATATATATATATGATTTTCGTTTAAAATGAATATGAGTTCATTGAAAAGAGGGAGTTACTTTTCGATAAACTTATATATATATATATATATATGTGTTTCTATAGAAACACTAAAGTAAAAGTACGATCACCGGATGGAGACACAGAATACTTTGACATTGTAGCAGGAGTACTACAAGGGGACACGCTGGCCCCGTACCTCTTTATCATTTGTCTAGACTACGTACTTAGAACATCGATTGACAAAATCAAAGAGAATGGCTTCGAACTGACGAAGAAAAGAAGCAGAAGATACCCCGCAACAACAATTACCGACGCCTACTACGCCGATGACATCGCGATACTGGCAAATACACCTGACCAAGCCGAAACTCTTCTGCATAGTTTGGAACGAGCAGCAGCAAGCATAGGCCTCTATGTTAATGCACACAAAACGGAATATATGTGCTATAACCAAACGGGGGACATCTCCACTCTAGAAGGAACCCCACTTAAACTAGTAGACAAATTCACGTACCTAGGAAGCAGCGTCGAATCAACCGAAAAGGACATCGAAACGAGGCTAACGAAAGCATGGACAGCTATCAATAGGCTATCGATTATATGGAAATCAGACCTAACCGATAAAATGAAACGCAGCTTCTTCCAGGCAGCGGTCACATCGATACTGCTATATCGATGCACTACATGGACACTAACAAAACGGCTGGAGAAGAAACTGGATGGCAATTACACAAGAATGCTGCGTGCAATCCTGAACAAGTCCTGGCAGCAGCACCCCACAAGACACCAACTGTACGGCCACCTGCCCCCTATCACGAAAACTATTCAAGTTAGACGAACCAGACATGCAGGACACTGCTGGAGAAGCAGAGATGAACTCATAAGAGATGTACTCTTATGGATCCCCACACATGGCCGCGCAAAAGCAGGACGACCAGCTCGAACGTACATTCAGCAGCTATGTGAGGATACAGGCTGTTGTCCTGAAGACCTACCTAGGGCGATGAACGATAGGGAGGAGTGACGAGAGAGGGTCAGGGATATCCGTGCTACCAGCGCGATATGATGATGATGATGATGATGATGATATATATACATATATAAGCTGATTGTAAAAATATTGTTAAGGAAATTTTTTTTATATACACTCCATATTTCGGAAGCATATTTCGAGGCAGGAAATTGAACGAATTTTCAAGAAAATGCGCTTTTTATTGTCTAAGCTAAATTAATATTTTATTATAACTTAAAGGTTTTCTGATAACTTTGTACGAATCATTTTTGCAGCACTGGATGCTACCAAAAACAACCACAGTGTAAGCGTTTATCAGGTATGAACTAAAGAAAAGTGTGTTATTCGCTAAAATACGAATGAGGAAATAATAAAAAAGCAAAAATCTGACACATTAATGCAAAATAACCGAAATACTAGTCTTTTTCATAGTTATAATATCGATATGAAACGTTAACATCATTTTATTATTTAGCCTCTTGTATACAAAGAAAATAACCAGTCATTAAAAGAAGAGCCAGTATTCTAAATCGCTGAAACTATTCAAAATATAATATCAACGTGAACATGAATCAACATATTATGGATATTGTGATATATGTATAAATTTGAATAGGATAGTTTTAAAAGGAAAAATGTTTGTTTTAACAGTAATATAATAAATGTTAACACTCTAATAATATTGCTGTTATGTTAATAATCAGATACCCAAAGCACAGACTTAGCTTACAGTAAAAATTAGATAACAATTAAAAAAAAAAAAAATATTGACTAAATGACAAGAATTTGAGTCGACCCTGTAAAGTTGATTTGTTACGTTTAGATTGGGCAATTTATGATTAGATTCTTAAATTTTGATTAGTGATTCAAACCGCGCTGGAATTTTTTACTTCCTTACTTGATAAAAATTCTGTCACTTTGTCAATGTGGGTATTTTGCCAGCAGCAGTAATAAGTTTCGAAACAAGGTAAAATCGTAAACGTTTTACTTGATCGAGAAGGTTAACGACTTTTTAAAGCTGAAGGAAAATCAAAAATAAAGTCAGAATGCACCGACTGTAGTGGGGTAAGACCCCTAACATGTGTCCTGGACATGACACTAAATAATCTGATGGAAAAGACCTAGAGCTTTGGGGAATATTGACTATTCTATTCCTTCATTGCCATTGTTCCCTGGTCCAATTTGACCCGGAAGGGTAGAACGTAATAGTGTTCTATCTACGGGTCAAATAGAAATGTTTCACATTCAAACTGTGTGCAAACAAAAGACTCATACTAAATAGATTTGTTAAAAAAAATAACTTTTTAATTACTTAACTGCGTGTAAGCAAATGACTGATGTTAAATTGAATTGTTTGTGGTCCATAGCAATACTAGAAACCATTCAAGCGATTGAGTAATATTGAAAAGGATAAATAAATAGCAATACATATAACCACTTAGCTGTGTGCAAACAATTGATTAATATTGAACAGAATTATAAGTATCAGATTGCAATAATTGAAGCCATTTAATTGTGTAATACCAATAGCAATATAAGTGTGCAAATAAATTAGTTTAAACTCGTTTTAAAATGAAATTACCAGCAAACTATGGGTGCAAACAAATTACTGATGTTAAATTTTGACTGCTATATATCAATACAATTTAAAACCATTTAACTGTGTGCAAAAAAGAGTTCAAGCTCATTTAAAAATGTTATCTACAATATATGTTTTGAGATCATATATATTTCAAATATATTTATAAACAGGATTTTGCATTCAACAAACTTAAATGGCTGAGATGCCATAAAATCGAATCGAACGAAAATAAAACATCATTTTTTTTAATATCTCTTATTCTCCTTTATTTATTAACTTTGTCTACTCAAGAGCTTAGCTATTTGAGCCAAGAACGATAGCAAAGAAGGCGTTTGAGCGTCGGAATTTCATCAAATGACATAAGACTGGAGGTGACCGTGGTGTAATGGTTATCGTCACAAGAAATGGACACAGCGACATGAGTTCAAATCCTGGACGAGACTGAGTGCATTTCACATAGCACTGATCCCCTTGGGAAAGGTATGAATCCAATTATTCTCCCTCCATCTATGGGTAAATAGTAGGACAGACTGAGTTCTTCAGCCTTGGTGAGGCAACTAGTCTAGGAGAAGGAAAACTCTGAATTCAAACCTGTTAAAATCCGCTGAGAAATTGACCTTGTGTCATATCCTGCCCGAGCAGAGGGGTTGGGTAAATAAGATTAGTTGAGATTATAATTAGCAATACTTGAGCAAGGATCGTAAGCAATTATACTTGTAACAATTTAACTAACTCTGCCCGAGCGGAGGGGTTGGTAAATATGCATAAGACTGTCATTTTAAAGATCAAAATGAGATTTGTCTATCACCCCAAATGGTTTTGCATTGAATGTTTGTAAGATAATAATCCCGTTCAAAATGATTTCTCAGGCACCCCAATCAAATTACAATTTATAAAACGAATGATTTAAAAACATTTTTTTACCTAAATCATAATTTGCCGAAAGCTTTAAAAATGATGACGGTAAATGAAAAGAAAGAGAAAATTATACGACTCATGAGGTAATAAGCTAATCATAGCGAAACTGCATCAAGATTGTCCTTCCTTGATCAGACATTCTCATATAAAGAAACTTATTAACTTAATCATTTTATTAGAAATACCTTTATTCTCTTAGAGTATTCTAATAATACTTCTTTTGCAAACATTTCGCTACAATTTTCTATTTCTCTGTTTTACTGTAAAATTCATACAAAACTACTAGAGTCTTTCTATTAATTACGAAAATCTTCATTATCTTCATTTGTATTGATAAACTAAGAAAAACAGCTCTTCATGGTGATATTTCTTCATGAAAATAACACAAGGTTAAAAAGAAAAAGCAAAGTCCAGTCTAGTTTGCGTTAATCATCCAAATTCTTGATTTAATGTTGATCATAAAAATTCTTAATATAGCACATGTAAAAATGAAATATCGTGATTACACAATTTTTTGATATAACGTTGATCCCAAATTCCTTAATATAACAAATATAACGATGAAATAATGTTGATCACCCAGTTTCTTGATATAATGCTGATAATCCAAACCCCCGATATAACATAAAAGTTGATAAGATAATGTTGAACACACAAATTCTCGATATAACATATGAATAAAATAACACTGAAAACCCTTAATCTAGTTATAACAGCCAAGTCATCAGGGGCCGTAGAATACATCGACTGCATTTCTGCAGTGGAGTAAAACTCCCCCATTAGAGCCCAGTCATCTGGGGGTGTAATATACATCGACTGTATCCCTGCAGAGGAGTAAGAACCCCCAAATGAGTGCCCAGTTGGCTGGGACTGTAGAATACACCGACTGTATTTCCTCAGAGGAGTAAGACCCAACCAAAACGAGTGTCCTAGATATGACATTAAACAATTTGATGGCGAGGCTTAAATCTTGGAGATCTGGGGAATGTGAAGTATCCCTTTATGGCCATTGCTCCCGAGTCTACTCTGACCCGGAGCTGTAGCTCCTAATAAGGTATATTTGTGAGTCGAATACTACAATCTGTGAAAAGAAATGACTAATGTGAAATTGCGACTGTCATATAGCAATACCTGAAAGCATTTAACCGTGTGTAAAAATGCGCTCAGACTCGTTTAAGAATTGTATCAACAAAATGTGTTTATAAAACACACACACACACACACACACACACACACACACAAGCGCGTGTGTATATGTGTGTGTGTAAACAAAATTTGGCAATAAATTACCTACAATGGTTGTTATGCCATAAAACCCTACCAAACTATCTCGTTATAGCATTTATCCCCCGAATTCTTAATGTAAGATATATAACAATGGAATAATATATATCAGACGAACTTCTGACTGTAATGCTGATCCCCAAAATTCAAGATATAACCAATATTACCATGAAACAATGTTGATTTGCAAAATTAATTTATAACGTTGATAAACCAAATTCCTGATATAATTTTACGGCAATGAAATAACCTTTATCACCCGAAAATCTGATGTCGCGTTTGATTACCCAAATTCTTGATGTATTGTTCAACACCTAAAGTTAGGATATAGCTTAGATTACAATGAATTAATCTTAATCAAATACATTTTTATAACATGTATTACAATAAAATAATGTTTATCCCTCTGTCTTTTAATAATTCTTATATTTTCGGTGGCACTCATGGTGGATACGCTGATAAGAGTTCAAATCCTGGACGAAGTTGATTGCATTTCATAAAGCGCTCATACCCTAGGGCAAGATATGAATCGATTTATTCTCTTTCCAGCTATGGGTATGGCAGACAGGGATCTTTACCTAGGTATGGCAACCAGTCTCAGAGAAGGAAAACTCTTAATTCAAACATTAAATTTTGCTTGAAGTATTTATCTAGTATCACATCCTGCTCATGGAGAGTGATTGGCAAGTACGTTTAATGCATATCACCACAAAATAACGTTGATCACTCAAATATTTGATATAACGTTGATCAATAAAATTCTTGATATAAAGTATATATCAACGAAATTATTATTAGAATGCAACTCACCTTGAATATTTGCGTCAATATGATTATGGTGAACTGTTTCAACGAACCGTCTAATTAATAGATAGATGCAACTGGTAAATCTAGATTCATATCTTTATTAATATTTCTTATTAGTTATTTATTAGGTTTTAATAATGTCACCATGCTGTTTAGAAAACCAGTGGTGAAAGAAATGATCGGCATTCGATGGTGATTGCAATCGACTGCCAAATCAACCCGCATCATTTAATGTCTAAAGGCAGTGGACGCCATTCTATGCAATTTGAAGAACATCATTTTGTCTGAGAATCGACATTCCTTGTTTCTATTTCTCAATTCATTTGGCTAACTATATCATTGAAGAGTAATTCATCTTTTTCGTGAATTGGAATGTCAGGAGGATGAATAAGAGCGTTTGCCATTTGAGAAGAAAAACCATCGCAATTCTTCTTTTAAAAAAAGTGTTATCGAATTCCGAAAAATTACTTGATTGATGACATCTACCGGCGAAATGTCTTCAGTAACGCACACTCTCACATGGAACTGTTTTATATAATCACGTACACAGAAACTACACACACACACACACACACACACACACACACACACACACACACACACACACACACACACACACTTATATATATATATATATATATATATATATATATATATATATATATAGCGCGAGAGAGAAAGAACGAGAGAAAGACGTGTCAAGGAAAGAATCAATTGGATATAAATAACTGCGTAATAAAAATACGTTGATCATAGAAAATAATATGGATTTCCCTAAGATAACAAATGAATATGAAATAAATTTAACGACAATGAAGTGAATAACTTCCATTATATAAACACTTTATTCGGTGTTCTAAAAGCTTGATTTGTATAAATTAGCACGTCTCCCAGGATTATTTAAACAAGAATTAACAATTATTTGAACAATAATATTATTGCTGATTGCTGTAGCACATTTGTTTTACTATTTATTTCAAAAGTAACATGATCTTTCCGCACTGTTCCAATCTACGGTTTGACGATATCAGCAAATTCATTGTCGGTCCTCCAACGATTGTAACGGTTATTTCATCCAATTTCTTCAATATGTTTATCGGATATGCTCGTCATCTCAATGTGGTATTGTACAATTCTTGAATTGTGAGTGCCAGTTAAAAAAACACTAGGATTAGTTCATTGATTGTTGACCTTGCAACAAAAATTATTTGCCGACAGCTCAAGTTTATGGTGCATTTTGAATGTAAACCTGAACGTGATCACACAACTCGTGTAATTTAGGCCCCTTCATTCATAGCATGACGTCATCTGGTTGCTGATTCCCGATTATTACGCTTAACTTTTGATGAGACTGCGCACGTCTGCTCACGTAAGCTTGTTCACAGTAGGAACAGTTTCAGAGCGTTATGATCACACCACGTATTTCACTTTTTGCAATTTTATTTTCTCAGGTTTTTTAACAATCTAATCAAAATAATATCCAAAGTATATTTTCATATCTTTCACACTTACGCGCTATGTATTTTGACGCTTTGTAATCGCTTTATATAAGTCTAGTTTTCCTAAAGATGTAAATAATCACAGATACTGAATTTTTTCGCGTTATATCAAATCAAAATGTTTATACAAAGTTTTGTATTTAAAATAATGACGTCAGTAGCAACAGTTTCTTTGCACCTGCTGAGAAAATAACCACAATTTTCTTAAGAAAATTAACAATTATTGATGCATTTATACAAGAAGACTTATCGAATAATCATCAGATGAAGCAAAATAATAGGATAAACAAGGTATTGAAAAAAAAAAGGTAAACTGGCGCGAGCAATTCATTTTGATGTGTTGGATAATGCATTTGTTGACAAGGAGAAATATGTGTTGATGTGGTTTGGATTATTTGCTTAAAAGTATATCAAACTCAAATTCACAGCTGAAATTTGATTCATTAGGAATTGTTTAATATTCAATATTCTATTGATTTTTTTGTGTAATTGCATATTAACCTTCATGGGTTATCTAATTGCTAATAAATTCTTGCATGATATCAAGTATTCCTATCTAATACAAATAGTTTGCGCATAATTGTATTGTTTCAAGTATTTTTTCAAAATACTAATTATTTATGTAATTGTATAGTCAAGTAATTCTTCCTATTTAATCATAATAATAATTATACTCGGCCGGAAGACCAGACTTAATAATAATCAACAAAAAAGAGAACATACAAAATTGTTGACTTTGCTGTCCCGGCTGACCACAGAATAAAACTGAAAGAATGTGAAAAGAAGGATAAGTACCTCGACCTTGCTAGGGAATTGAAAAAACTGTGGAACATGCTGGTGACAATGATACCAATTGTAATTAGTGCGTTTGGAACAGTAACAAAAGGATTGCTAAAGGAACAGGAGGACTTGGAAGTTGGCGGACGAGTGGAGACCATCCAAACGACAGCATAGTTGAGAACGGCTAGAATACTAAGAAGAGTTCTGGAGACTTGGGGAGACTTGCTGTCACTCAATCTCCAGTAAAAGACCATCAGCTTACGCTGATGTCAAAAACTCTAATGAATAATGATAATACTTTGTAAAGAATTATATCTTCAAGTAACTATGAACGCAAATAATTTTCACACATATAAATATCAAGTACTATCATCTAATGCACTATTGTAAATGCCGAAGAAATAATCTTTTAAGCTGCCTCCAGAATGAGATAAAATGTAATAAGATCTAACTTCTTCTACCATCTGATTCTTCCCCTAAAATTTATAATCCTTAAACCGATAACTGTTTTAAAACTGCGGCGTGTTAATTACATCTCTTGTTTTGTTTTGTTAAGGGATCTTTTATCCAAGAAAAATAAATATATACCAGTAGATAATATTTCATCCTTAAAATATATTCTCATTATTAGCTACTCCGTAACGTTTTCATATCGAAACGTATTTTCCCTTACGTTGATATCAGAAAGATAAATTTAGAAATATATTATTACATCGCGAACATATATCTCCCACAGACATAAACGATAATAATTTGGGGGCAATTATATTATCCCAAGTTACTTATAATTATTAATCCTTAGCAAAAAACGTGTATCTGCATATAAGTATTAATTCAATTACTATTCACACAGAT
Source organism: Sepioteuthis lessoniana (assembly GCA_963585895.1). Taxonomy (NCBI): domain Eukaryota; kingdom Metazoa; phylum Mollusca; class Cephalopoda; order Myopsida; family Loliginidae; genus Sepioteuthis; species Sepioteuthis lessoniana. The sequence continues at coordinate 104,758,749 of OY757905.1, read as the reverse complement.
ATATGATATCTAGTATTCCTCTCAAATACGAATAATCTTGAAACATTTCTTAGAACAATAAATGGGAACCTAGCAGGTACAACTATCCCAGGTAACACTGAAACTTACAAAAATGGCCATGAAGATGTATTCCACATTCTCCAGATGCAATTTAATTTCATACCCAGGTCTCCCATTCTGGGGGGGGTCACCTCACAGCGCAAGATACAGTCAGCATGTTATAAAACCCATGAACAGAGATAAGATAAGTTTTAGTGAGTTTAATAAAGATTAAGTTATTATTTGCAGAAGTTTACTCCCGACCATTTCCAAAGCGTCATGACTTGTGGAGTGATAAAGTTTTGTTGATGTGAGTACCTATTGACTGTAAAATCCCAAATGTCAACTATCAATGCAAATCTACAAATCAAACCAATAGATAACATCGCTCAACTTGTAGATTTCAAAATCCATTGAAATGAGATTTAACCTTGCCATCAAATTCGCCGAAAACATTTTCAATGGACATGTTAGCGTCGAAAGGGGAACTTTTATCAATGGAAGAAGGCCAGCTTTATATGACTTTCAACTGAATGAGTACATAAGTGTCTTTATCTGAGGGAAACAATGGGACAAAAATGCACATAATAAAACCAAAACCAATGATGTTTTGGACAACTATCTGTAGGATCTCGTCATTCAGAAAGATGGTTCTTTGACGGGGGCAATATATTTCAACGCCACAGAAGACCAGGCACCTTTCATCATGATATCAGTTTACTGCAATGACACTGGTGTCATTCGGCTAACAATACGTTCTGCTACACTGCTTGAGTTATATTTTAGATTTTGCAGGGAAATAAAAAAAAAACAACCTCTCACTGTTGAGACTGCAACAAAAATCTATAAATTCCAATCGATCAGAACGCTTATAGTATATTTTGTGCGAGAAAATTCGCTTTGCGGTACCTTAACTATGTAACTAGAAGCATCTAAAGCAGCTACAGCTAACGCCCTATCATTAAATCCCAGAGTAAAGTCCTTTACCAGGATTTCCGGTTAATAGCTGTTTTATGGTCTCGTGACGAACCAGCAGCTCATTAGGCAGGTGAAGCTAATGCTAAACTTTACTTAGTCTTGTACACAAGCTTAAATGGCTTTGTGATTCTTTAAGCTCTTTCGTTCTTAAATACAGATATTTATATGCAATAATGCATTTTTGGAACTTGTATATTTGTATACGTATGTATGCATGTAGATGTAGCTTCTGTGTATGTATGTATGTATGTATGTATGTATGTATGTATGTACATGGATGTGTGCATAGTTTCTCCAAGACTGGTTGAGTAATCAAGACTAAAGAACACAGTCTTACCTACTATTTAACTATGATCTGGAGCGAGAAGAGATTGATGCATATGTTTCTTAATGGCATTAGCGTGAAGAGAAAGGCAAGCAGCTTCGTCCCGGATTTGAACTTGGGGCACCGATTTCATTTCCTATGACGATATCTGTCATACTAAACGCGCTTCCTTGATGTTAATAGTAGCAAGGACCGGTTAAGAGGATTTACAAAATAACATGACATTTGGAGTATCAAAATTTAGTTGTGGTGAGTGCCTATCAATAGTATTCCAAAAAGAGATAGGTCATCAGCTGCTAACGATGAATCCAAACTTAATAAACTTATGAATGGTTTGGAATGCTTTTAAGAAGGTAATCGAATACAAAGAATACAAAGGAAAGGATTTACCGACATTAATCAAGAAATAATCATTCTTCTTATAGCTATCACAGAAGAAAGCCATGACTCCAGTCAAGTCATAGGTTAGAAAACATAAATCTTTGTTTTAAAATGTCTTTAGCACTTTGGTTGTTAGAATAGTAAATAACCACTCTCTCCGGGGGTTTTGAACAGCCGTTTTGAAGTCCATATATTCAGTAGAAGTTTGTAGGAGCAGTTAGTTAACATTCGGTCAGACACACTGATAAAAAGTGTTAACCAGAACCCAAAAGCAACCCATCATTTCTTCCAAGGGTTCTAAATGGTTTATTTGGACTGTGCTTTACTCGTCGATCGATGTTGTCTAAAAGAATCGAGATTTATATTAGCATAGATTTTATGTTTGAATGTGGATTGATAAAATAACTGCATGCATAAATACAAAATACAAGTTGGTTGGTTGATTGTTGTTTTATGGCATATCAACCTCTGTGTGTAATTTCATGCCAACCTATGTTACACACACACACACACACACACACACACACACACACACACATATATATATATATATATATATATATATTTGTAAAGGGATGGTTTTTAAGTAAATTATTTTAAACAAGTTGTTGGTGGTAGAGTTAGTTAAATTGTTACAAGTATAATTGCTTACGATCCTTGCTCAAGTATTGCTAATTATAATCTCAACTAATCTTATTTACCCAATCCCTCTGCTCGGGCAGGATATGACACAAGGTCAATTTCTAAGCGGATTTTAACAGGTTTGAATTCAGAGTTTTCCTTCTCCTAGACTAGTTGCCTCACCAAGGCTGAAGAACTCAGTCTGTCCTACTATTTACCCATATCTGGTGGGGGAATAATTGAATTCATACCTTTCCCAAGGGTATTAGTGCTATGTGAAATGCAATCAATCTCGTCCAGGAATTGAACTCGAGTGCATTTCCTACGATGATAACCATTACACCACGGGCACCTCTATAATATAATATAATCCCCATTAATGAGTGAACACTTCTATGTGATCCATTGATGGCAAACGATTATATGTGAGATCCTGGGGGCAATGGCAATGAAATGCAACTCTACATTCCTGTGAGCTCCACAAATTGAGCCTTAATATCAGATACAAGTGCCATGTACAGAATATTCGTTGGGTGATATTAATACTTTGCAGAGGTGTGGTCAGTGTATTCTACTATCTTAAACGACAAGGAGGCAACAATAGAAAAATATCAATATCAGTAATAATTTTGACAAGGAATTATTTTCATTTTATATTCATCTTGGATTGTTATTTCTCCGATAGCACGTACATTTAAAAAAAACAAAAAAACAATGACAAAGCATAAGCTCTCAGTAAAACATGAACTCAGGTCCATGGTTTTGCCAGGTGGAAGCCTGATTTAACAACTTAACAACGAGACCAAGTCGTAGTACTGAAGTCTAAACAACACCTATAAATCCACTCCACTCTTAGGTTTTCACGCTGTCGGTTCAATATTTGTTCTTAAGCGCTAAGAGCGTTAATTTTTTTTTCTTTGGTTGTTAAATGAAGCATTGTTAATCATCGTTATTAATACTGACCACTCCTTTGTTGGCTGAATACATCAACTGAATAGCGATTAAACCACCACCTAAAATGGGTGTGTCCTGGCCATGACCCTAAACCCAATCGGCAGCCACTAGATTTGATATAAGGGGAGAGCTGAGTAAATCGTTCGTTGCAATTTCTTCCATGCTCACTTTGATTCAGAGATGTAAAACCTGTTATGATTGTATCCATGGACTAAACAGATCCGTTTGAAGATGTTTCGTATACTTGAAATCCTATAACAGTTCAAATTATTTGTTTTCAGACATAATTGTTAACAAGATGTAATTGTTAACAACTGAAGCTGTAATTTTTTTTACAGTTGATTATCTTTTGATTTTTAAAATTACTCGCAAAGAAGACTGACTGCGAGATTAAATAATAACGATTGCTTTACAGGAAAAACAACCAAATCAAACAAATGCTGACAAGTTTCTTTCAATTTTTCTTAAAATTTTAGTTGTTTATTTTCTATCATATCTATCCCGATTCGTTTATTTATTTATTTATTTTTTTTTTTTTTTTTTAGATAGATAGATCGTCAGACAGACATATTGATTGGCAGATAGACGTTTTGACTAAAATTGTTTGGATAAAATTATTTTAAACATTTTTATAGGAATATATTTTTCATAAAAAGCAGGAGACGTCACTTATAACAACTTTCCAGTATTTAAGATATTTTATGAGAAGATATTTCTGAATATTCTTCTTATAACTTTACCGTACAGACAGAAGTCACTTATTTCTTACAATAAATGGAATAACACACACATACACACACACACACACATACACACACACATATATATTTATATATCTTTTTTTATATAATCCGAGAAGGAAATCCAAAGGGTAGGTGTATCCGATCTAAGTGCTCAGTGTCAACGGCTATTGATGATTATTTAATTTGGGATAAAGAATACAACAACATTCAACGTGCAGAGCGAAAAACTCTTTTTATGTAAAAGCAAATAGAAAAACTTTTTTAAAAATTCCCTTCTAAGGAAGGGATTTTTTTTTTTTTTTTTTGCTTTTTGCTTTTATATAAAATGATATATATATATATATAGCGTTAAACAACACACTGAAGAATAGTTTAAATTTACTATAATAAAACTATTCCCAAACAAGCTCAATAAACTTTTTTTTTTAAATTCTAAACCTCTTTTTCGATAAGTTTTCCTATCAATGTGTAAGAAAACCGTTGTTAGAGACTTGGTAATGTCAGCTTGTTTCAATAACACAGCACTTCCGTCTCTATTCGTGCTGTTGTCTTCATTATATAAGTGTAAGATTTTGATTTTTATTATTTTATTCTAATTAAGACAATTTGAGGGTTTGGAGAACCACCGATAAGATACATATGAGCACATTATTTATACTGAGTTTGAATTTGTTCTATTTTTATCTAATACACAAGAACGAAAAGCATTATTTCGACCGGATATCTTTTGGTTAGCATTAAAATTCCGAGCACTTTCCCCAGTATTGTTGCAGACAGCAGTAACGCAAAATTGTAATTTAAGAAATCTCAGTTTTATGATTTAGCACGGTTCCAACTCCAACATTTATTATGAGCAGTCTGTCACCTTCTTATTTTACTGACTTTTCGTTTTCAAACTCCAGTCTGGAGATTATTTTCCAGTTCGTCGCTTTCTCTTCGATAACCTCGGGATTTGTTGGTACATCACGTAAATAGTCTATCATGTCTTCCTATCATGATTGCAGTAATCAAACATGGTCTTTTTGTTTACTGGAGAACCTCAGTCTTGATCTTAAGGGTCTAGAATATCTTCTTTCTTTTTCTGCCACAGTTTCTGGTTTAGGCGCCTACATATCGAATATGATTCGACAATTCTCATTATATTTTTCATTCCATTCTATCTTATAGATTTTTTAAATTCTTTTTCAGTCAATTTTGTGCATTCATTTATGACTTGGTCAATACTACTGACCTTTATTTAAAAGAAAAACGTGATTTACTTTCTTGTCTATAGTTTTGCTTCAATTTAACTTTATTGTTTTTATTTTTGTTACTTTTTTTGTACATGCGTTTCAATTCGATTGTTGCCATTTCACCAGAAAGTTACAGGCTAATCACAACTTTTCTCCTTTGCTGTTTTTTTTTTGTTTTTTGTTTTGTTTTTGTTTGTTTTGTTTTTTTTTTTGCTTTTTTACCTATTTTTACAATCATTCAGTTTATGTTTTGCATGGAGCAAAGAGTATTGTTCATATTCACTGAATTCCTGGTAAGTTCATTCAACAACTAAAGCTCCTCTTTCGCTCAATCTTGGAAGTTTCCTGTCATTAGTGTTTCCCATAAATAGTGACTGCTGGTTTTTATTTGTGATAAAACGACAAAAATGTCTTTTCACAATTCCAGCGCTTTTCTCAATATTCTAATTGATTTTAGTTATGTTTTTTAAACAAACCTTTCAGCTCAATGTTGAGTTATATAATATATAGCTAATTACAATTGTATACATTTTATCATCAAAGAAATCTGTGATTTTTACCTGATATCAAATAAGACACACCTCATATTTGCTGGGATGCATCGTTATTGATGTTTCTGCGTTCATCTGGGATAAGAATCCTTAAAAATCAGATTCCCTCACCCAGCTAGGTTAATCAAGTCCCATCTTATTTCCCAGCACTCACAATCAATGCGTTTGCCTTTTTAATTTAAAGCCAGCTATTTTTCTGCAAATACGTGATGGTTCTTATGTCCCCGTTTTATCAGCAAATTTCGCTATTTCATGTGACGAATCTAGAGAAATCCCTGCTGTTTTTTCCCCTTGAAAATTACAAAGATTAGCAGGAACGAAGTATCTTAATATTATTTTATAATTCTATCAATTGAATTGTAAATTGCATTTTAATCTTACTTATAGAATATTTACATTATTGCACCAACAGAAACCAGGATTCAAATTACATATTTCGCTGTGTTATGTAACCAGCATATAAAACAGGTGTAATGGTTATCGCTACTCTAAATGAAATAAGCGAACTGAGTTCAAATCTCGGAGGGGACTGTTTCACCTTGCACGTGTCAATCTGTTAACCCTCCAGCTTTAGAAAACCAGTAGAACAGACTAATTTCTTTGGCAATTGGTCTCGGAAAAGATGACTCTAAATTCAAACCCGATTTATTCTACAAAGAAATTGACCTTCTCTGATATCCTGACCGTGGTGGAGGAGTTGGTTAAAAAGATACAAAAGAGGATTGGTGGAAAATAGATTAGATTATGGTTCGTTTAATATAGAATTGCTCACAAGTGTTTATACGTTTCAGATTGTGTCTGAAAAGTTCATCTGATTTCTTTTTGTTACACTGCATTTTCAAATTAAAGAAGTTCAATGTCATTGTTATTAAGATGTTCAAAACACTTAATTTTTCTAATTCAGACTGGTAAAGAGTTTTGGTCAACGCCAACCATGGACATATCAACTCGTTAAACGCAGTAGAATCACAAACATAACAAATTAAAACTAACATTTATTATATGATTTTTGTAGCCGTTATAACTGTATTATTCACAAATTAAAGTATAGAAATAACGTCTTTCTTTTACCAATTTGTCATTTCTTTTCTATGTTCAAAGCTCAAGTCCAACTAAAAAGAAGAAGATATTGAAAGATGATATTTAAATGGAGTATTCATTCCTACTTAGATGATTAGCCTAACATAACCTATCAGCCCATATCTGTAACATATTAATTTGATCTGAGTAAATAAAGTCTCATTGTTAATATGATGAAAATTACGCTTTCAGTTGGTAAAATTAACTGTCCCAAGTCATCTTTATTCAACGATTTAAATAACGAGTTCCCTTATTCTCCGAATGTGTCCTCAGCGAAGAACTCTCGAAATCCAACGACCGTATATCTACCTCTATCTTTCAAAATGTATTTGTACAAGAAAACATCGTTTCTTTCATAATATTTTCGATAATTGTTGCTGATTTTGTTCAATGTTATTTCTATGTAAAGACTTTTTAGTATTATATTTTGATACACTGTATCTGTGATTTTTTTTGTATCCGAAGGATAATTTTGAAAATAGTAAACTTGCTTTAATTAAGCATCTAAATTTCCTGATTGATTACTTCCAAATGTATTTCAAATAGTTTGACCTCTTTTGATAAGTGAATTGATCGTTAATTTAGTTAAACGCCTGACGTCGCTCTTGTTTAACCAAAAGAAGAATGTTGTTATTTTTCTGCCCCATTAGGATCTTTAATCTAATTCATGAGTATATCATTGTAATTGCTTCTGTATGAGCAGTTGTGTCTATTTAGATTTCATCATTTAGTGCTCTCTCAAACGGTTCAATACACTCGTTGGAACTTATCAACGTAGGGTAGATAATCTCATTATTACTAATATTTAGTATTCCATAACGGTTATATTACATCTTTTTATCTTATATGAACTGCAATCTGAAATAGTGAAAATAATGATCAAAAAGATATTCCATCAAGCACGAAGTTTAAGGGAAAATTAGAGTGTGGTATATCAAAAGACTAATAGCGTATACCAGTCACTAAGCAATTGTTAGACTGATAGTCCGATGTACAACATATATTTACCCAACGCCTCCTCATTAAATGGTATCCAATGTTATTTCTTCCTCAAAATATAGCTGGATTTGTCGAGCTGGTTTTCGTAAACTGGTTGCTTTTCCAGACTGCTTATTCACTGCAGCAAGGAAAAAAGAGGTGTCCATAGCATTCCCCACAAGATTAGCGTGAAATGAAATGCAAGCATCCTTGACTAGGATTCAAACTTAATTTACCGTGTCCATTTCCTATGGGGAAGAGAATCTTCGTGGTGTGGGGGCTAAAGTACTTTACAGTGAGATTGAAATAAGGCAGTTTGAATCCGAGCCCCGCTTCTAAGATGAATTTAGGAATAATACTCTTGGAAAAGATTTGAACACCTTTACCTCACTAACTATGGCTTAAAGAGTTCCACTTCTTTCTTTATACAAGGATGAATTTGGCATTAAATTGCAGACAAAGGTTGATATCCCGTTTATCATAGTAACCAAGTCAAACTAAACCAAATCAAACGATCACAGATAGAAAATAAAACAAAATGAAAATTTAAAAAAATATCTGGATCTTTTGGTAGCGCTGAAGAATTTATTGATCATGAAGTCAACAGTGATATCAATCCAAGTTGTAGCCCTAGGAACAGTCCCAAATAAGATGGGGAAGTATTTAGAGAACTCAACATCAGAGATATCAATATCCCTTATGTTGAGCCCCCACCCCAGTTAGTTTTCCATGCAGGATACAGTGCCTCTAAAATCAGCTAGAATACTCAAAAGAGTTTTGGAGAGTTGAGGAGATTCAATCTTTAGAGAAAAGATTCTAGTAATGTGAAAAAATTGAATCTGAAATATATGTGACATGAAACGACGAAAGATGAGGGCCCATCAGGTACTCGAAGTATATATGAATAAGAGTAAAGAGAGGCTAACGACTGCAGCCAACAAAAAAACAAACAAAAAGGAACGCTGTAATAGACTGGAAAATAGAAATTACTAAATGGAGAAAAAGAAAGAAGACATCTGTATGAAGACAAAGGAAATTATGCTAGAGATGAACATATCTTCGTTGCAGAGACGAAAAAAGAGAAACGGAATAATTTGTAAAAAGCCATAACAACGCCATCAGGATTAATTATTTAAAAACTATAGTAATCACGTTCAATTTTGCTCTAATAAAGTATGTAAAGTTGGTGACTTTAGTCGATAGTGACCCAAAGACTCTTTTTTCAATAGCTGCTACACCGAGGTGTAGGGAAAGACGCTACTACATTCTCAGGATTGCTCCACTTGATCCTTACCTAATAATACTGAGTGTTAAGCAAGGCGTTATCAAGTACCATTTTTTAGGTTTTTGGTATAACACGATCTGGGATTAAACTCTGGTCTCCTGGACCATTCGTGAACCCTCTGCTCATTAGGCAAATGTACTGCAAGTATAAGTTAGTAATGTTGGCGACCTTAGTCGAGAGTGAACCAAAGGCTCCCTTTTCAATAGTTACCATACCTAGGTGTAGGGGAGGTCACTACTCCCTTCCCTAGATTGTTTCACATTACCCTTGATCCTTACCTTATAATACTGAGTGTTAATCAAGGCAGCATCAAGTACCATTTTTGAGTCTTTAGTATGACTCGACCTAGGATTGAATCCCGCTCACCCGGATCATTGGTGAACACTTTACTCATTAGGCCAATGGCCAAATGATTTTGCACCAATCCCCTAAGAAAATTATGTTTACACTTCCCCCATCTATAGTTTAGATAGTATCACAAATGTTCTTCTACAAGTATGGATTTGACATTAAATAATCAACGGATGTTGATAAAAAATTAATAAAAAAAAACGAACCATACAATTTCTTATTATAATAACCGTTATTCTACCTACGATTCCAATTATTCGATCGCGTAATACAGCGGAGTTTTATATTAACTTCCCGTCACAGGGTAGTAGCATTTTTGCCGATAATATGATGTGTTTTCAACAAGTATTCAACAAAAAAAGGAAAACCTTTTCATGAAAACAAAAACAACTATGAATGAAATATTCATTTTAAAATGTCCCCTTGCATTTTCCTGATCACTTAAGCTATATTCATCGTCATCATCATGTCGCGCTCCCGGTACGGGTCTCTTTGACCCTCTCTCGCCACCCGTCTATCGCCCCAGGGAGGTCTTCAAGACTATATCTTGTATCGGCACGAAGTTGTTGTATATAGGTTCTTGCTGGTTGTCCTCCCTTTGCTCGTCCATCCGAAGGGATCAACAAGAGTACATCGCTAATATGTTCATTTTTAATACTCCAGCAGTGTCCCGCATGTTTGGTTCGTCTAACTTTGATAGTTTTCGTGATGGGTGGTAGGTGGCCGTATAGCAGCTGTTTTTTGGGGTGTTGCCTCCTGGATTTGTACAATATTTCTCGCAGCATTCTTGTATAATTGCCGTCAAACCTTTTCTCTATATGTTTAATTAGCGTCCATATAGTGCATCCATAAAGCAGTATCGACACGACCGCTACTTGAAAAAAACTGCGTTTTGTTTTATCGGTCAGGTTTGACTTCCGTATGACTGATAACCTATCGTTAGCTGTCCATGCTTTTGCTAGTCACGTGTTGATGTCTGTCTTCATTGATGAGACACAGCTTACTAAGTAGGTGAACGTGTCCCCGTGTGTAGAGATGTTGCCTCTTTTTTTAAAACCCATGTATTCTGTCTTGTCCACGTGAAAATGGAGGCCTATGCCAACAGCAGTTCGTTCAAAACAAAATCTAAGAATTAAACAACAAAGAAATGTACAATAAATACAATTATCTTAATTATTCCTATGAGTTTTCCATTGAAAATGAATTTTCAGAAATGTTGAAATTTCTTTATTGCTATCATGTTATTCTATATCGTTTTTGAAAAGAGAAAATATTACAGGGATCTAACCCTTCCGAGATTAGATGATGCTGTAGTTGAACAATCTCGTATTTCTCCAAAATTCGGATTAGATAGTTTTCCCAGTCAGCTAGGACAGTAAAATATACCGACTGCTTCTCTACATAGGTGTAACACCTCCTCACAACGTATATCCTGGTTATGAAACTAAAAAATTTGATAGTGAGGTTCCAGTAATGCTGGAGTTTTGGGGAATGCAAAGTACCTCTTCATTGCCATCGCTTCAAAATCCACTCTGTCCCGGAGTGTTAACACCAGAAAAAGTCCTATCAATTGGCCAAATAGAACTAAACTCTGTCCTAATGCTAATTTGAATTGCTTGAAATAGAACTGTTTGGCCTTTTAAACTGTGCACTTATGCTAAACTGAATTGTTTGATGTAAAACTGTTTTTAAATTTAATACTGTGTACTGCCCAGTTGGCTGGGGTACTAGAATACACCGACTGCTTGTCTGCAGAGCTGTAAGACTCCCTTCTTTTCTGGATATGACACTAAATAGTCAGATAGTGAGGTTCCAGTAATTCTGGAACTTTGGGGGATGCGGTGTACCTATTCATTGCCATCGCTCCCAAGTCTAACCCTGCCGGAGTGGTTACACCCCAATAGGGTCCTATCTCTGTATCAAATAGAACTAAACTTGTAACATAGAACCAACGTGTTGTGCTGTAAAGAAAGAAGTCCGCAGCAAAAGAAATACTCAAACTCGAAGGTAAGTGAAGAAAATAGAGCAGTCGTTTATTATTCACTTAGGGCTATGATCGCTGCAACTCGAAAAGTTCATTTTAGTTACGTTCTTCTTCTCCCTTCCTCTTAGTGGTGACGGCGGTGTGGGTGAGAGCTGGCTATTGACACACGCCTGTCATAGCAGACTGGGTAGGACGGGTCGGGGCCTCGGAACCTTTGACTCACCTGTTTTGAAAGCTGCCTTCAACTCTGCCAAAATCTCCCGAATTGTTTTCTTACATAGAGATTTTGGGGAACAAATCGAAGATCCCCGAATGTTCGATGTCATCAGTGAAACTGTCGTGAAACACGTGATAGTTCATCTGTGATTATTTTAAAATCACGTCAAACTTTGCAGGTCATTCTGTCCGCACGTGCTAGTCTCGGAACACCTTCACTGATTGACGACAGCGACCGTCCCTAATATTACAAACTGTGTACTTATGCTAAACTCAATTGTTTGTAATGGAACTGTTTTTTTTTATATATATTTGCACTGTGTACTTATGCTAAACTGAATTTCTAAAAATAGAACTGTTTATATGTATAAACATGGATTAGGCATTAATAACCTACAATGGTTGATGTGTCATGAAACTAAACCAAAACTACCCTGATTAAATAGTAGCAATGACTCTTACTAACCTCTCAAGACTTCATTATAACATGCATACTATCAGCCAAGATTATATTTTAAAGCATGTGTAATTATTGGGGAGTCTTCCTGGCATAATGGTTAACGAACTGTACTGTCCCATCATAGTAAGCAAGTTTGAACTCGAATTGTGCCATTACGTTCACCATTGAACTACTACACTTAAAATATACTCTCCAGCTATTAGTTAAATAGTACCATTAGTGTTCTTCAACAACGACTGATCTGACATTAAATAAAACCCGATTGTTGATATGTTATTTAAGAAAGAAACAAAGTAAAACCATATATATTTTACTTGAAATATTATAAAAAGCTCTGACACCAGGGTATCAGTATCTATTCAATTCTATTGCATTAACGAAATCATAAAAATCATCAATTTTAATACTTAAAATGGAAAACGAAGATGAACTCTCAATCCTCGAATGGCTGACTTCATAAAGTCACATCTTGCTGAAATTAAAGAAATCGTGTATCTCTCTAAGTCTCAGGGTCACGCTGGGAGGCAAAGAATTTAGTCCCCATCAAATAAGCTTATGCCCCTTGTTAAATAATCACGAAAATGCGAAATTTTCTCACATTTTATTCAATTTGTAAGTCAAAATTGAAGGAGATATAATCGCCGTTGGAACATTCCCAAAAAGGAAAAAGGAAAAAACTAGCAACATTTACGGTGGATATGTATGAATTCAGAGTCTTTAATTAAAACGATATCATTCGATATTTTGCTTCTCTTGGAGTGAATCACAGTAGACTTCAAAGAAAGGCAACGACTGAGATATCATTTCTTCTTCCGCTTTCTATTATTATATGTTGGTGTGTGTGTGTGTGTGTGTGTGTGTGTGTTCGGTGAACGAGGGTATGTATGCATCCTAGCAATTGTAATTGAATACGGTTTAAACATAAGAAAAGGATGTGAAAGAGAGAAAAATTATGCACAGAAGCTCTGAAAGAGAGATAGATAGAGATAAACATGTACCAACACATATACAACAGTGATTGCAAACACGTAAAATAAATTTATATATAAATTAACATTTACGAGGATGGACGGAAAAGCTCCCAGGATGAAAAGTTCATACGAAGACGTCATATCATGATTGATAGCATTTTCGACCAAGGGGAACTAAGCACTAAAATGATTACCAGCAAATTTTACATAAATTTACATGCCGAATATTATTGCTAATCTTGAATAGCTGTAGCTGAAAATATGATTTCCCAATGAAAACACAATACGTTGTCCAAAACTTTTTAGGAAAATCAAAACCAATTTAGTCCAGTTTTTCTAACTTCAAATTTGTTTGTTTTGTTTTTTTTTTGCAAAATATTATGGATAGATTCTTATAATTTAAAAACCCCAAATCTTATATCAAGTTATAGATAATAAATATTGTACTTGTCATAGACAAATCCCACGTAATTTTTTTTCGTGATTATTATTATTTCCACGGGTCCTGCTAGTACTAATAAATGAATCTTCTATTTTTTGCTAAAATGGCAAGACTAAATTTTCATATAAATACTCACAGACTTTGTGGAAAAAAGAACCTCATTTGATCACTATCAATTAAAGTACCTTGAGCAGCTTATAAAATTTTTAACAAACCCTTTTATAATAAAACAATCAAAACATGCCTATTTATAGTGTTTATAAAAAGTAATATGTATAATTTTTATCAGTCCGGTATCGTTGTATAGGTTCAGAAAATCTTTGCCGCAAATCAAGTAGATGAAAGAGTTTAACCTCTTTCAGTAGCTATATATGTATAATATGTGTTCCGAATGTGAGTAGAGGCTAAAAAATGTGGAGATTAACAAGTCGTAAATAGCTTGAAAGGCTATTTTTTATGGTTGTTTCTTATACCCACAGGCAATCTTTCATTTCGAATAGCACAGAGGTTCATTCATTGACTTTGATAGGTTTTATTTTCATGTTTTGGGGGTTTCGTGAGCTCAAGTATAAAGTATATGTGAGTCAAGTGGCAAAATAATTCAAAGAGAGGAGTTAGATCGGAGTTTCAAAAAAAAATATTTGAAATAAATATGTATATAGAATCCGAGGTTTGTTCAAAAACTTTTGAAACACCAGCTGATATACCATTGAAAAAAAAAAGAGATATTGGAGCTGTATTTACCAACACAAAAATTAACAATGAATTTGAGTATCATTTTTTTTTTTTTTGCAAAATTCTCCTCTTTTGCATTCAACACCTTTGTCCCAACGAGTGATTCCATTATTTTAATATCCTCTGAAACTCCTTGTTTAATATTCTATAAAACTGCAACTGTTGTCTGTATTTTAATGTCCTCAAAGCTTAATTGCGGGATGAATTTATAGTTTAGGAAACAAGAAAAATACAGAAGGAGCTACTTCTCGTGACTATAAAGTGTGTGGCAACTGCATAATTCTGTTTTTTGCTAGAAACATTTCGTTCAACAAAAATCAAGATTGTTTTTTTAGTGGTCCTCAATCGATTGGATTGCGTCGAAAAAAAGCTATCTCGACAACATCACACCATCCGTTTAGTATAAATTTCATCAATATCCATGTGAAATGTTAATCTTGAAATACATACACAATTCTCTCTAAACAACCCGTATAATCCCTACGGAAAGTAGATGTTATAATCTCATTAAAGATACGACATTCGCTCGATTATCCGCTGGCTATTTCTATGCATCCATTTGGACTGATGAGATAGATCCTATACAATTTTGTTATTTTTTTTACTTAGGATATCATTATCCCTTATTTCTGTTGAATGACAATACAAAATAGTTCTGAGAAGTTCTTGGCAAACCAAAAAGGGAATGGGCTTCAGTCATGCAACGAACATTCTATTTGTAATATTCATCACGCAATTTAACTAATTTGTCAATTATGGAGGTCCTTCTGATGTAACGGTTATTGTCGTTGGAAATGGATATATCGACTCTATTTCAAAGGTTGTTTGCATTTCAGAAAGCGCTAATACACTTGGGAAATGTATGAATCCAGATATTATCACTTCAGCTTTGGGTACGTAGTTGAGCAGACTGGGCTTTTTACCCTTGGTAAGGTGATCGATTTGGGAGAAGGAAAACCCTGTATTGCATTTTGCTGGAGCAGAAGGATTGAATAAATACATATTCGTCTATAATTTCTCAATTTTCTTTCATACTTTCCAAAAAATTGTCTTACAAAAAGGAGGTAGGGTACTTATAAAAACCAAAAAATCTATTACGAGAACCGTTGAAAATGGGAAAAACATTGTAAGTGACTGATATCGGGACCAGAATTGATAATATATAAAAAGGCCAATGGCCGGAAGACAAACGACAACAAAGTTCAACATCTCTTCCAATGAGCTAGGTATTACAAATTTTTATTGATCTGTAACCTTCGACCGGGTTTAACCAAGGCCCTAGCGATGGTCATCTAGATGTTGACGGATGTTGGCCTGATAGTGTCACTTAACCGAGGCGGAAGTGGGTATGGAGTGTTCTTTTCACTTAAAAATAAGACAAAAGTTTTTTTGTGATTCTACCTTTTCTTTCTTTTTGATGGTTGGATAGCGACGAGATAAACATTTGCATGAACGGAAAACGGATGAATCAATGATATGAGAATAGCCTGTTTCTGGAAGAACAATGGATGAATGTGGTGTCAATTATCCATTTTTCCTGCTGACGCAGCCCTATAGATTGAGAGAAAAGGTTAAGAGAACAAAGTCTTAAGGCTTAAGATGTTTTATCTATTTTGGTGAGTAGGTTTTGTTTTCCCTTCCTAGCGGACGGTTAACTCTTGCCAACATAGCAGTTATCGGTGACTACTCTAAAAAAAACTTCTTGTAAAATGTCTTAAAACATAATGATAATAAGTTATGAAATAAGTGTTAGAATATCTTTAATCCCTCAAATCTCAACGTTGGTTAATGCTAGTCTCAAAGATCATTTCTGTGGAATATATATTCGATATTGCCTAATTCCACTCTTGTCGTCTAGTGCAAAGCCAAACGGACAATTTAAAATACGAGTGAAACACGAGATGAGAAACGCATCCAATCATTTACGTGAATGGGACAGCATCGATTCAAATCATTTTTCTTTTTATGTAATTAACCACATTTTCATCACGACATGAAGATGGTGTCGTCCTCGCGGTGAAGTGGCTAACGCGCTGGACTGAGACATCGTAGTAAACAAGTTCAAACTCCAGTCGCGCTATTATGTCCACTTTCGGTTTATTAGATATGAACTTCCTTATGTCATTAAATAACCCATGAAAGTTCATCTACCTTTAAATGAAGAAAACAAGCCAAACAAAAGAAGTTTTACCTATTGCAATTACAAGAAGCTAAAGATTTTTACAAACAGTTCTTATTTAATTTCTATGACGGATAGACTGCTTCATTACGTTAGCAATTGCAGCTTTTATATTAGGATCTTCTAATCTGTTTTGAAGTATTCTCTTTTCCAAAGTTAATATCAAATTTAGAGGCTACACTTGAAGAGTTTAATTGGGTTTAAAGTATTCTCCTTCTGGAAAGAAAATTACATTTTACGAATAGCTTTTGAATATTTTCATCATTTTTTTTCTTTTCTCAAGTATTATAATTTACAAATACATTATAAAAAGAGCAAGAGACATTTGAGCGTTTTAATCTGGTCTAAAAAACATTATATTGAAATATTTTAGATTAAAATTTTAATATAAAATTCACAAATTAAATTATTATACACCAGTGTAATGAGACTAATCCTCAGATCAGTTAATTTGTGTTTTTTTGTTCGCTCACAATGTTTCGCCTGCTTTAACGTACGTTTTAGCTTTAACTGACAAAATCAGTTTGTTTTATACGGTGGTGCGCTTAGCGTAACGGTTATTGTCATAAAGAATGGAATCTACAACCAGAGTTCAAATCATAGAGGAAGCTATTTCCTTTTCACTTCACACAAACACCATAGGGAAATGGATGAATTGATTTTTACTCGTCCCCAGGAACGGGAAAGTAGTAAAGGAGACCGGGTTATTTAGCGTTGATTAGTTAACCAGTCGAGGTGAATGAATGCTCTGATTTCACACCTATTTATCATATGTCTCCTCCTGCTGCGGGCATAAAGATTGGGTTAATGTACAGGATGCAGAAACAAAATAGGGAATATTCTAGTATAATAATCAATGACTCCATGACAAAACAAGATGGCAGGGTTCATGGACCACCAGTATGAAAATGATCAATTACTTATCTTTTTAGTTAGGGCAGTGCCATCATCATGTCACACTGCTTGCACGGATTTCCCCTCTCTTTCTCTCTCTCTCTCTCTCTCTCTCTCTCTCTGCCATCACTTTCGGCAGGTCATTAAGACTACATCCTGTGTCCGTAAAGATGTGTTGTAATTAAGTTCTTGTGGGTCGGCCTACACATTTGCATGTCCATGTGAAGGAGTTCATCGGAGAATGGGGCTCACGAGTTCGTCCTTACTTCTCTAGTCCTGCATGTCACATTCGCCTTATTTGGATGGTTTTAGAGATGGGAGTTTAGTGTCCCAACAGCTTCTATTTTGTGGGATGCTGCTTCCAGGATTTGTTCTATATAGCTTGTAACATACTTGTGCTGTTGCCGTCTAGCTTTTTCTCAATACGCTTAGTCAGAATCCATGTGGTACATCCATATAGTAGAATTGAAACAACATCTGCTATGAAGAAATTGAGTTTTATTTTATCGGATAAATCTGTTTTCCATATGATCGACATCCAATCGAAAGCTTTCCATATCTTTGCGGGTTTTATGTCGATTTCATTTTCAGTTGAGGAGATACTGCTTCCAACGTACGTGAACATTACTAAATTTAGAGAACCATCAAATAGAGTGGAGATCACAGCCATAATGATGCTCTATAAAAACACGAAAGTAAATGTTCGTTCAGCGGATGGAGACACAGACCTCTTTGACATTGTTTATGGTCTTCTGTAAAGTCCATATCTGTTCATGATTTGCCGAGACTACGTTATTCAAACGTCGATAGATCTAATAAAAGTAAATGGCTTTACACTAAAAAAGGAAAGAAGCAGAAGATATCCCGGAGAAACTATTACGGACGCAGACTACAAAGATTATATAGCGCTTCTTGCAAATACCCCAACCTAAGCTGAATCCCTGCTGCACAGTATGAAGCTGGCAGCAGGTGGCATTGGCTTCCATGTGAATGCAGACAAAACGGAGCACACGTGTTTTAATTTTGTAGGAGAGTACATCAGTTCTCTAGATGTTCTCACCCATTACTCTAAAGTATATTAATATGAGATATAAATATTATCTATATTCCTCTAATTATGAACATTTGCAAACATACCATTCTGTACATGTCACCATTAACTGCCATCAGAGGAGGTTCATCTTGATTAGTTTGAAACATATAAGTTTCGTGAAGGTAACAGAAAAAATATAATCCAAATAGGTGAATATAATATGATAATAAGTCGACGTTAACATTTCGGTTTCAGTAACCATCATCAGGACTTGGATATCAAAATAGTTCACATAGCGATGGATGCTTAAGTTTAGTGTAATTTAATTTTCCGTCAGTGTATAAATATATTTTATTTCTTAAATAAAATGTAAGTTGGCGACAGTAGTCAAGGGAGACTCGAACTCTCCCTTTTCAATAGCTACGACACTGAGGTGTTGCGGAGGGCACTACTCCTTCTCCAGGATTGCTCCACTTTCCCCTTGATACGTACCTTATAATGCTGAGTGTTAAGCAAGGCGGTGTCAAGTACCATTTTTTATGTCTTTGGTATGACTCGACCTGGGCTTGAACCCCTGCCTCCCGGGTCATTAGCGAACATTCTACCTACTAGGGCAATGAGCTGGATATTGGTATAATGGTTAGAGTGTTCACCAATGGCCCGGGAGATATAAGTTCAATCCCAGGTCGAGTCATACCAAAGACTTAAAAAATGGTACTTGATGCTTCCTTGCTTAACAATCAGCATTATAAGGAATGGATCAGGGGTAAAATGGGTAAATCCTGGGAAAGGAGTTGCGCTCTCCCTTATACCTTGGTGTAGTAGCTATCGGAAAGGGAGCCTTCGAGTCAACCTGGACAACGGTCGCAAACTTTACTTACTTATTTCTTAAATATATTTATCCAACTCCATCGCCACGACTAGGATTTGGCACAAGGTCATTTTCTAAGCGGAATTAAAATTAGTTTGAATTCAATGATTTCTGTGTCCTAGACCGATTGTCATGCTAAGGTTAAATAGCCCAGTCTGCCTTACAATTTCCCCATAGCTGGAGGTAGAGAATTGTCGGATTTACATGTTTTCCAAGGATATGATGTGCTTTGAGCCTCGTTCATGATTTCTTGTATCAGGTAAATAAACTGTAATGTAATTCATCATTGAATATAAATAAGATTACATTATCTTTATTTGGGATTTCTTCAATTATATGCGTGGTGTGTATATTTCCATATTTGAAGAAAAAACAAACTGTACTCGTGCCTTTGGTAGTCTGATATCAACGGAATTTAAACTCACACACACACACACACACACACACACACACACACATATATATATATATATACATATATATATATATATATATATATAGTGAGAGAGAGAGAGAGAGAGAGAGAGAGTATATCTTTAGCAGGTGCATATAAAATACTCTGCGGAATTTGCAAATTAAAATACACACGTTGGCATACTCTTCTTTGTCTTTTGTGTGATCTATTATGTGTTTTTTATCAAACAGTCATTTTCACTCTCATCCCATGTGTCTTTGGAAGTTATATCATGACATATATCAACGTTCAAGTCCCTTCCCACTGAATATCTGCTTCTTCACGTTATTATTATTTTATTTCCCACACCGTGACTACCCGTTCATGAAGGTTAATCAACTGTGTGGTTTGTTTAATTTCACTTTAAAAAGCAAATTTCATGAAAATAAATTTTCATTTCAGATCACAAATTAAATTTATACTAAATGAAAACAAGTATTTTTATAATAAATTTCAAGATAATATGGGGTTTATTTAGAAAATTATTGCTACATATGTTCCACATTGAAATGTAAAATCTTGATTTGTTTTATTTACTTATATTTGCTAAGCAAGCCAGCTCCATATTGTTTAAAGTACCTGCAGTTCCTGAGTGGTCACTCAACTTCCCTAGCAATTATGTCGGGTTTTTTTAATGATATAATTAACTGACGAGTTTCAGCGAGTTTTCATTGAATACAGTCAAGCACTAGGATTATTAAGCGGCGTCTGAAGGTCAATGCCGATAAAACATAAACAGATATTGCTCACACCCTTTGGGAGACATAATTCGTACTATGCACCTAGAACTCAACCGACCTTAAATCAAATTTTCGCTTCATGTGTAGGAATATGAATACACGCATCATAGATGACATAAAGACAGTCCTCGCTTCCTAAATTCGCGGATAAGTAATTTGACCGGATATCAAAACCTAGCAAGTTTAATATAAGGTCTAGTGTGCTGTAGAATCATGGAGTACTCAAAAGAGATTTAACTATTCCATGTGGATTAAAAATAAACAACTGTTCTTTCCAAAGTTTCAAGTTTCAAAAAGTCATTGTTTTGTACATTCATATTTTTTCGTCATTCTTTGCGTTCAATCATCCAGAATATCACAAAAGGAAGACGAAAAAACTGTTCATAATAACTCTTTCTTTTACTACATTTTGTCTTACAAATGGGTTTAACTCAACCGTGATTTAATTAACGAAAATAGAAACCTCTTCTGTTGAATTTATTAGACAATAATCAAAAAAGTCTGTAAGCTTTTTATAGTCAAATAAATAGGCCACGGTCAATTTTTTTCACATCGGTTTTTTATTCGGTTTGTGTTAATCTTCCACGCAAAATAAAATTTGACCTTTAAGTTATTCTTTTTCGATTTTTCCTTTTGTTTTTTCATTTATTTTGTTTCCAGCGTAATCGGAAATGCAACTGATCCTTATTGATTAGTTGGTTGGTTAGTTTTGTTTTATGGTATATCAACCCTTGTAGGTTATTTAATGCCAAACCTTATTTATACATACATACATATTATATATATGATTTGAAAGCAAATAGTTTGTCGGTTAAATTATTTTAAAATTTGTTTATACCCAGTTAAATTATTGTAAGTTTAATAAATGATTAAATAGTTTCATTTGATCCATAGATAGGACCCTAACAGGTACTAGGACTCTGGGTCAGAGTGTACCTGGTAGTAATAGCAATGAAGGGGTAATCCATATACCCTAATGCTTCAGAATTCGAGCCTTACCATCAAATAGTTTAGTATCCTATACAGGACTCCCATTGGTGGTATCTTACCTCTCTGGAGAGGTAAGACACCATAATCGTTGGATTCTACGTTTTCAGACGACTGGACTGAAAATTATTGATAAGTTTCTGTTCATTTTTAACTCAGCATCGTCATTATCTTATATAACCTTCAAAAAAATTTTGGAAAGCAAGAATTAATTTAATATCATATATTACGTATTGAAGATTATCTTATATAACCTCCAAAAAACTTTGGAAAGCAAGAATTAATTTAATATCATATATTATGTATTGAAGATTATCTTGAAATCTCAAAGATGAATATTAGATGTTTGCAATTTACTTCCCTAACGATCATTTGAAATCAGACTAATTTTGACTTTTGGAAACTAGTATCTTCTGATTGGAGTGGCATATGCAGATAAAGGAAACAAAAATTGATTGGGGCGTTTTCATTGTCGTCTGCTATGTTGATGATGAAATGATCGTCTAATGGAGCCTCACCATCAGATGCAGTTTAGTGTCATACCCAGGTCAACACTTTTTACTACTGAGCAGGGTTTATTTGCTTAATGATATATCAACATTCGTGGGTTGTTTATTACTAAACCATCCTAGTAGAATAATAGGAACGATACTATTTAACCAGTAGCAAGGTGAGGGTGGATAAAGGTGTAAGTACTTTTCCAAAGGGTATTAATCAGAAAGTAAATGTAATACAGCGACTCGAGTTCGACCTCATTTAATTCGAGGCTCAATGCTAGAAAGTTAGCGATTACGCCAGATTAGACCTCCCTCTTTGCAGGAGATAATTCGGCGTATTTTTAGCACTGTAGATAGAGCGTCTAACATATTTAACAACCTCTCCGCTCGGGCAGGATATGACACAAGGTCATTTTTTTAACAGGTTTGAATTCAGAGTTTTCCTTCTCTTAAGCTAGTTGCCTCACCAAGGCCTCACCTAGTCTGTCCTACTATTTACCCATAGCTGGAGGGAGAATAATCAGATTCATACCTTTCCCAAGGGTATTAGTGCTATGTGAAATGCAACCAATCTCGTCCAGGATTTGAACTCGTGACGCCGTGTTCATTTCCCGCGACGATAACCATTACACCACGGGCACCTAGAGCGTCTAAAAGCATTTTAATCATTATTTAATGTGTTTAATATTTTCTTTACTTGTTCTTGTTGAATATACCGCATGTTAAATTCATTTTATTATATGCTTTCCATGAAATTCATCTCATAGAATTAATTACTTCTTTCCTTCTTCTTTTTTTCTCTTCAGATGGTGAAAATGATGATAGCAATGGTGGTCATTTACGCACTGTCTTGGCTACCAATTCATGCTATTACATTAATTGGCGACAACTATCCGGACATATATTCTGAGAGTTATATCAACATTGTGTGGATAGCGGCCCACTGGACGGCCATGAGTCACAGCTGTTACAACCCGATTGTCTATTTCAGCATGAATTCAAAGTTTCGGGCCGGATTTCTCAAGGTCTTCAAGTGCTGTCCCGGTGCTAAGCAGGAGCAGCAGTTGATTAACGATTGCTCAAAAAGATTCTGCCACGGTTCCACGTGCACGACGACAGTCAATCTAAACAAAGCTAACCTGAAACGAAACGTAATCACAAACTATTGTGAAAAAAGTGTCGACGATCGAGAAAGTTCTGTCGTTTGAATCAAAAAAAAAAAAAGAGAACAAAAAAGAGAGAAAATAATACAAGCCTCAAAAGGGAGTTTTCTTCAAAACCAAAAAAATATTCAATTTATCAAGCGGAGTGAACATATCCTGTTTTCTTTTCTCTTTCTTTTTTTTTTTTTTTTTTTTTCAAAGGCAACTTTACAATCCTTAAAGATAAATTTAAAAAAAGATATCGGCATAAAATCATCATATCACCTTGTGATCTTTCTCCATACTTAAATTCTGCATTTGTCTGAAGCGAATCGTCACGTGGCTACTTAATTTGATGTTATGTGTTTCCAACATTAAATTGATTAGCACAATCAACCTAATCATTTTAAATATAAAACAGGGGTTAGCTTTAAGCAAGAAAAGAAAAGAATATGTTACGAGCTAAAACAAAATGTCTACAAATAAAAGACGTTGAATGTGTTACAAATGTTATCAATCAATTATGAACCCTTCACCTATGTTGAATGATCTGAAGTTTTAATAAACACGTATGCGACTTAGGTTTTTAAAAAATGAAGCCCATTTAAGTTCAATATTTTTGTAGGTTTTGCCGGGTTTTAAATAACGTCAATTGTTTAACTCAGCTTTTATTTATTTTGTATTTATTTTTAAACTTGTCAATTAATAATTTTGACTAGTATTTTTATCTTAATATTTAAGTACTTATTTTCTTTTACTCATTTATTTTCTAATGATTATACAAAGAATATACTGCGAATAATATTGTGTAAGAATTTGTTCGAACTAACATGGCAAAAAATCAGAGTAAATGTGTATGCGTTTTTTTTTAAATCTTTAACTAGATCTTTTCCAACCAATCATTCTATGAAGTTTAATTGGTTTGAACAGTTAGAATATTTAACCAAGCGTATACAAGACAATCGAAAGATAATTTCGAATATAGTTCACCACTTCCAATGTACGCTATTCCCGATTGAGGATAGACGACCTGAATGTGTTTTTATATGAAAATAACTACAAACTAAAAATTTTAAAAATAATAGATTATACTCATCAAATAATTAGATTGTTATTGCCTACACACCTCTACGAATTTATTTAAGTGTATATATATATATATATATATATATATATATATATATATATATATATATATATATATATATATGAAGAAAAATTGATAACAAGGTAATCCAAAGTCGACACTATAGTGTTTCGGTTCTAATGAACCATCATCAGGGCTATGAGAGATGATATTAGTGATGTTAAATCAACGATGGATGTTTAAAAGTGCAAAATACAAAAAGCTAGGGAAAATTTGTGTAACAAGAAAAAGTTGGCCGTTTATATAGTGAATCAGCGTTTGTTTGTTTAAATTACGTTATTTGAAATATTGTGTAGAATGTATGTTCCGTTTGTTTATTGAGAAAGATTTCGAATCAAAAGGAGGAAGAAAAAAAAAAGACAAAAAAAAAAAATAGAAAATATACAACTATGATATATGTAGGATATATTAACTAAAGATGGAATCTATTGTAGCTATTGAAAATGGATTTTCTCATGTTAGGAGAAATATTATGAACCCCGAACGAGTATTTAGGGAATTACACAGTGAAATATCAGCGGCTTCGAAAATTCGTCTTAGTCTTTCATAATGAATGTATTTGCAGAATTGAAATCGAAGTTGTGATAAGATTGAAAGAGTGCATTGTTTAAGTTACCAAGTCTTATGTCTTTTTCGCGTTCTTTCAAGCGAATGTGAAGGTTCCGAGATGTTTCACCGATGTATTTAATTTACAACTCTTACTAGGGATACAATAAATACTGGCGTCTGACAATATGTTGCGTTGAGGGCTAGAGTGTACTAATTCGCAGAACGTTTTTGAGGGTAAAAATGTAGTTTTGATATCGAGTCTGTTTAAGTTGTTTATTATGCTGTGAGAAGAAGTATTTTTTGGCGAAGTTATGAATCTAGTTCCCCCATACAGGCATAAGTTTGACAAACTATTAATGTTTCTCCTTACTTGAGCAAATCCATTTTAAATAGCTACAATATATTCCATCTTTAGTTGATATATTCCACATATATCATTGTTTTATACTTTCTCTTTTTCTTTTTGTCTTCCTTTTCCTTCCTTCTTTCTCGATAAACAAATGGAACATAAATTCTACACAATATTTCTAATTGGTCAAATGACGTAATTTAAACAAGCAAACGCTGATTCACTAATTAACGGCCAACTTTTTCTTGTTATACAAATCATCCCTCATCATCATCATCATATCGTGCTGGTAGCACGGATATCCCTGACCCTCTCTCGCCACTCCTCCCTATCGTTCATCGCCCTAGGTAGGTCTTCAGGACAACACCCTGTATCCTCACATAGCTGCTGAATGTACGTTCGAGCTGGTCGCCCTGCTTTTGCGCGGCCATGTGTGGGGATCCATAAGAGTACATCTCTTATGAGTTCATCTCTGCTTCTCCAGCAGTGTCCTGCATGTCTGGTTCGTCTAACTTGAATAGTTTTCGTGATAGGGGGCAGGTGGCCGTACAGTTGGTGTCTTGTGGGGTGTTGCTGCCAGGACTTGTTCAGGATTGCATGCAGCATTTTTGTGTAATTGCCATCTAGTTTCTTCTCCAGCCGTTTTGTTAGCGTCCATGTAGTGCATCCATATAGCAGTATCGATGTGACCGCTGCCTGGAAGAAACTGCGTTTCATTTTATCAGTTAGGTCTGATTTCCATATAATCGATAGCCTATTGATAGCTGTCCATGCTTTCGTTAGCCTCGTTTCGATGTCCTTTTCGGTTGATTCGACGCTGCTTCCTAAAATCAAAGAGAATGACTTCGAACTGACGAAGAAAAGAAGCAGAAGATACCCCGCAACAACAATTACCGACGCCGACTACGCCGATGACATAGCGATACTGGCAAATACACCTGACCAAGCCGAAACACTTCTGCATAGTTTGGAACGAGCAGCAGCAAGCATAGGCCTCTATGTTAATGCACACAAAACGGAATACATGTGCTATAACCAAACGGGGGACATCTCCACTCTAGAAGGAACCCCACTTAAACTAGTAGACAAATTCACGTACCAAATCATCCCTAGGTTTCTGTATTTTGCACTTTTGAACACCCATCGTTGTTTTAACATCACAAATACCATTCCTAATAGTCCTGATGATGGTTCATTAGAAATGAAACACTATAGTGTCGACTTTGCTTCTCAATAAATTTTTCCTTCCACTGGGATTCCCTAGTTATCAATTTTTCTTTATATATTTTCGGATTACACTCCATTATTTACTCATATATATATATATATATATATATATATATATATTCACAGAGAGAGGCACACACGTACTCATCCCCTCACGCGCGCACACACACACACACACACACTCACTCACGCATATATATATATATATATATATATATATATGGATGGTCAGATTTAGTCGGGCCTTATGAAAAGAGTCAGGCATTTACTATTAAAAAAACATGAAATTTGTAGCTATTTCAATCTAATAAACTCATAAAATAAACAGATGCTAAAGGCAATTCTAAAAGAACTGCTTTAAGGATTAAACAGTAGAATTCATCTCAATGAACTTATAATTCACTTCATTACTATTTCAATACAAAATTATATTTTACTTGCTCATTTATGTAAACAGTAAGAATCTACCACGTTATCTTACACTGTTTAAAAATTCACTCACTATATACGCAAATACATATATAAAAGTATTAAAGTTCATAATTTGAAATTTAAATTAAAATAGACTATCATATCATGAATTCAATGAGCCGGAGTTAATTCGGTGTCCAAATTTCGTATGCATATATAACCGTCTCCAGAGCTGAGTGAAAATAATTCATTTATTAAAATGTTTAACTTGAAATAAAATTTTATTCCATCCTCAAACTTGTCATTTGTGAGTGACAAGGTTGATATCCATCTAACATTCCACTACAAAAACCCTACAACAGGATTTTATAGCCTGTTACATTTGACTCTTCTTCAACATTGATCGATTCTCCATCCACTAAACCAGTAAAACCTGTCATTTCCAGTTTAAAGTTTGAACATATATATATATATATATATATATATATATATATATAATTGAAGGTAAAAATTCATGCATGAATATATATATATATATATATATATATATATATATATATATATATATATATTCATGCATGAATTTTTACCTTCAATTATAAAAAATTTTGACATGGCTAATTGAATTTTACTTCAGTGAAAAGACGGGAATTTTAATTTATCTTTGAGACTACAACATTAATGATTATTAATTCTGATAGAAACATTTTTCTCAATTATAGTTGTCTGTAATTGAAATGATTTTTTTTTTTTGATTTTACGGAATGATATATGGTCCATAAAAAAACAATATATATATATATATATATATATATATATATATATATATATATATATATATATATATCAGAATTATTGTGTTTTGTATGGATGTACAACACAAGCATAAAATATCGCAACTTGTACCTACATTTGTGTTACGGCAACAGTTAAAATGCTCTAAATGTCAGAACAACAACGCTTCTTTTCGGAATTTAGAAATAATCGTTTTTGTGCCCATGCAACTTTATAATTGTTAAAGAGAGTTAATGATTTATGTTCATGATAATTAAATTATGGATACCGTCATTGAGGCTTATCCAAAACTATTAGGTATTTGTGTTGCCTTACTGATATTTTTAGTTAATGATATTTTTCAAGTTTATTATCCAAGCCAGTCTTCTCAAAGTTTTCACTGATTTACATAGCACCATCATCAAAGAAAGGTCCGTATCCTTTATATTATTACACAAGATGTTTTCAAAACGTATCGAGACTTGTTTCACAGTTTTCTTTCAATTTGGTTTGGTTTGGTTTCTTTGTTTAAAGGCATATCAACTCTTTTTTAGGTTATTTAATGCTAAAGCCATTCTTCTAGAAGAACAGTAGTGGTACTATTTAACCCATAGCTGGGAGGATAAGGGGGTTCATACCTTTCCCAAGGGTATTTGCCCGAAAGTGAACGTAATAACCCGACTGGAGTACGAACTCGCGTACTACGATTCCGCAGTCCATCGCTTCAACCATTACACCACGAGGACACCCCACCTCTTTCAATTTGGTTATGACTCATCTAGATATATACATCACAGTCACTTATAATACGTTACTCTGCTGTACACACGAAAATCATTTAATCTTTTTTTACTGTGTCACATTTTATCTGCACAGAACTATTCTATACCAAATTTTGCCAAACATTCGGCAAACATTTTTCCTAAACGATTAAAATTCTAAAATCAGTTATAATGCATGATGCTAAAGTCGTTGACTGGCATCGCTGTTTCTTAGAAGAGACAGCATCACATATAAATGAGGGATGTCCATTCATGCGTTCTACAAGCGGAAACTGTTGGGAAAGTTTACAGTCAGTTTACTGTTGTTAAGAACTTATCTGATATTTATCTGATGAGGTGGGCATTTCCACTGTTTCATGCCAGACCTCACTTACCAGGGATTTTAGGATGAGACGAGTTACTGTCAAGTTTATTACCCGGTCTTCTGACGGAGCAGTTTCAAATGACCGTGGAAACGACTTTGACTCAGTGTACAGAAAAACAGTACAGGAACCATCAAATTTCCTAATGAATCTTTGCGATGAGTATACAATTCTAAAAATAAAGCTTAGTGTTGCGTTCTGGTTAGTAAGCTCTTGTAATATTAAATAAAGGAAAAACCACGATATGAGAGGAAAAAGAGATATATTCTCAGGAAAAGGTATATACTATAGAGAGACTATTAGTAGACAAGAAGATAGGATTAGTGAATACAGAATAAAGATATAGTCCAACGATAGTATTGGCTTCCGTTATTACGATAACAATTAACGTGATCTAGTACGATCTCCAGTCTCCAACGCTCTAATACAATTTCTAAAAGAAGCTGCTCTTCACTTTCTAGTCTGCCCTGGTAGAAGTAGCTACTGCTATATATAGCAGATGGACTAGTTCATTGTGTGGAAAAAGGTGGGTGATACCCACGTTATCAGCGTGGAAGTCTCATTCATCACAAAAGAATACGAAAGATTGCCAAGTACTTTAAGCAAAATTAAAGTTTTTCCCGTGATCTTTTTGACAAAGTTGAAGTATTTCACCATGAATTCTGAAGGTCAAACTCTCCATCATTTCTTACATGAAATAGTGGGTAAATACATTTGCTTACACTCCACAACATGAGCATTGCCCAGTCAGCTGGGGCTGTAGAATACACTGACTGCACCCCTGCAGAGAAGTAAGACCCCCCCCAACGAGTGTCCTGGATATGACACTAAACAATCTGATGGTGAGGTTCCAGCAGTGCTGGAGCTTTGGGGAATGCTGAGTACCCCTTCATTGCCATCGCTCCCAGCTCCACACTGGCCCGGAGTGGTAGCACCTGATAGGGCCCTATCTATGGGTTAAATAGAACTAACAGCATACTTTTGCTAAACTGAATTGAGTAAACTGAATAGCTTGAAATAGAAACGTTTTTGACAATTAAACCGTATTTACACTTAAACTGCGTGCTTATGCTTAACTGAATTATTTCAAATAGAACTGTTTTTCGACATTAAAACTGTATTTACACTTAACTGAATTATTACATATAACAGCTTGAATAGTTTGAAATGGAAATGTTTTTGACAATTAAACTGTGTACTTATGCTAAACTGAACTGTTTTCATTAGAACAGATTATTTATATAAAAATGGATTTGGCGTTAAATAACCTACCAAGGTTGATATGCCATAAACCCAAACAAACCAAACCAAACAACATGAGCAACATGTTTTCTATACGAATTATTGTCTAATAAAAGTGCGGCACACAACATATTCACTAGTTCTTGCTCCATGTGATTTTGTGATTTTTTTTTTTTTTGCTTAACTGAAAACTCATTGCTAAAACAAAAAGATTTAAAGACATAGCAAAAATTAATGAAAAATTTTTGTATATTTTCAAAATATATCAAACAATGAGTTTCAAATATGATTCCATTAATGAAATA
>OY757905.1:104704037-104720778 GCA_963585895.1 Sepioteuthis lessoniana | reverse complement strand
GAAATTTGGATAAATCAAATACTCAACTGAACTTTAGACGTGTGAGATTTCTTTCCACTTTACGATCTTCACGTACTTCCTCAAGACCTTGAAGAAGTTCATGAAACTGAAAGAAAGTAAAAAGAAATATCACACATGTTAATTTTAGTTAAGTACTTTATTTATCCAACTTTCCACATATTTCTACAATATATATATATATATATATATATGTGTGTGTGTGTGTGTGTGTGTGTGTGTGTGTGTATGTGTAGTTTAAATATATAAGCATACATTAATTTCATCTACATACATGCGTTAAGTATGAATGTAAGTATTAATATATAAATATTTATAGATACACACACACACACACGCATATATATGTATATATATATATATATATGTGTGTGTGTGTGTGTGTGTTTGTGTGTGTGTGTGTGTGTGTGTGTGTGTGTGTGTGTGTGTGTGTGTGTGTGTGAGCATGTATTGATAAAAAGGGAGGGAAAAGTGTGACAAACCGTTTAGTAATCTAAATAAACAATGTATATAACAATAAACAAAGCGATAGATAGATAGATAGATAGATAGATAGATATCAACAAGATTGCTTACAAAATTTATGAATAAATGTTTAAAATCGGAGATTGCGTTTGAATATTTTAAGAATAGTGAAAACCTAGACACAATGGCGCTTGGTGACACTCAATATCTCGACTATGAGATTTTTGGACCAAGATCATATATATATATATATATATATATATATATATAGATTACTTAAGGACGAAAAGTATTTCTTATCCTTCAAAAATAGTAGATGCAATTCTATATTTTTATACATAAATAACTGCACATAGAATCTTTGCTTTTTATTCATTCATTATTTCCAGGTGATAAAATGTAATTTTGGATTTCATACTATTTTTTTAATATACTTTCCCGTGGTAATGGCATGTCTCACCAGTCGATTAATCTTCGCTTGAGACGACTGGCTTCTTCTTTTCCTTCTGGGCGAAGTTGTCGGCAAATATATATGGAACACATTCTCTTTTCCAGACGCCAACGAAATCACTGTTATTTGTAACAACAAAAGAAAGCTCTTTAATTCATGAAAAGTATATCCTAATTGAACGATATTAGTTTTGCATCAAAATGTGTGCTTTCTTCGTTTGACTTCTATGCTTATTCACATGCCCATACACGTGCGCATAGGCACTAATATCCAATCATACACATTACTTAAAACCATGTATCTCCATGCATAAAAAAATGAGTGTTGATAAAAATAAATAATTCGATGAAACTTTATAATTTGTAGTATTAGATAGGAATATTTGAAACCATAAAGATCATATAACTGTAAATTATTTGTAATGAGAATTGTTAACTTAGATCATAATTGATCACTAAGGATTATTATTAGTTCCCTGAAACTATATACCTGTGACCAAACAAATAACTATTATAAAAAGAAATAATTACTTGAAATACTAGGATTATGAATATCTGATAGAAATACTTGGAACCAAAAGTGTGAAAATTATATTTACTTGATAGGAATTTTTATCATATAACTGTGTCCAAAATATTACAGACGAGCCCTGTCGTTGAGAACGTGCGAGCACATCGACTATCATCAATCAGTGAAAATGTCACGAACCTAGCGCGTGAGGGCAGAATGACCTGCAGCGTTCAGACGTGATTTTAATATGACCTTTCACGTGTTTCACTATCTTTTTCACTAATGTCACCGAACATTCTGGAACCTTCGAATTGCCCAAAAAAATCTCTATATAAGAAATCAAATCACGAGATTTTAGGGAGTTCAAGGCAGGTTTCTAAACAGGTGCGTCAGAGGTTCAGGAGCCCCCGACCCGTGCATACCCAGCCTGCCACGATACGATTGACAGGAACGTATCAAGAAGCCGACGACAACGACAACGACACCGCCATCGCCACCAAGAAGAGAAGGGAGGAAGAACGCTATTAAACGAACTTTTCTAGCTGCAACCCACTGTAGTCCAAGTGAATAAAAACGACTACTATTTTTCTTCCTTAAATTTAGAGTTTAAGTGTTTCTTTTTCTGCGGACTTCTTTCTTTCAGACTCAACATTTTGGTCCTATGTTACAACAAGTCTAATTAAATATGAATATACAGTTAATGCTATTACCTAATCTCAAGACATGAAATAAACTTGATTCATATACCATTAAAATCAATCAAATAGTCGAACCCATTTTTTTCCCATTGAGCTCTTATATCTGAAAACTTATTTTTTGATACAATTATATATATAAGCGCCCTCGTCCAGACATATACATTTGCGATGGTAAATATTGACTTCTTTATGCATGTATGTATAAGGTTTAGTTTTTACGGGTTCAGACCACTTACATTTACTATTGCTTTGTTTATTATTGTTAAAATGTAAATTTTAGGCTTCCCTCAAAATGGCTGTGTAATTAATTCGAAATTACTTTTTAAAAGACCGGTATATACATACACATACATTAACAGAAGCATACATAATCATAGACACATGCAAATATTTATACATCTTTCGTGGTAAATATTGACTCATATATTATGGTCTTTCAAAACCTTCAAAGTCTCACCCAGAAAAATAGCATAGCCGAACATTTTTGCTAGGGTCACAATCCACCACTACTTATAAAAAAGAAAAATTAATTCAGATTTTTCTAATTTCATAAGTAGTAGTAGCGTGTGGCCACAACAAAAATGTTAAGCTAATGGCTTTTCTTTCTAAATGAAGTTTAGAACTTTTTGATCGAGCCTCGTATGAATGATGTTAGGGTAGTTGCAATAAATTGATGAGTCGAGTTCAGTGCAATTTTATTTGTTCTTTATAAACTTTGCAGGTGATTTAAGAACTTAATTTTTTGTGTTTTTTTTATGTGAATTATCTATGCAAAAGTTGTCTGATTTTGTAATTCCTTTTTTTTTTTTAATTTCCACATAATCCTCGTATAGTTGATCCGGTGTATGCTACATGTGTCGTGAATTTAATGATCAAAAAAGAAAAAAGAAAAAAAAACGAATATTTTAACTTTTTTTTTGTTTTGTTTTTGTTTTTGTGGAACGAAATTGACCTCTATTTTTACGTTTGTCATTAATCACTTATTTGTGATCGAGTGAAATTTGTGGTTCCAAGAAGAGAATATAATTTAAAATAAATCTTCAAAATATAGGTAATTCGCAAATTAAATAAATAAATGCTGAAATATTTTAAATATGTTCGTTTGTTTGTTTTTCTTTGTGTGTATGTATGCGTGTGAGGTTTTGTTTTGTTTGCTTTATTGTTTAATGGTACGTCAAACTCACTGGGGAGATTAAGGGATTCATACATTTCCCAAGAGTATTAGACCGAAAGGAAACAAATGGAATTCAAATTCGCTCACTCCGAAGTCGCAGTCCAGCATCTTAGCCGCTACGACACAGACAAACCCCACACATGTGTATGTGCTATATAATCGTGAATGAGCTATTTTACTTATTCACTAAGCTGATCTTATTTTCGCCAAATATCAGAAACATGAACCCACCCATTGCTGAGATTAACCATCACACCTTGTAGTGGTCTACTGATATGCAAATTAGTATTTTAGATTACACTTCAATCGAGCGGTGAATATCATCCTCACGGCTCGTCTCTACTCATACTCAAATGCAAAATCAAAGCGAACAATGAATTGATATGGCTATTCATGTCTGATTAGCAGCAAATCTATCTATGAGGGTGTGTATAAATAAATGTAAAGACTGGCACTGAATTACTACTGTGATTCAAAAGTGTTGCAGTATTTTGATAACGTGATGCAAAATTCTGCGGTTCCAAATGCTTTTAGCGATGTATTAAAGTTAACGAACTGCACAGGAGTGTGAGATGCCGAGCTTTCTAAAGAAGGATATTCAATATGTGCATCTAGAATATACACTGTTTCAGTTGGCACAGTCGTTTGGGGCAACAGAATAAACCGACTGCATCTTTGCAGAGGAGTATGATTACCCCAACGAGTGTCCAGGATTTTACACTAGATAGGCTTCAGTAATAGAGGAATTTTTGGGAATGCAAAGTACGTCTTCATTGCCATCGCTCCTGGTCTACTCTGGCCCGGTGTGGTAGCACCTGATAGGGTCCTATCTATGGGTTAAATAGAACTAAACTGAGTAATTATGCTAAACTGAATGTTTGAAATAGAACTGCTTTTTACATTTAAACTGTGTGCAAACAAAAAAATATTCTTATACAAAACTAAATTGTTTGAAATAGAACTGTTTTTGACATTTAAACTGTGTACTTATGCGAAACGGAATTCATTGAAATTGAACTGCGTATTTGTATAAAAATGTATTTGGCATTAAATAACCAGCAATCGTTGATATGCCATAGAGCCATAGAACCAAAGCAAACCAGACTGTTGGCCTTACCTGATCATCAACGTTCGCGCAACCAGAGCGAAATTTCAGATAGAATCTGGTTACTCTCCTGTGATCAACTGTGTCTTAATTTTTAACTCAACCAAAATGTTTGGTTGCTTCCGCAGAGTAATGACCTTGTTCGAACTCTTAAATCATAGTTCTCGAATTAGACTTCGTTGTACGTACATTTGTATGGATTTCATAGCACACACGGATGGAAGCAATGCGCAACGTATCAGCGCATGAACTACCACGATACTACCAACCACATTTATTACCTCTCACGGCTCGAACTGCTTCTATTACGTGATATATGCGTCGCAAGTAAGCGTATAAGAAAGTATTGCATTTTTTTTTCTCTCATTAGAACATCATTAACATTCATTACTGGTTTAAGAAC
Organism: Sepioteuthis lessoniana; assembly: GCA_963585895.1. Classification (NCBI taxonomy): domain Eukaryota; kingdom Metazoa; phylum Mollusca; class Cephalopoda; order Myopsida; family Loliginidae; genus Sepioteuthis; species Sepioteuthis lessoniana. The sequence continues at coordinate 104,715,954 of OY757905.1, read as the reverse complement.
AATGAAAAGACCGACATCATGTTTAAAAGAAGATATACTATTGCGTAAAATAACCATATTTTCATTAGATTGTTGATTTATTGATGTACACTTGTGGCTAAAGAAATTAGCATGAGTCATAAATATAGTTTTATTGAAAAAGAGTTAATGATACGAATATTGTAAACACGAGGGTCATCTGAGAGGTTCGTCCGCTGACCATGATACTCTGATGAAATGTGACCAAATTAAGTTTATTTTCAATATATATATGACGTCATCATATGAACTTTTTAGTTGATAGACTTTTCACTCGTCCCTAGTATGTGTTTGTTTATCTTTGACTCATAGACTGCCATAAACTTTCATTCTCCTTAGCAATATCAATGTTCTCTTTCAACAAATTAGTCACTCAAAATGTCTTGGATCGTCCATTTTGGAATACATGGTCTGGCTTCACCCAGAAAATGGAAGAAAACGAGACCTCCTTTAATTAATAAGCCCAGGGGCGGGTGTTTGCACTTACATTCCAATTATATAGCTTTACCTCTTGTGAACTGCCCAGATTTCATATCTCTTAAAAGACACGAGACTGTGTTAACGAACGCCCACTCAATTTTTACTCTAACCAGCTTTTAGAATTAAGACATTGACATGATACTTATGAATTACACCTTCGTAAAAGTTTGATACATCTGCTATCTAGAGTGCCGGAAGCGATGGGGATTATTTTGGCACAATATATATATATATACATATATATATATATATATAGATAGATAGATAGATAGATAGATATGCACACATATATAAATAGTCTCACATATATATAAAGATACCTACACGCACGCGAAGATATTATTCATTCCAGTAAATCCAGGGTAGGGAATAATTCCAATCAGGACTAATTCAACATTCAAAAATAGAATATTAAACTTAAATAATCCCGGTTAAGAGCTCAATGTAAATAAAATCCACAGAGCAAATAATTTTCTCTTTTAAAAAAACAACAATCGGTCTCATAAAAACAATAATTTTATTTCCATCCCGTTAAAAGCATTGATATAAATCAATGCTATAAAAAGTTAACAGGACTTATTCAGATCAAACAAGAAATGGATTAAAATAATTTTTTTCACATTTACAACCAAACAAAGAAAAAAAAAGTATTCCTCCTATTTATTAAACCAAGCCTAAATCTTCAAGTAATAATAAGTATCGAATTATTATGGCATGTAAAACTACATCCGGTTTTAATCATACTTCAAATTTAATTGAGACAAAATTTACAGTTATAATAATACATGTCAAAAATAAAAACATTTATAAAATTTTTTCAGATAATTTAATTTTAGTTTTATCATTAAAATGAACTTTAAAAAAATCAAAAACTACTCCTGATTATGGTAAACCCCCACCAAATTACAATAATAGAGTAAAAATCAGTAATATAAATTCAAATTCCAATTTATTTAACAATTTAATAATCATCATTGGGGATATATATATATATATATATATATATATATATATATATATATATATATATTGTGTACTTAGGCAGCATCGTGTTATGTAAGCATGTTTGGTTAAAAATCGCCGACTGCTTTCTTATCAAGATCTTTAAGGGAAGACGTTCAAGTCTTCTTTTTATGTCCGGGTCAAGGTCGTGGCGAAAATGCCTCATTGTAAGCGCTTTAGACTCTTTCGCTGATTGTCCTCAAGGCTTGTGATATGTTTGTTTGTTTTTTTTTGCTGTGTTTTATTTATATTCATTTGGATTTTTTTTAATAGGATTAGTTCCTTTTGTTAGAATGGCTGGTCAGTTTAGTTATTTAACATGTTTAAAGTATTAATACCTATTTTGAACGCATTTTTATTTTTTTGTAGTTTTTTTTCTTTATAGTTATTGCTTCGAGTATTTGTAAGCGGTTTGTATTGTTTTTATATATGAATTTTGAATTGTTAATTTGGATTTTTGTTATATCCTGGGATTTGAGTTTGTCAATGTCTTTGTTATCCTTTGTCATTTGATGCTGTTTTATGGCACTTATGTCAGAGAGATTATACATTAGGCGACGAGAGAGTGTGGTTGTTGTATGGCCCAAGAAGTATTGGCTGCTTTGTTATTTTCCGAGAGACACTCTCGAAATAGACATATATATTTATACACATTAGTTGAATTTAGGTAAGTTTTGGGGGAGTTTTTTTTTAACTGAGTTATGACGTTTTGAGTTTGGTGTAATAGATAAAGAATAAAAAATCTACGATGAATAAGATAATATTTTACATTAGTATAAACATACTCAATAACTAACCCTGCCAGCCATTCTAATAAAATGAGCCGCTCTATATTTGAAAACATCCAAATTGATATAAATAAAATACCCAGTAATAAACAACCTAATATATCCTCTGAGGACGACCAGTGAAACAGTCGAAAGCGCTTGGGTTACTATGGGGAACTTTCTTCAACATCTCGAGCCAAACATAAGAAAAATAAAAAGAAGACTTGAACGTCTTTACTTAACGATCTTGAAAAGAAAACAATCTGCTATCTTTAACCGAACATGTTTATTTATATATATTAATATATGTAAACAATATATAAGAAAACGACGTTATGCAAAAAAATTATGGAAGAACATTAGATAAATTAAAATTTCGAATGCTGGCAATAAGAGCAGTAAAAAAATTAAATGATTATTGCATCGTTGTCACTTTTAAATACAGTCAGCCGATAGGATTTTGGGAGGAGTAATATCTTATTAAAAACATGAATTATATCTATAAATATTAGTAAATATATGAGTGTGAGTGGGTATGTATCCATTATTCTTCTATTATCAGATCATCCAAAAAATGTCGTTGCTCCTGCAAAAGCCCTCACCACAATCAATACAATCTCCTCTATCGGTTACTTGATAAGACTTTATTAATCAATATATAAGCATCCACAGGCAGACATTTTCATTGTATCACAACTCTTCAATGTGACTAGACCCGCGAGATTCTATACCCTAAGATCAAAAACAGGTTTATTTTACGCTAGTTGGACATCTTACTCCATGAAGGAATATTTTACGAATCTTTCTCAACATATAATGTTATCGACTACCAGGAGTGCTCACTTTCTGCGAAGAGCTATCGCATTTCATCGTATGTAGCAGCCGGTAAATTTCCCTACGATAGTGCTCAACCCACGGAGTGGGGAACATTTATATTGTAATCCGCAGGCATACTGTTTCGTTGTACCACAACTCTTCAGCGTGGCTTGACTCGTGTGATGATTCAAGCTGAGATCGAAACCCGGCTGCCTTTACGTCAGTCAAACTAAAGAAGGCTTAGCAAATAATGGTAATATCATATATACATATATATATATATATATATATATATATATATATATATATATATATATAAAGTAAGTAAAGATGGCGACATTAGTCGAGTGTGACCCGAAAGCTCCTTTTTCACAAGCTACTAAACCACGATGTAGGGGAGGCCGTAACACCATTCCCTGGTTTGCTCAACTTGACCGTACCTTATAACTTTGATCCGTACCTTATAATGCTGCGGGTTAAGCAAGGCCGCATCAAGTACCATTTTTGAGTCTTTGGTATTACTCGACCCAGGATTGAAACCTGATCTTCTAGACTATTGAAGAACACTCTATTCATTAGGCCAATGGCCCGATATATATAAAGTTTTGTATTATATACGTATAAACCAATGAAAGAAGTACATAACCAAAGACAAAAATATCCATTTTTTTAAATATTTGAATCAATCACATTTTCTTTCAAGAACTAAACATGAGTCTTTTGTAAAAGCTAAATTCTTAGAAATCCGAATCTATTGTGCTTTCGTGAATCTAAAAATGGTGATGATTACATGCTGATGCGTTTATTGGTGCAGACATTTATAATAATGTTTCGAAAAGAAGCCTTTTTTTAGCCAGTGGGCCTTTGGTATGATTTCTCAATTGACAAAAAGAATTTTTGACAACGACATGAAAACTTTTCATGCAGCTTTCAGCTTGTTGTCAATTTTAAATCGGTACAATAAATCTAAACACATAAAAAATATCGGTGAAAACTGAATACCTTATTAATAGCGTTTTCTTTTTATACTAAAGTACTTATTCGTGATATTTACAGGGTAGGATATGTAAATTGTCGTCGAAATTACACAATAAATGAAAATAACATTTTATCAGATTATTTAGAAAAATTACAGGAAAATATCTTGAAATACTATTCATTAAATTCCATCAAAGAAATAACCATAGTCTTCGAATACGGCATCCAAACGACTTCTGAATACTTCTGCAAGCTTCTCCCATAGTGACCTTGTTTAAGATGGTGTTACGCGGAGTTTGTTTTTTTTTCTGTTCTCTCGATAAACCTCCCGCTACATATAATCAAAAGGATTGAAATCTGATGAGTTACGTGGCTACATGTTTGACGTGATGTGGGCTTAGAAAATTCCTCAAAGCCAAGACGGGGTTATGTTGCCAGATGCTGAGTCTTCCAGAAATTACACTCTCGATCTAGGGTGACACTACCTCCTCAAGGTACTTGGTGTAGTTATCAGTGAATATTCTGTGACCCTTTTTCCAGCAGAACACATAGGGTAACGGTTATAGGTGTCGATTCCCTAAGCTACTTAGAAGACAATCATCTAGAGATTGCAGGTTCAATTCTGACAGCTGGCGTGTAAAAATACATGAATACTTAACATTTGTACACGGTTATAGTTAACGGAATCCAAACTGGTGACCCCAATGGATTCAATAAATGACGGAGTTCAATGTTTGGTGTAGGTTCCCGAGTTCGACAAACACCTGAAGAAGGCCGGAAGACATATTTGCCAAAACGTTGTGGAAATAACAATAAAGATGAAGACAATAGTCCGAAAATCCTTAATGAAAAAAATCATCAAGCTTCATCTCAGAAATTTAGACAACTAATATTCTGAGACTATGTTGGAAGATGAATTAAGGTACTAATGTCTGTGTAATTACTTGAAGCAGGTATTTTTTATTATTATTATTATTATTAATATTATTATAAGTAGTAGTAGTAGTAATAGCTATAGCAATAGTAGTAGTAGTGCTAGTAGTAGCATTTGAAGACATATAATTGAATATAAATTACAAGTATTAATTCGGAATACTCGAAATGAAAAAAATCAAGGAAAATGCAACAGGACCATTGGTAGACACCAACCCAATCAAAATGACATAGACTGGGTACTTGGTGTTCATCAATATAAATGCGAATATGTCTTCAGATTAACGCCCCAAAAGTCTTAATTAAATCTTTGTAGTGGAGCTTACAGCGTAAATTCCAACAAATATACTGTTTTCAAATTCCTGGAGGCGGGAATAGCGTCATTGTGCTACTTTCCCCACAGACGAAAACCAACAGAGACTAGTTTGGGGCACAGACGACGAAACCTCAAATGTTCATAATAATTTTTTTTGCCCTCTACACTTCTAGTCTATTGAAATATATTACAAAACAAATTATTGTCGCTTTTTTAACCCTTTTATATATATATATATATATATATATATATATATATATATATATAATGAATAAATATGTATTAGATATATATATTTAATTCATGGAATTTAGACTGCAACCCCTAGGTTTCATGGATTTTTTTGCAAAACAATAATCATCAGGCAAAAACGTCCATGAAACCCAGGGGTCGCAGTCTAAATTCCATGATATATATATATATATATATATATATATATATATATATATATATATATATATATATATATGTGTGTGTTATTTTTCTATGATAGGTCTATCCTAGATATTGAGCACACTCCATATTATATTGCACAAAGTGACTTAGTGACAACCAACAATGTTATTATATATATATATATATATATATATATATATATATATATATATATATGTGTGTGTGTGTGTGTGTGTGTGTGTCGGAAAAGAGGTAAAATGACTGAATAAAAGTTTGATCTACGAATTTAAAAATTTTACTTTTTTTAATAGAGCGAAAAATTTGCTAAAAGCAAACGTACAAAATGTTTTCTACTCATGAAAGATAATATTCTTTAGAGAGTTAATATTTTCAGAGAAATTGAGAAAGCTCATGAAACGAAGAATTGCAGTAATTGTCAACATAAACTAAAAGGAAAAATATTGTGTGTGCAAAGAGTCTTTGTATATTTTTGTCACTATGTGAGAGAGAATATGTATTTATGCCTTAAACTATATATGGCTGCTGCTGATATGTGCCAGCAGCTGGAAAATTTTATCAGCAGGAGACTAGTATTTGTCGCTGCCTCCCACCAGACACGACTTGACACAAGGTCAAAAGCCCGAAGGCCAATTAAAGTGGGGATAAAGGGGAGGGGAAGGTCGGGAACGAATCGAGACTCGAACCCTGCTTGTCTGTGCTGCTCATCGGCTCACTTAGTGCAATGTGAGCCTGATGAGGCAAGCAGTTTCACGAACCCAAATGTGGGTCCGGGCACGTATGCCAGTTAACGGCTTAAACTAGACGCATGGTCTAGTGCCGTGCATGGGGGACAAAGGAGAAAAAATGCAGCTCGCCCACCCGAAGGTAGCCTAGTCGAAACTAGGTGCCTAATTAAAGGCCCCAAGTCTGCCATTGTTCCTTTTCCAGGGCCACGCTCCGGACCGAAGTCCAGAACAGGCCCCGGGGCTCCGCAAAAAACTAAAAGCCGGGTGCGCCAAAGAATACTTTAACGCAATAAAGATGTAAACAAGTATTCGTTCTATTTAAGAGAAATTGGATGAAGCTGAAATTAAATGCATTCATTTAAAAAAAAAAGGAATGTAGATTTTCACTCAGAAGAGTTAAGTCAAAAATTTGAGTAAGTTAGACATAATTCATTCTTACTGCAGAACTAATTATTTTTTTGCTTATTTGTGCAATCAAAGTTGACTCAAAGTCTGATTAACATTTGCCTGGTCGGCTCGGGATGTAGAATGCACAGATTGCACCTCTGCAGAGGGCTAGGACACCCCGACGAGTATCCTGGATATGATAATAAACAATCTGATTGTGAGGTTCCAGTGGTGGTTGAGCTTTGAGGAATGCGGGACACCCCTTCATTGTCATTGCTCCTAGATCCACTCTGGTCCGGAGTGGTAACAGCTGATAGGACCCGATCTATGGGTTAAATAGAATTAAACTGCGTACATATGATAAACTGAATTGTTTGATTTAGAACTGTTTGACTAAACTAAACAGCTTGTAACAAAATTGTTTTTGACAATTAAACTGTGAACTTATGCGAAACTGATCTGCTTGAAATAGAACTGTTCTAACATCTAAACTGCGTACTTATGCTAAACTGACTTATTTGAAATAGCATATATTTGACATTTAACTGTGCGTGGAGAAAACCTTTCCTTATACAAAAATGAATTGTTCAAATTAGAACTGTTTGACTAAACAGAATTGCTTGAATTGAAATGTTTTTGACGATTAAACTGAGTACGCATACTAAACTGAATAGCTTGAAATAGAACGGACTATATGTATTAAAATGGATTTTGCATGAAATAATTTACAAAGGTTGATATGCCATAAAACTCAACCAACCAGACTAACATTTGATGACTTATCTATAAATATATTTGCCAAAGCAAAATTTTATTTTTAAACAAACTTAGGGGGAAAAGATGTCTTAAATTATTTAGGGTTTTGATCCTTCAATTTTTTGGCAGCATATCAAATATTGACGTCTGCAAAGTATCTCAAAATTTAAAAACGAGTTCGAATGCGCCGATTGGTCAATTAAAGTAAAAATGCAAATACAAAAATTACAGCCCTCTGGAGTTTTTTTTTTTTTTTTTACTAAAAAGTAACATATTTTTATCATCTAAGTCAATTGAGTTCCCACCCAGGTCATTGGCTTAATGAGTTGAGCCAATGGTCAGAGAGACCGAGTTTCAATACCAGGTCAAATCATACCAAAGACTCAAAAAATGGTACATTATGTCAGCTTGCATAACACGCAGAATTATAATATAAGGATCAAGAGAAAAGTGGTGCCATCCTGACAATGCAGAAGAACCCTCCTCTATCCTGGTCGTGGAAGCTATTGAAAAGGGAGCATTTGGGTTACCCTCGACTTAGGTGACCAACTTATATGTGTGTGTGTGTGTGTGTGTGTGTGTGTGTGTGAAAACATTCAGACATGTTCAATTTTTTGCAATTCCATACATCGAATAATCTCAGTATTATCGATAATTCTTTTTTCATAATTGTGAATCGAGGGTATGATGTACAGGGGCAGATTAGCTTCAAATGTTGTGTGGAGATTAGAAAAAGTCCTCGCGAAACGTTAGTCCTATTAAAAATGAGTAACGGTGAACATCTTATGAAGAAATCAGATGTTTTAAATGACAAAGCGGTATAATGTGTTAATGTGTATAAACTACAAACCTTGCTTGGCTCAGGTCAAAGTGTAAGTTTGAACTAATTGCAGACATGAATATAAATTGGAAAACAGTACGACAAATTTACAAAGAATGATGTTGGTATGAGTAGAATTTCCTCAAAATGGTATTTCGAATTTTTATTCGTGAGGTTAAGTGCTCTTGACTAAGAAAATTATTGTAAAAATCTATCCTTCACCTTATTCATGATTCTTTGCGCCTGAAATTATTGGCTATTTCCAAAATTTAAAAAATGCTCTGTAAAAACAAAGATTTGCTGACTTTTAGTTATATGCGACTACATTAGCGGAAGTTATTCCAGAATAATAATTCCTAGAAAGTTTCCAGATCTAGCAACATTGTCTCATGAGGTTCATAGGTTCACAGAAGGTGACAGCTGCCCATTGTAACTAGGTGAGCAACCATTGCTTTACAGGGCCACTACTGGAATTAATTTACCACACTTCGTCCACACACACACACACACACACACACCACACACACACACGTGTGTGTGTGTGTGTGTGTGTGCACGCGGGTGAGGGGCATTGATTCTTTGACAAAAAATGTGCATAGAAGTGGTTTTCTAATGAAGCAACTAAATTCCCCCAAAATGCATCGATCAAGTGAATTTCTCTCAAACCACACGAGGAAATACAAGAAAGAAATTAGCAGTTCTAACAGTTGTACTCTTTCTTTTTCCATCCATTCCTTTTTTTTTATTTCTGTCTTTTCTTTCTTTCTCTGTTTATTCTATTTTTCGTTCCACCTTCTTCATTCATTCATTTCTTTCTGTCTTTTCTTACATTTTTCTTTCTTCATCTATCCAGACATTTATTCGATTCGTTCATCTTTTTTCCTTCTGTCTAGCATTCCTGCATTTTTCATTGTTTCTTTCTTTTTCGGTATCTTTTGCATTACATCTTCTGTTCTTCCTTCCTTTTATTTTGTTACATTCTTTTTGTCTCTTTCAGTTCTGTTCTCAATCTATTATTTCAATAATGATGTGATCTATGCTATTATAAACACACTCACTCATATATATATATATATATATATATATATATATATATATATATAATGTGTGTGTGTGTGTGTGTGTGTGTGTGTGTGTGTGTGTGTGTGTGTGTATCAACAACTCTATCCAAACAAGATGGAACACAACGCCAATTTTTAGTGAAATTTAATAAGTATGAATTCAGTTTCCCTTCTTCTAAACTGGTTTCCATATCAAAGTTAAAGAGTCCAGCCTCCCCGAAAATTTAAAGGAAAATAGTTGGATTCATATCTTTTCAAAGTTATGAGCGATATGTTGAATGTAAACAACGATTTGAGCTCGGGTCGAACAGTCCGACTCTGATGACTGTAATTGATTCACCACGAACGTCTATACGTTTGTTTACAAACGAATATTTGGCTGACTGAATTAAATGCATTATAAAATATAAGTACAAATACAATCTAATTGTGTAGGAATATTTTTCATATTGTATCTTTGCTAGTGAGACATTTGGAGCAGGAGCAAGCCTATAATATTTGAAATTCTATCGAGAGTCCATCCATTGATAAAGTTGCATTATCTAATGAACAATAGAAAATCGAACATCTGACCCTTTCATAATGTGTTGCTTTTAAATCATTTGACATAAATATCATGAAATGTGAACCATATTAGTTAACTGCCATTTACACCGGCCTGTTGACTTCCGGACGGCAATTGAAAACGAACTTTGACTGGAATACATTAGAAGTAATTTCAGTTCTCCTCTTAGAACCGAAAGTGAATGTGATTCACCATGCCGGGATAAATTTATCTAATTAATAATTAAAGTATGAACAAATGGATTCGCTAGTTGACCCGGCCAGTTTAGCTTTGTCCACTTTTCTTCTAGTCCATCAATTAATGAGCCGATCTATGTCGGCAGTGAATGTTTCGCTCGTTCGATAATCAAGGTGCACCCTGCAAACTTAGAATCACAGACGATAATGAGTTGTTCGCTATTTATAATGAATTGATTTGATGTTATTACTTTTCACAACCGAGATTACGGCAGAGCATCACAGAAAATAAACAGACTGGCATACACTAACACTCATACAAACACTCACAGAAACATGCAGATGCAGATGAACACACACACACACACACACACACACACACACACACACACACACACACGCAAACACACACACACACATATGAATATATATATGCCCGTATATATATATAAATATATGAATACATCAATGCATACATAAAAATACTTATCATTATATATGCATATATGTACATATGCATCGATATAAATCTATATACATATGTATTCCTGTTAAAATGCATATATATGCACACACACACACACACACACACACACAAACATATATATATATATATATATATATATATATATATATATATATATATTAGCTGATTTAATCGGTTTTGATGAGTTAATTGAAATGTATCGATGAGTTTTATTTTCTTTTGCTTTTTCCAGCAAATTATTCAGTATGACGAAGTCTTAAAGGGAGAAATCAACAAACCTTTGATCAAGTTAATTTTTATTTGAAATTAGAATTTAAAATTTTTCTGTCCCATACATATATATATATATATAGAGAGAGAGAGAGAGACATAGAGAGAAAGAGAGAGAGAGAGAGAGAGAAGAATAATACTTTAAGGCGACTAAAATACAAAAGCAAACAAAAGTTAGGAAACATGTAGCGTAACGTTTATAGGCGTTGGTTCCCTAAGCTTCTAAGGAGACCGTCATGTGGTGGTTGCAGGATCAATCCTGACAGCAAGTGAGTAGCAATACAAGAATACTTAACACTTGTAGTCATTTACTAAGCTTTTTGCTTAGATGTGGCATAGGGCCACATGAATGGGGCACCCCATGAGACTGGAACTCACCCGTGTAGGTTTGCTAGTCTAACTTGCTAACCATTACGCTACACTTGTACCCGGTTATGGCACACGGAATCAGAACAGATGAGCCCTGTCGATTTAATAAAGGGCGTGGTTCGAACTTCCTTTTAGGTTCGCGTGTTTCACAAACACCTGAAGAAATCCGGAGGACATATCGACCGAAACGTTGCGGAAATAACAATAAAGATGAAGATAATAGTCTGAAAACCCTTAATGATAAAAATCATCAAGAATCGTCTCAGATATTTCGAAAACTATCTAAATAGACTTTTCGACAGCTGCTTTTTTCAATAGCAAGAACCTCTAAATTTTTTCACAAAAATCATATTACGAAAAATGCGAAGATGAATAGCAAAGTTGTGGAGAGGCGGGACAAGAAGATACATTTTTCTAAGAGTAGGATTGAAGCAGGGGTGGATGGTTATCCTGACGACGTTATCTCGTGTAATATTCGTTCTATAAGGTCTAAATTTAACACCGGTAAATAGTTTGGTCTACCTAAATTTCCGGTATCTATTAAACTCCCGTCAATTGGATCTGCCTGTCAGGT
>OY757905.1:104396537-104699037 GCA_963585895.1 Sepioteuthis lessoniana | reverse complement strand
TTTCTCCAACGGTCCAGGAGATCCGGGTTCAAACCCACGTCGCGTCATACCAAAGACTTTAAAAATGGTACTTGGTACCTCCTTGCTTGACACTCAGCAATGTAAGGTACATATCAAGGGTAAGGTGGAGCAATCCAGGGAAATGAGTAGCACCCTCTCCTATACCTTAATGTAGTACCTATTGAAAAGGGAGTCTTCTGGTAACCCTCGACCAACTTTAATTTACTTTACCGATATCATGGTATTTCAAGTCTAATTCACTATGGCAATGTTTATGCCTTCGCACTCTTATATTGTGGCCGGCTACAGAAGCTGTAACGTAAGTTACTCTAAATACAATATATATATATATATATATATATATATATATATATATATATACGAGGATCATTAAATAAGTTTCAATTCTTTTTTCGTATGGGCACTTTTATTGATAGTACACACATGAAAATGTAGTGTCCTTCGAAGTAATCACCTCCGGCTGCAATGTACTTGTACTATTCCAATAACTTCTGGAGGGCTCCATGGAAGTCCTCTTGTGTGAGCGTATCAATGACCTTCGTCACAGCCTCTTTCATCTCCTCAATTGTCTCATAAAAACAGCCTCTGAGCTTAAGGGATAAGCAAAAGTCATAGGGAACAAGGTCTGGACTATAGGTATGCTGAGGAACTGTCTTGATGACCGTCTTTGTCAAATAGTGTGTGACAAGTATGGAGTTGAGAACGGGTGCTTGTCCTGTTGGAAATGCCACTGACCCGATTTGAAGAGTGCTGGCTTTCTTCCGACGGAATCTCTTCCTGAACTCCTTTAAAACCTCAACATAGTAGCCCTAACCCTAAGCTTTTGGCCAATCAACTCTGGTATATTGACTTCCTTACTCCACCCTCACCTTTCATCATCCCTTACAGACTCCTTGTCTTCCTTGAATCTCTTATGCCACTTAAAAACTGATGCTCGATTGATGGAAGATGTTCCAAAACTAGTCTGAAGCATTCCATACGTTTCTGTGGCATTTTTTCCAAGTTTAAAATAGAATTTTATTGCATATCGTTCTTCTAAAGTGTCTACATGTCCAGATTGCATTTTTGAAATTCACCAGCTGTGACTATCAGGCTTTAGTAGGGTGTATTCCAATTCCTGCTGAAGCTGTTAATTTGCACCTGAAATCATAAAAATTAGTCAGTCATCTTATAAGTTGTATAGCAATAATATACTGAATTTTCCAGAGTATACGACAATTCTAAATGCCAATACAAAAAAGTCTGGAAACTTTTTGAAGGACCCACGTATACATACAAACACATATGCACACATATGCATATATATATAATAGTAGACTATATCATCACCATCAACTCACACTGACAGCACATGCCTCCCTGACTTTCTCTCACTACCAATACTTATCATCTATCGATTCTACCAAGTCTTCTAGGTTCCATCTTGAGTCCGCACAAAACTGATATAAGTAAGTATTTGCTAGTGAGCCAACACTTGCAACTTCTTGTGTAAGTCCATAAGTCAATGTTACTTATGAGTTCGTCTTTGCTTCTCCAGCAGTGCCCTGTATGTTTTCTTTGTCTTATTTCAATAGTTTGTTTGATGGTTGGCCGGTGATCCTACACCTGCTATTTTATCGAGTGTTGCTTCCAAGATTTGTTCAAGACATCACGCAATATTTATGCGTAGTTCTCACCTAGATTTTTCTCTATGCGTTTTGTTAGTGTTCGTGTGGTGCATCCATATAGTAGTATGGTCATTACACCAACTTGGAAGAAACCCCGTTTTTTTCATCAGATAGATCCAATTTTATATGATCACAACATTAAGATATTCTTTCCACTCAAGGAATATGGGGTGGAGAAAATACTTATAAGCATTATACCATATAAGGTTAAATAATATGTCATCGTGCATTACTTTGAAGGAAGTTATCAAGTTCCGGCAAGACTCTAAACTTTCATAGAGAAAATTAATCATTAAAACTATTTTGTCTGTACTCAGTTATGAGATTTTCCCATAATATTTTATTGCATATTAATTTTTTTTTTTTTAATTCTGTGAGGAAATTCAACAAATCGTTATTTCATAAAACGAAAATGTAATGTTATAGTCGACTCTCCTCTTTTTCTTTATACAAAAACAACACATACCACGCAAGTTGTAGTTACTTAGAATTCTTTCTTTTTGGTGGATGAGGTTTTCCGAAAAATCCCACCCAGTTTATTATCAGTGTTACAACGTCTCTCTGGTCAAGTCTCAAAAACCTGGTGTGAGGTATTATTATCAAATCCACCAAGGAATTATCTATTTTTGATAATTTGTAGCCCATCCCCAATAAGAGGGGATGGTTTGCCTCACCGTGAAATCTTCTTGTGATTTGTGGTTGTCACAGGAATTATCTAACTGCTACTTTTTAAAAAGTTTCATGTGTCACCGCCTCTTGCACCAACAATGAGAGTTCTCGTAATAAACTTTTTGTTATCGGTAACACAGCTGGGCACCAAACGTCACTGGTGATAGAAGGCAGATACTGCATTACAGATAACTCTAAAATCGATATCAAATTCTTGGAAAGTCTTTTAAATGAAAAAAAAACTACACAAAAAAAACTGTCATCATAAAAAAAAGATACATTGTTGTACCGAAGTTTATATAACCTTTTCTCCACTCCGTTCAAAAACCAAACACTGCTTCATCTTCCAAGGTTCCCAAAACCAGAACGTCACTATTCGGTGATTTTTTTAATGTCCCGAACACTCCTGTTTTTGATGATACAGGGAACAGGGTCGGCTTTTTGAGTTTATTTGGAAAAATATATCATAGGATTTCGTACGTTAATAATTTACTTTATAGAGTTTGATCGTAAGGCCGTTATAGTTAAAATATTCTGTTTGCATTTGGTTTCTATCGGATCACTGAAGTTAAGTAGCAACGAGTCAACTGCATATTTAGATGGGTGATTGGTTACAGATAGCAAGTATCATAAACAGCTTTAGGTGTGAGTGTGAGATGAGACGAATTTGGGTAAATTCTAAGAGGAATAAATAACAACGATTTATGAAACACGTTATAATACATCCCTTTCAAAAAACGAATAATCTGTAGAACTGGCAATTCATAATACAAAGAGAATAATTGATTTTTAATTTCCTTTGTTCAGTTTTAAAAGCCATATTTTTGAACAGACATCAATACATTATATTATTGGTATTTTCACCAACGCTTGAAATCGCAAAAGTAATTCATAAAATCTAAGAATTTGCTTTGATCTATTTGTTTGACGGCATATCAATCCCTTATAGATTATTAATTCTCAAATGTGATACAAATGATTTGCACATACGATTTTTAGTATTCCTATCTCAAACTGAGAAATTTGATACATATATATGATTCATAGAAGGGATTTTAACCAGTACTAAAACTCCGAGTCGAAGAAGACAGAGAAAGAATGGCAATGAAGGAGTTCTATACACACCACAGGACACCAGATCTAAAACCCCACCAATAGATGCAGTTTTTCTTCATTCATAGAACATGCCTTTTTATGTTGCTGGAAATATAGTTAGTTTATTGAGTCTATGAAAAATTTATTCCATAAGTTTTTTCATGTAGATATTTGTTTATATCGCTTCTCATAAATCCTATGCATTTTAGAACTTAATATAAACACCTTGTTAGTAGAATTAGCGACTGTAGTCGACGGTGACTCCAAGGCTCCCTTTTCAACAGTTACTACACCGAGTTGTAGAGGACAGTGCTACTTCTTTCCCTGTATTGATCCACTTTACCCTTAATAGTAAGTAAGTAAAAGTAAAGTTGGATCCTTAGTCGAGGGCGACCAGAAGGCTCCCTTTTAAATAGCTACTACACCGAGGTGTAGAGGAGGGCGCTACTCCTTTCCCTGGATTGCTCCACTTTACCCTCGATACGTACCTTATATTGCTGAGTGTTAAGCAAGGAGGTATCAAGTAGCATTTTTAAAGTCTTTTGTATGACGCGACCTGAGATTGAACCCTGGTCTCCCGGATCATTGGCGAACACTCTAACAACTGGGCCAATGAGCCGATTCATTTACCCTTAATACGTACCTTATAATGCAGAGTGTTAAGCAGGGGCGTATCAAGTACCATTTCTTCAGTCTTCCGTATGACTCAACCTGCGATCGAATCCCGGTTTCACGGGCCATTGGCAAACACTATGCCCACCCCTAAAACACTTTACACTTTAAATGTTTTTTTTTTTTTGTAAATGATTAGTTGTCAAATAAGTAAATAACATATCAAAAACTTGCCGAAAAATTCTCAGCCTGGCCAAGAAAACATAATAATGTTCTTCTTTTGCGTTAATTCACTCATTCATTCCTCAGTTCCTCGCACTTGGCACCTCCTTTCACAGTATTTATAAACTGTTATAAATATTTGATGAAATATTTATGAAAAAAGTAGCTTTCCTTTCTCGACCTGACCGAAAACCTTTTGGCACCTTCACTCACAGAATTTCAATTTATTTTATACTTTTTTACATTTCCAAGGGCGACACCAAAGTTATTATAAGAAACATCTACTGAAAAGTAAAATCACGCATTTGTTCATTGTACTTGGTGTATGCAAACCTACTCAACGAAATATTTTTTTACAGTCCAGTCAGTTCGTACTTGTTAAAAATATAGTATCAGATATGTTGTTAGAATAAATTTC
The DNA here is from genome assembly GCA_963585895.1 of Sepioteuthis lessoniana. Taxonomy (NCBI): domain Eukaryota; kingdom Metazoa; phylum Mollusca; class Cephalopoda; order Myopsida; family Loliginidae; genus Sepioteuthis; species Sepioteuthis lessoniana. Next base: position 104,694,333 of record OY757905.1, on the reverse strand, counting down.
CGTGTCCAAAAGCCATAAAATCCGAGTAGATTTAAGTGATTGGTGCTTTCAACATTCCTGAAAAAAATACTTGCGTATGTGAAAAGTTTTCTAATATTTTAGTAATTGTACCAGTACGACAGAACCAGATCTTTTTTTTTTTGTCGATGATGTGAAGGTTAAAAAGTAGCTGAGCTCGCCTGATACTCTCCCAGCGTTACTCGCTGGATTTGTATGTAAGCTTTGCAATAGAACTCCTGGGTCCATTTTTCTATGCATACCTGAATTTGTATTATCATCGAAGTTTATGCTAACCGAGCGAAATTCTTTTAATCATCTGGTTACCAAACTATGATCAACGTCATCTTCATTTTTCGCACAATAAATCGTTTGGGTTGCTTTCACGGAGGTCTATCCCAGTTCGAACTCATAAAGCATGTTCATCTGTGCAGTCCTAAAATCATTCACAGAGTGAAGCAATGCAAAATATATCAACGCACCGACTACCACAAAACTACCAACATGAGCGGGTTCTCCTTCACAACTTGAACAGCTATAGGCACTGAAAATAGGACTTACAAACAAAATATTGCAAAATTTATGATTCGCCCAAGTATTAAACCCTGTATAAATCGAAAGGAAACTTTTAGTATAGGATATAATTAACCTAATAATGATTTTCCTTTGAATAAGCATTATTAACCGGCTCATTGGCCTAGTGGGTCGTGTGTCCGCCAATGGTCCGGGGGACCTGAGTTCAATCCCACGTCGCGTCATACCAAACACTTTAAAAATGCTACTCGATACCTCCTTGTTTAAGACTCAGCAATATAAGGTAGGTATCGAGAGTAAAGTAGAGCAATCCAGGGAAAGAAGTAGCGCCCTCCACAACACCTCGGTGTAGAAGCTATTTAAAAGTGAGCCTTCTAGTCACCCTCGACTACGGTCGCCAACTTTACTTACTATATATGCGTAATGTTTGAGTATGAGTCATTGTAATCTTTCGATTGCAGTGTCTTATTCTCATCTATAGAAGCCACCCAAAAAGATGAGTTGCAGTAGTTCCTCGATGGAGCTATTTGATCAGAGCATTTGACCGGTAGGGTTCGTCAGTCCACCACCTGTTTAGGTACGCTGTTGACCCGTCGTTGGTTTCATTTACCATCACAACTATCACGCTTCTTCCAGTGGCTTCAGTTGTATATCTTGGATGAAAAAATGTTCGAAAAATCACCACCTACAGGCGTAAAAAAATCCCAAAAATGTAAAATCACAATACAAATAGCGACATTCAACGTTTGAACTTTTAATAGAATAGGCAAGCTATAGGAGCTGACAGCTTCTGCAATAGATCATAACATAGACATAACGTGCGTGCAAGAACACAGCTACCTTCATAGCGAAGATATGAAATAACACGAAACCGGAAATGGATGGACGTTTGTCTCAGCATCTCTATGGAAAAACTCTGTCAACGCCACGATAAAGGGTGTAGGTATGCTTATCGGTCCACATGCCCTAAAATCACAAAATAGCATCGAGAAAATACAACCGAGGATGATGGTAGCTACGTTTAATGGCAACCACAGCACAACAATCATCTCCTGAAAGAAAGGGAAAATTATGGAGCTACACCTACGCAAATAACGCAAAAGCACAGATGGGCTACATCCTCTTAAATAAGAAATGGAATAATAGCACATTGAATTGCGAGGCATATTCTTTTTTTGAGGGTATCTTCTCTGATCACCGGATTGTCAACCAAAGATATGACTGAGCCCAGGAAGGAATGTGGCCCGAACCACCACAACCGTATACTATGATTGTCTCTGCTTAATAATAGGGATATTAGCAATAAATTTACGTTAACGCTAAAAAACAAATTCGATGCTCTTCTGCTTTCGTAGAAATCGATCCACATCACCAATTTTGACTATCCGCGAATTTTAGGTGTACGCGGAAAAAACGTTGACGTTATGATATCATTCGTCAACTTCTTTTAGACCTTTGACTCCATACACAGAGGAAAGATGAAGCTAATACTACTCGCCTACGGCCTACCTAAAGAAACCGTCGCGGCTATAATATAAAAACACGAAAGTAAAAGTCCGCTCACCGGATGGAGACATGGACTACTTCGACATTGTAGCATGTGTGCTACTAGGAGATACATTAACCCCATATCGTTTTATTGTCTCCCTAGACTACGTGCTTAGAACGTCCATAGATTTAATGAAAGAAAACGGCTTCAAGCTGGCAAAGGAAAGAAGAAGATACCCCGCCAAAACTATTACGGACGTGGACTACGCCGATGACATAGTGCTTCTGTCAAATTTACCCGCCCAAGCCGAATACCTGCTACATAGTCTATAACTATCAGCTGGTGGCATATGCCTCCATGCAAACCCAGATAATACAGAATAAATGTGCTTTAATCAAAGTGGTGAAATCTCCACACTAAATTGTGGTCCTCTGAAACTAGTTGATAAGTTCACCTACCTCGGAAGCAGCGTCTCATTAACCGAGAATGACATCAACACGCGATAAGCAAAAGCCTGGATAGCTATCGATAGGTTATCAGTCATATGGAAGTCAGATCTGACCGATAAAATAAAACGCAGTTTTTTTTTCTAGTAGCAGTCGTATCAATACTGCTGTATGGATGCACCACATGGACGCTAACTAAAAGAATAGAAAAAAGCTTGACGGTATTTACACAAGAATCATGTGTTCTGTTTTGAAAAGACCTGGAAGCAACACCTTACAAAATAGCAGATGTACATCCACCTAAGACCAATTACGAAAACTATCCAAGTTACACAAACCAAACATGCTGTACACTGTTGGAGAAGTAATGATGAACTCATAAGCGATGTACCCCGGTGTACCCACTCACATGGACGAGCAAAGTTTGGACGACCAGCTCAAACCTATCTACAACAGCTCTGTGCCAATACAGGATGTAGCCTGAAGGACCAACCAGGACCAATAGACGATGAAGATAGGTGGCGAGAGAAAGGTCAAAGAATCTGTGCTATCAGCGAGATATGATCATGATGATGATACATGCACGAATATATTTAGACAATGAACTCACGGTTCCTCGATGTTTCCCGGGAAACTCTGCGTTCTCAGGCATTTTTAAATGTCTTCGGTGGATTGATTTATTATCAATTATTTTAAGATTCCAAGCTTACTTTCTAATATACGTAACACGATTTCATTTACCAAGTGATACAAAATTTTAAAATCTCTAAAGCATTTAAGACTGTCGAGAATCTTTGCTCTTAGGAAACACAGTTATTATTTATTAAAATAGTTTATTTTGGCACAGGAACAGCCGTATGGACCTCACAGTGAGATTCAATCTATCCAAGCTAACTAACAATTTTATCATGGGATGAGCGTTCTCTAATAAACATAATTCAAGTTACAATAAAGTCGATTGTATAAAATATCTTCAAGTAGTTTTATCCATTGTTTTTTTTTTATGTGGAGGGCAACATTCAACTACTTTTAAAATCAAATATGGAATAATTTGATTTAACCGGTCCGTTGGCCTCGTGGTTTGAGTGATCGCCAACAGCCCCCAAACAGGGGTTAAATCCCATGCCTAGTCATACCAAAAACTCAAAAAATAGTACTTGATGTCTCCTTGCTTATCACTCAGTATTATAAGGTATGGATCAAGGGTAAAGTTGACAAATCAAGGAAACGGAGTAGTGTCCTTCTCGACACCTTGGTGTCGAAGCTATTGAAAAGCAGGCCTTCGGGTCACCCTCAGCTACGGTCGCCAACTTTATTCATATTATTTGATTGATTAAATTGTTACATTCCAATAGTATTTTTGTTTCAAGGCCATTCATGAATGGTGTCTGAAAAATAGTCATTCATGTTCAAGAAAGAGATTAGGTCAATAAAATTAACTCAATAAAAATGTTAACTAACAATAACTTTAAATTAAAAAAATCAACAAAGATTTACCGATATAACAAATATAATTTACGTACGTAAAACATTAAAAAAAAATTGTTGTCAAAAGGAGATAAAAAAAAAACTTCAGAATTTTAGATGGTTTGCACACGATTCCAATGTGTGAAGATACATTCACGAAATTATGTAGAAGGGATATATCCTTGAGTCACTCGGTAACACGATAATCTGGGTGGCCAAATTGACTTATTGGTAAAATGATTGTAGAGTTTTGGACATTATTACTTATATACCAAACATGCTGAGTAGATTATCGACATGTAATTACAAGATCTGATTCACAGATAATAGTCAACTGTCTCAGAAATCTGTATCTTTCGTACTAATCCTGATAAAATGGAATTAGCACACTTAGGAGATGTGTATCTTGTTTTGTTTAAACACACACACATACACACACACATACACAAACACACACACACACACACACACACATATATATATATATATATATATATATAGCCTTTGAGATTCAGCTGGCCCAAAAGACTCTGTCGAGTAAAAACTTATTCGGACCGTTAAAGTTACTCTTCTAGTCGCTCGGCGGTCGATCAAAAATTGTAAAGAAACGTGTCTCTTCAAATATAGAAAAAGTTAAACATTCTTTTGTTAATACAAAAGCATGTCTTTAAAGATTTTCAAGTTACTTATTTTGACCTACAGTGACATTAGTGAATTCTTTGGGCTTGTGCGTGGCGCTTGACGAACGTCAAAATGTCTTATTAAAGAAAAGGGAGTCACATCCTCAAAATATACTGTAATCATTAGAAGAAGATCTGAAAAATTGAATTTAGAATGACCTGCCTCTCTCACTCTTGGAAGTCTGTTCATTTTAAAAATTCATATAATTAATGCTTCCATAGTGGAGCCAAAATATATCCGTTGTCCAGATTGAAGACAGTCACAGACTTTTAGAAATTCCTTCGGAAAAATTTTCTTTGTCTCAAAAACTTATTTTTGACTACCTGCTAATGAAAAGTAAAAAGGAACATTTGAAAGAAAGAAAATAACGCATACACTATACACCGAAAAACAAATACAAATAAGTAATATTCATATTTTCTTCTCTAAGTTCTTACCTCCTCGCTACCTGGGAGCCAGATATATGGGGTTTGAAAATTTAGCCCGGACAGGTTCATCTTTATGGACAACTCACCCTCTACCCCAAATATTTTGAGCGCAATCGATGTAAAAGGTTAAAATATATATCGTGAATAATCTTTAAACTATCTACTGCGAATTTACAATAAATTTGTGTCAAATTGCACCCAGTTAATTCAATAAATATGTGTTTAAACTTTGAATACATATTTCAAATTCTTTTTTTCAGGTGGCAATATGTTATCAATTCGTTTTAAACCTATTATTTGAACTTTTTTCTCGTCATCTTTTTTGTCCCTTATCTTATTTAGTTTAATATAGGATTAAAAAGGTTGGAAAAAATCTATACTTTTAGCATTTTTTTATATTCGATCGAAGAAATTGCGATGTTTTGTATGTATGTTTTTTTTTTCTTATTGCAGTTTGATTATTCTTTCATTTTAAATGTCTTTGTTTTGCTTTTTACTTCAAGAAACTAATTTTGTTGACTTCTTCAATTAATATTAAGTTTTTAATTGGGATTACCAATAATGACTTTTTACTTAAATTTTCTGCCAGCACATGAGTTCTTTCGAGAAATCTTGGAATTATTGAACCATATAATACGCTCAAACGTATACAACAGTTTTGATTACAAAATCACACTTGATTTAAAGAAATATAAGATAAAATCTATAAGTAATACTCGCTATATTTATTGTTTTTATGTATTTTCATATTCGTGTATGTATTTATCTTTAAATTTTATTGATTCATTCATTACATAATTAACAATTTATGACGAGAGAAAATTAACGTACGAATCTTTGTTCATAGTGAAAGGAACAGAAATAAACACAGGGTTTGAATGTGTTAATTTTTTCCAACTTTCAAGACTTCATAAGACTGAAAGAATGCAACCCATCTAACCACTTTGTTGAGTATTATGAATTTTCTCCCAGCGTCAGTTACTAATTTTTAAACGTTTTATTTTATCAACTATGAATTTTCTAATAGTTTTTATAGAAAATCGTTGAGAAAATCAGATTTGCATTTTTTTTTATCATCTCTGAGATTGAGGTTGTAGTCAAACAATAGAAATAAACTATGTATAGATCAACTGAACGATCACCATTGTTAGTTCTGAATATTTTCAAATTATTATTTTATTTCATGAATGAATCAAACTTCTTTGAATAAGTTTTTGGAGGGATAGCCGCCGGCCAAGCAATATAAATCGAATGAAGAAAAAAGGAAAAATAAACTGAATATGAAAAAAAAAAAAAAGAATTTGACATTTTCTACAAAAGTTGAAAACTGGAATTTCCTGGTTAAATTATGACCAAGAGAATAAGAAAATGGTATGCTTTGCTTGAGAAAGATTAAGCAAAAGAAGGAATGGATCATTTGTAATCGGCTGTTCAGAAATGAAATTTGAACAAATTGAGTCGCACGAAAAATCTGTCGATCACATAAAGAGTATAGAAATTGAAAATTCGAAAAATACACCCTTTCCGAAAACGAATGCAGAAAAATGTCCTTTCTTCGTTAAATAATACGCAAAAAACTAAGATAAACTTATTTGAAATGTTCACTATGTCACTTAAGAAGCTAAACCGTTGATGGATTTCGCCCTACTTATTGAACGTGATAAAGCAAAAGGGTTTTGAGGTAGACCAACATTTTTGGATTAAAGAATTTCCTCACATGCATTTCGAATGTTGAAAAACAGAACATCAAAGAAAAAATGTCAAAATCACCATTTTGTTTTTTCAATTTTATCTGATGGATGAGTAGATTCATCAACAACTGAAGAAAAATAGTTTTTTTATCAGATTCGCACATAGAGGATAATCCAGTATACATTTTGCTGGAATAAAACTAGTTGAAAAACCTCATACCACTGCTGTATTTAAAACAATCATACAAATCTTAAGGACGGAGCTTCCGTCATTAGAACTTGGTTTAATGGAGTAACAAAAAGAAATAAAAGCAGATAAACTTTGTAATGGACTTTCACTGCTTATCTCATCGAATGGAACTGGGAATAATGGATGCATTAAAAAACATTTGTTTGTTTGAGAAATATAAAAACTTGTTTAATGCACTTTATGCATTTTACCACAGAAGTGCTCTAAGCCGAGAAAATCTAAAAGCAATATTTATAGATTCTGATACATCAGCAATTTTCCCAAAACATATCGGTAGAACTCATTGGGCCGATCACACTTTTAGTGCTTTGAAAAGCTTTGAGCATGAATAGATTGCAATCGTTACCCACTTTTTAAAAAATTGCGAAAAAATGTTCGATATTAAACGAATAAAAAGAGGAGTTGCTTCAGATATTTTAAGAAAAATGAAAAATAATTTAATAATGAAATATGCCATGGAAGCGTTATCAATACTTTCAAAGTTATCAAAAGTCCTTCAAGATAGAAAAATGCATATTGCAAATGCACAAGACAGCATTTCATCTACATTCCAACAACTGAACATAATCACCGACAAGGACAATTGTTTCAATAAAAAATTGCAAATTCCGAAAAATCCAATGATACGGAAACGAAAATTAGTATATAGAGGCTTTTGACTTGCTAAATCGCAATCAACAAGCTGTACTGTAAAAGAAATTTTTAAATGACACTGAAGGTGTACTTAAAGCAACAACAATTATACGCTTTAATTTTTGGCCTGACAGAAAGGATTATAAATATTTGGTAATTGATTTCCTATTTGGTAATTGATTTCCTATTTTTCCGCTCTTCTTCAAAATGCCTCTGCTGTACAAGGAAAAATAAATAATGACTGGTTGTTATTCAAATTTAAAATCTATGATGCAAACTCCGGGTTGGAAAATTTGAAAGAAATTTCTTGGGGGAAAATAAACCTGATGTGATCAACTAAGTTGCCAATTTTCCTCATTTTAGTCAGTTTGATGCTCTCCCTTTCTTCATCAACAGCGGAATGTGAAAGAACGTTTTCAGCGATGAAACTCATTAAATCATCTCAAAGACCTCTGTTAAATTTCAAAATATTGTATGATTTGATAATGATTCATATGAATTCAAGAAATGTCCATCATTCAACCCTGCACCAGGACTAGATGTTCGGTTTCCAGAACGCAACTTTATTTTTAAAAAATGGACCATGAAAATCCAGAAAATATGACACAAAGTGAAAGTGAAACTGATTGGGGAATGAATTCAATTTCAGCGATTCTTCATCGTTAACGCTATCTATTGAATAAATTTCATGACTTTACTCATGCATCCAAAATTTTCGACATCAGTTTTGTTTCTCTTTTAACAAAGATTAGAAAATTTTGAAAGGAAATATTTGTATTTACACGAGTTAAATAAATATTTCGCGTATGATTATTTTATAAGAATGCTTTTGTCTCGAAATTAATCCTAAATTATTATTCTTAGTTTTGATTCTTCAAATTTAATTATTATCTCAATCATCTTAATACCAATTCATCTATAAAGTCGTGTTTGTTGCTAATATATTCTAGTGGTTAGTATTTAAACAATACTAACCATTAGAATATATTAACTTTTTTCTGTGGTATGTAGCTTTTGTAATATCAAATCGTCACATATTTGATCTAGTGGGTCGGATTTCTTCCGTCACTCTTAGGAACTATTGCTTGCTGTTACTTATTGTATTGCGTACACATAAGAATGCCTGGACTTGTAAAATTATTGATTATGAAAATGGAATCTGTCGAGTAAAATTATTTTGGGGGCTAGTAAATTTCCTCTCACTCTTGATCGCCGGTCGCGTGATTTATTTTTCTAATCTCAAAGGGTATATATATATATATATATATATATATGTATATATATATATATAAGTGTACTAATTCCAAAATTTGGCCTGGGATTCTGTATTTAGGATATTTTAGTATATCTATACGTATATGGAAGAGTATTGGCCTAGTGGGTAGCGCGTGCAGCAATTGCCCGAGAGACCAGAGTTCAGTCCCAGGCCGTGTCATACCAAAGACTTAAAAATGGTACATGATATCTCCTCTCTTAATACTCAGCATTATAAGGTACGTATCAGGGGTAAAGTGGAGCAATCCGTGGAAAAGAGTAGTGGCTTCTCCTACACCTCGGTGTAGTAACTATGGAAAAGGCAGCGTTCTGATCACCCTCGACTACGATCGCCAACTTTACTTTTTTTTAGTATATCTCTATGAATATATATTTTAGTATATATATATGTGGGACTTGACTATATGAGATTTAAAAAAAACTGTAATCAGCTTTAAAAAGTCTCTGACGATGAATTTTTTATTTTGAAATTAATTAGACTCAAATAATAATTATTTCGCACTGCAATAGCCCTTTGCATTAATACAATACAATAAAATAAAATTTAAATGTGTTTTAACTTACGTAATTTAAATTTATCATTTAGCTGTTATAAAAAGGAAAAATGAAACATTTCTAATGATCTGATATAAATAATCTATTGGTCAGTTTTTTTTTATTGTGAACCACAATATATAGAAAAGAATTGTTTCTTGAAAATATCTGTTTCTTTATCACTTTCATTTTTCCTTCAGCGTTTGATATAAGCCTGTCGGTGGGGATAAAAATTAACTGACTGCAGAGAAGTATGACATATCTCATTAGAAAAGGCTTCCCGAGTAGGACAATAAGTTGTATCTTATGATGGGGCTCTAGTTCTGGAGATCTGATGAGTAAGATGTACTCTTTCATTGCGATTACTCCCAGGTCAACTCTGAGGCAGAGCGGGAATTAAAGTCCAATTTATGAATCAAATAGAATTTATTTCGTATTCGATAGGACTGTATTTTAGATTTTTAGATTTGTTTACGATTTTTATCATTAAGGTTTTTCGGACTATTGTCTTCATCTTTATTGTTATTTCCATAACGTTTCGGCCGATATGTCCTCCGGCCTTCTTCTGGTGTTTGTCGAACTCGGGAACCTTCACGGAACTTCGAACTACGTCCTTTATTGAAACCACGGGGGTCGCCTGTTCTGATTCCGTTTGCCATAACCGGGTACAAGTGTTAAGTATTCCTGTATATTACTCGCCTGTAGTGAGGATTGAAGATGAAGACAATAGTCCGAAAAACCTTAATGATAAAAATCAACAAGCTTCGTCTCAGAAATTTAGACAACTTGTTTACGATTTTTTGATATTATGATTGTATGCATATTCACTCTACCCCTTCGTTAATAATTTTATGCTGGGTAAAGCTAGTGTGAAATCAGTGTTTTCATTCTTGACAAATTCTAAAGAATCTAGGCCACCCTTCTATTAACCATTAGCGGGAAGGTTAACAGATGAGTTCAAGCCTTTCCCAAGAGCATTACCTGGAAATAAAACGCAAACAGCCTCATCCAGGGTTTTTTAAACACGGCCTGCTCATTCCATTTCTTACGACAAAAACCGTTAGGCTAAGAACGCTTCTCTGACAATCAGAAATCATCTTTCGTAAATTGTTAAAATTGGAGTTGAACAGCCTTTTAAACTGGTTACAAATTATAATGTCTGTATAAAAATTATTCATGAGTAAATGTATTGAATCTCGAATTTTATCGAAGAACTAAAAATTAATCTTCTATTGTCATATGGGAAATGTTTGAGTTTGCTCGAAGTTTGGGTTAAAGACAAATGTTAGGCATCTTCGTTAATACGATAAATAAATTAACGTAGAAATCTCAAAAAGAAAAAAGAAAAGAAAAGAAAAGAAACACCACACATGAATTATTCCTCGAATATTTTTTGTACCATTTTTCATTCAAGAAGGTGAAATTTCCCGCGCTGATTGTTTCAGCAATCGCTAGCGTTTCCTTAGGGAAATTGACTTTTTTATTTTATTTTATTCTTTTCAGTCGATAATCTTAACGTGCTGATATTTGTTCTGTTACGAGATAGAGAAATTATTCCACCTGTCTTTCCTAAACATTAAGCTGAGGAAGGATTTTGCAGCTGGGCAGTGTCTCTTGCCTCCTCTATATCGTTGATCATTGAAAGAGTTCTTAAACCCTTTGAAAATAAAAGACATTATACGAATAAAATGACAGCGATTCTACGCAGCGTGCTCGAAAATATTGAGCGAGAAATAAAGAAAATGGATTGAAGATAAAAAGAGAAACATTGTCTACTTACACCTACGATACAATGTGACATTTTTATCGGATATATAACCAAAAATAGATTATTGAAAACTTACGTTATCGTAACACAATACATTTTAGAAATACAAATACGCATGAGTCGTTCAGAAAGTTCTAAACCTCACTTAGGAGTCGGAGAAGCAAAACAGTGTTTAACTCATTCTCATTCTAGTCCCCCTGGATATACCTTTGGTCCAATGATACTTAAGCATTATAATGCCATCACAGAAAAAGGTGGCATTCTAGTTCTCTAAAAAAAACTCCTCCACAGCATCTATCATCCGATCATTGTTTCCAAAATATCAATATAATCGTGGGATTTCAGTTTAGGCAGCAGGAAAAATCAGACGAAACTAAGTGATGAAAAGTGTAGTAATTCAAAGGAAGAGATGGCTACTTCAGTTTGTGCAATCTGAACTGGCGCGTTCTCCTAGATCAAGAGTACACCTGTCTTTACCCTGCTTCTGCGTTTTGACTTGATTTTTTTTTTCAGTTATCCATATTTTGATGCATCGAATTGTCCATAAATAATTTATTGTGCCTGTGGTGTAATGGTTATCGTCGTAGGAAATGTACACAGTGACACCACTTTAAATCCTGGACGAGACTTATAGCATTCCACATGGGACTAATACCCTTGGAAAAGGTATGAATCCAATTATTCTCTCTCCAGCTATGGGTAAATAGTAGGGAAGACTGGGTTCTTCAGCCTTGGTTAGGCAACTAGTCTACGGGAAGGAAAACTCTGAATTCAAACCTGTTAAACTCTGCTAAAAAATTGACCTTGTGTCATATCCTGCCCGAGCGGAGAGGTAGGTAAATATGGATAAAATTTTTTTCCAGGTAATCTATCATGATTACGGCATCAGAAAAAAAGCCATCACTTTGCCAACAGTTAAGGCCTGCTTCAACTTCTTCAGGTGTGGAGAACCAGTTTTCCATTGTTTTCTTTTTTTTATTCCTGAACTGAGTTTCGAAGATCTGAACCCGGCTTTCTTTATGAGTTAATAATCAGCGGTGGAAATTCTAAGAGTCAGTTTTGAAATGAGTCCAAAATGTCCTAAAAATGTCAACCATTTTCATCTGTGCTCTGGTTTTAGCATTCTTGGGACCCATCTGGCAGATAACTGGTTCATTCCAAATATCGCAGTTAAATAATGTGGATCGAACCAGAATTAATGCTGATAGACTTTGCTATCTGCAGGACAGTAAGAAATCTCTGATCCGAAACGATACGATGAATGGCATCAACTTGTTTATTAATGGAGGTGCCCGTGGTGTAATTGTTATCGTCGCAGGAATTGGACACGGCGACTCGAGTTCAATGGAGGTGCCCGTGGTGTAATTGTTATCGTCGCAGGAATTGGACACGGCGACTCGAGTTCAATGGAGGTGCCCGTGGTGTAATTGTTATCGTCGCAGGAATTGGACACGGCGACTCGAGTTCAATGGAGGTGCCCGTGGTGTAATTGTTATCGTCGTTGGAAATGAACACGGCGACACGAGTTCAAATCCTGGAGGAAACTCATTGCATTTCACATAGCACTAATACCCTTGGGAAAGGTATGAATCCAATTATTCTCCCTCCAGCTATGGATAAATAGTAGGGCAGACTAGGTTCTTCAGCCTTGGTTAGGCAACTAGTCTAGAAGGAAAACTCTGAATTCAAACCTGTTAAACTCCGCTTAAAATTGACCTTGTGTCATATCCTGCCCGAGCGGAGGGGTTGGGTAAATAGGATCAACTTGTTTATCTGTGATTGATGTTTTGGACGACTAGATCAAGTGATATTTTCTATGCTGTCACTGCTTTGCTTGAAATTGACACCTACTTCTTTATACTAGTAAAGGATGGGTTTTTTTTTGGCGTCATACTTATCTTTTGCAGTTATTTTTTCTGCTCAGGCCACTGTTTTCTCCATTTTTAGATTTGCTGCACACCTATCACCTTTTTATGGATCTCACCTGCACAGAATTTTTTTTCATATTGTAAGAAATGGCAATGTGTTTCCACAAGAAAAAGTTTCAGCTATGGTTCTTATTTCTGAGTGAGGCTTAGAAATTTTTTGAAAGATCTTCATATCTGTGATATCTTAGTTGTAAAAACTATGATGAATGTACAACCTAGTCTTTCCCTCTATCCTCTTTACCGTCTTGTTGGATCGGTTTAGAATACGCTGAATGTATCCTTCGCAGACAGATAAGATCCCGCCCTTCGAAAAAGGGATGTCTTTGATTTGATACTAAACTGGTAACTGCATCAGAAGTTACAGTTTGGGAGATCATGGAAGAGTGCTGTATTCCTTCATTGCCATTACAACCAGGTCCAACATGACCAAGAGTGCTATTACCTGATACAGTACAAAAATATATCTTTAAAAAAACATTTGCATTCAGTAGGACAGTGTGTAAAAAATCTCTTGAACAACAACTACACAAAAAATATAAATACTGACGTACAATGAACGCGATTATTAAAATGTAGGCATAAAATAACCCGAGACGGGTTTATGTGTCCTTACAAGCAATCTATCAATTAATCGATCATCTGATTTTGTATACTCCAGCCTTCTCCTTCCTCTGTACCCCTCTGCCTAGTTCCCTCCTCCTTTCCTTCAAGCGTATTCTCAATTCGCTTTTTTATCCCCTCTTTTTAAAATGTATTCTATTCTTTATATTGTCTTTGAACCTTAAAAGATTCTTTTCAACGGATGCTGCTGAGGTTTTGAATCGACAGTTCGAATGATACTATTATCTTCAATGGATAATAAGCAGCAGTGAAGATGTATTTGTAAATAATCCCATCAAATCACTGCATTATCAATGGTAGAATATATTAAGATTTAACGCCGAAAACATCCTGATAAAAAAACTGGATTTTAAAATAAATAAATCATGAAACACAAAGTTATCACTATCCCAACAAATTTTTTTCTGATTCTTTTTAAAATTCAAAATGACTATTTAGATAATAGATCCGAGAAATGCACCGTTTTATTCTTGGGTTCATTGAGGGTTCCGGGTCTTTAAATATCATACGCTGATATAAAAGTAACTTTGAAATACTTTGACTATCAAATTGACTATCCAAAACGAGAAAAAATCCACAGGAGAAAATGCTCTAAGAAAACACGAACGCGGATGCTGACAACAAAGCAATTCGCCTCACGAAAGAAAACATTAAAAAAAACAGTAGAAAAGATATGACCTAAACCTTCCATTAAATAAGATTCATGTCACTTCTGTTGTGAATAAGTCGGGAAATAACGATCTGGGCAAATTTAGAAATGCTAAGTGCACTAGAAAGACAGAAAGCATCGAAGATTTTTTTTCCAATTGACTTATTTGCCTGATGCTTTCACAATAAAACTCATAAGAAAAAAATCTAATAATAATCCATTTGACCGATCCTTGTTCGCCTCAAACAAGATCACTTGCAAGAACTATTTCGTTCTTAAAGCCGATTCTTTAGGTATTGTGCAATATAAATGGATTCTATGGCACTGAAAGACCAGGAATACAGCTTACAATACTTTTCAAAATCCTTTATAGATTTATCTTATTGGGAGATTCTCGTTTAGGGGGTTGATGCCGACGCGAGCCGCGGGGAGATTAAAAAAAGTTGACTGAGTGGAGCCATGAAAAAGCAAACTCGTCTAATTTGGGTCTTAGGTCAAACCGAATCCCTTTCCGGGTTGGGAGTGACAACTTATTGATGAAAAAAAGACTTTCCTATATCGAAGAAGAAAATAACTAAATCTAGATTGATATCCTTCTCACTGGCCTGAAGAAGATAACACCCAATATAAAAAGTAAGTTATTTACTTTCGTAAAAAAGCTTAGTCTGAATTCCCTTTCTATTATGGTGAACAAGTGATAACCTCTTTGTCTCAGAAAACTTTCCTTCTACGCTATCGACATATACGAGAAGCTACAACGCTAAATTGATCACAAGTGAAAACATACATTTTTAAAAGTGTTGTGGTGTAATGGTTAAAATGTTGGACTGCGGAATTGTAATAGGCGAGTTCGAACTCCATTCGTTCTATTATGTTCACTTCCGGACAAATACTCTTGGGAAAGGTATGAACCCTCTTAACTATGGGTAAAATAGCATTACTGCTGTTCTTCTAGAAAAGAATTCAGGTTGATATGCTTGAAAATCAAGACTACCAACTGTATTTTTCGTGATAGGCGCGCTTAGCATAACGGTTACTGTCGTAGAAAATTAAATTGATGACCTAAATTCTAAACATTGACAAGCCTGTTTACGTTTTACTTCGGGCAATGACTTTAGGGAAGACATGAATCCATCAGTTCTCCTGCTATGATGGGTAAATAGGAGAACACAATGTTTCTTTAGCTTTATTTAGATAACCAGTCAAGGAAAATTACATGTCTGCTATCAAAACAGCCGTACTCCGCTTAAAAATGTCCATTCTGTCAAATATCCCGTCGTGGAGAAGGTGAATAAATGATTATGAAAATATTATATCTCGTTTTGACATTGTTCCTTCACG
This sequence comes from Sepioteuthis lessoniana, assembly GCA_963585895.1. Taxonomy (NCBI): domain Eukaryota; kingdom Metazoa; phylum Mollusca; class Cephalopoda; order Myopsida; family Loliginidae; genus Sepioteuthis; species Sepioteuthis lessoniana. The sequence continues at coordinate 104,678,601 of OY757905.1, read as the reverse complement.
ACTGACTAGATTTTAACAGTATATTCTGAGGTATTTGAATGATGCAAACATTAATCTGATTTAATCAAAGCTGACTTTTCTGAATAAGAAAGGATGAATGTAAAAAGATTAATTCCCATTTTCCACTTTTTAAAAAAGGAGTATGTTAGCAGAAAAAGAAAATTAAATTCAATTTGCTCGGATCGACCGAATCAGAGATTTTGATAAATAAAAAAAAACTATTTTTAGAAGTATGCCTCAAACAAGATGGCTTGCAATTCGAGGAATATAGTTGTTTATATATTACGCTTGGAACGAATAAAACTCTAGATATATTTTGAGAGTATTTATCATGAAGCAAAAATTGTGCTACAATATATATATATATATATATATATATATATATATATATATATATATATATATGAACTATCTAATTCCTATTTCTATTTCCCTTATTCCTAATTGCTTTGCAAGAGTATCATTTTAACCAAAAGAATTTGAAGAGGCAATATTTGTGCCTCTACCTAAAAAAATAAATATAACCGGTCTGCGTGAATTCGGACGAGTGAATCCTCATTTCTATATCGCTATTGCCTGTACATTTTTAAAATCTGTAAAGCTGTTAAATTACTAATTACAATATTTTCAGCAATTTTCAACTAGTTTAATTAATGCATCACTGAGCTAAGGGTTATAAATGTTTTAAATTAATCTTAAATTATTTTAACATAAAAATGTAACTTACTTAATCTCGACAAAATGGTGACAGGCATGAAAGGAGAGGTATATCAATGAATTAAATCACCAACAATGATATATCTGACGTTTAACGAGGTTGATTGAATATTAAAAAAACATGAATGTAAATTCAGTTAGGTGATGTGTAGTGCGTTTAAGCCATGGTAATAGTTATGTGTATGACAAGCTGCATTCAAGCCAGAAAAGAAAAAGTGCTTCGATCAGTGCAATTGAAATAAATAGGGTCGATGCCACAAACTAAAAAAATTGACCACAATTACCTAACCTCTCAACTGAAAAAAAAAATATTTTCATACTATTAAACTAAATCAATCAATCAATAATTCAACAATAAGGATTTCTATAAGGAATTTCCCCATTTATCAAACTAAACAAGAATCTCATCGAACTGACCTCTTCAAATCGCAGTTATGTGCTTTAATAAACAAAAGATAACAAGAAACATAAACTATAAACATCACAAAATACATTCTTCTTCTAATCTTATGGGTAAAGTAAAAAAAAAGATATTTTAAAGAATTTAGCATATACGTCATTATGTACGATTGAATATGCATGCAATAATTTTCTTAGAATGCTGTCGTTATGGCAGCTGCAAAAAATGCGTCACATGAACTTTTACAAGTGCAATATGCAGAATTGTGTTGATCGCTGATGAAAATGCATAATTAAAGAACTGGTCTTTGTAACGGAAATGTTTTCCATTCAACAGTGTTGCAGTGCACCTTTTATATCTTGAAATTTCAGTATATACACCTGAGAGGTATCACATTAGGACATCCTTCTTACATCGAATTGTTTTTCTTGATATACACACAAAATTGTCGGCCAAAATGATTAAAGAAGATTTTATAGAAACAGTAGCTTAAAATCGTATAACGTTCTATAAATTATTGATATTAAAATGGAATACTTGACATAGGCGTACATGATTTCATATCATTTGTGTAAACACAGGATCATAGAAAATAATAAAACATGCTATTTTTTGAGAAAAACGATGACACATTGACATTATAAATGTAATTACAATCAAACATGTATAAACGAATCACATGTTGGGATTTAATAATTCATAAGGGGTTGATTTGCCGTTAAACAAATAAGCCAACTAGAATCCGTCAGTTTCTATTGATGGTTGTTGAATGGTCACTGTGAAGGGAATAGATTTTAGCCGAAAATTTGCACTGTACAGTAGTGTTTCATATACAAGTTGTGGTTTCTCAGGAAATAGGCGATATTAGTTTCAGAGAAGCCTTCATAAATTTAATAAAAAAGTGAATCAATGTAGAAAGGGATTATCATCAGATGTTATTCTCCTGGGATAATTATTGGTGATAAAAGCTTTTAACATAGTCTTTCTTATATCATCAAATGTTTTATAGGTTGGGTTGGATTTTATGGCTTATCAACCCTTGTACATTATTTAATGCTAAATAAATCATATCTAAACGTATAGTTTATTGATAATTTTTTTAAACGAGCCAAAGTAGATTTGTTTGCACTCAGTAAAATGTTTTCGAGGATTGCTAACAATAATTTTAATCACCATTACTCATTCATTTTCGCACGGGAAAATTGTTCCAAGTATTTCGATGACGCATCAGTCATTTGTTTGCACAAAGTTACAGCCTTGCAAGGATTGATATCTAACCACAATAGTTTTATTTGCATTGAATGTTTCCAAGTATTGCAATGTAACATAATTAGTTTTAAAAGGCATTTGTTTGTACTCAGGTAAATGGTCAAACAGTTTCATTTCATGGGACCTTATCGGGGTCTCCCACTTCGTGCCAGAGTTGACTTAGGAGTAATAGCAATGAAAAGGAAATCCATTTTTTTTAAAGCTCCAGGACTGAAGCCTCAACATCAAATGCAGTTTGATGTAATATCAGGACACTCATTAGTATTGGTGGGGTCTTATCCATTTTCAGAGATGAAGTCGGTGTATTCTACGTCACCAGCTGGCTGGTCTACTGATTTTTATAGTGTGGTTCTCTTTGCGTACAGTAATTTCGTAGAAGCCCTGAATTGGAGAGCTACCGAAACTAATACATTCTTCTCCAAGGTATGTTTAATAAAAAAAATTGCCATAGTACATGGTGTATACAATAAGTTTCCAGACATTTCTTGTACCTGCATTTAAAATTGTCATAGACTCTTGAAAATCCAGTATCTTATTGCTGTACATCTTATGAGATGACTGACCAATTCTTATGATTTCAGGTTCAAATGAACCGCTACAACAGCAATTGGAATACACCCTACTAAAGCCTGATTGTCTCAGCTGGGAAATTTTAAAAAATGCAATCTGGACGTGAAGACACTTTAGAAGAACGAAATGCAATAAAATCCTGTTTTAAACTTAGTAAAAATGCCACAGAAATGTATGGAATGCGTTTTGACCATCTTGCATGAAGTGGGCATCAGTTTTCGAGTGGCATAAGAGATTCAAGGAAGACAGGGAGTCTGTAAGGGATGATGGGAGTTGATTGGCCAAAGGGTTAGGGTTACTATGTTGAGATTTTAAGGGAGTTCAGCAAGAGATTCCGTCAGAAGAGGCCAGCACTCTTCTAATCGGGGCAGTGGCATTTCCACCAGGACAATGCACCAGTCCACAACTCCATCCTTGTCACAGACTATTTGACCAAGATGGGCATCAAGACTATTTGACCAAGACGGGCATCAAGACAGTTCCTCACCCTCCCTATAGTCTAGACCTTGCTCACTGTGACTTTTGCTTATTCCCTAAGCTCAGAGGCTTTCGTTTTGAGACAATTGATGAAAGACGCTATGACGAAGGTAACTGACACGCTCACAGCAGAGGACTTCCATGGAGCCTTCCAGAAGTTGTTGAAAATGTACAAGTGCATTGTATCCGGAGCAGATTACTTCCTATACGGAAAAAGTCTGGAAACTTATTTAATGATCCTCGTATGTATTTATCTGTATTGGTCAATATAAGCAACGAATTTATTTTCATTTTTTTTATAAAAAGCAATACTTGAAACTGGCTCATTGGCCTAATGGGTAGAGTGTTCGCCAATGGACCGGGAGACTTGGGTTCAATCCCAGGTCGCGTCATACCAAAGACTTTTAAAATGGTACTTGATGCCTCCTTGCTTGACACTCAGCAATATAAGGTTCGTATCAAGGGTAAATTGGAGCAATACAAAAGGAATAGCGCCCTCTCCTACACCTCGGTGTTATGAATATTTACCAAATCCCTCCGCTCGGGCAGGATATGACCCAAGGTTAATTTTTAAGCGGAGTTTAACAGGTTTGAATTCAGAGTTTTCTTTCTCCTAGACTAGTTGCCTCACCAAGACTGAAGAACGTAGACTGCCCTACTACTGACACATACCTGGAGGGAGAATAATTGGATTCATACCTTTCCCAAGGATATTAGTGATATGTGAAATGCAATCAGTCTCGACCTGGATTTGAACTCGTGTCGCCGTGTCCATTTCCTACGACGATAAACATTACGCTACAGGCACCTCGGTGTAGTAGCTATTGAAAAGGGAGCCTACTGGTCGCCCTCGACTACGGTGGCAAACTTTACTTTACTTAAAATTGAAAAAAATTCCTTAATAGTGTAATGGTAGCTTTAAATTAATTCCAAAATTGAACGAATAAGCAGTGAATATAATGGCAATCTCTAAAATGATGTAGAGAAAACTTGATAGTTTCTCGCGTCTTTACTAAGTGTAGGTTGGTGGCTCGAAGTCTCCGTGCCCAAGAGGCATCTTTCTCTGACGAAGTCTTATATGATGACTTGAAAATGACTCCAATGCCGTCACGTGCAGAATGAGGATTTTATGATGTCCCTGAAAAACAACTGTTGATGAGAGCTAAGATAAGCAAAGTACCCTGCCCCGGAAACTGAGTTGCCATTATTACACCAGACATGTTCTAGGGAAAGACTACTCACGCAGAGACGGTCATCCAATTATGACTCGGGAAAATAATTATACATGACAAAAATATATTCTGCTTGTTGTAAAAATTAACCATTAATGGCAATTTCCTCCGACCATAAGACATGCCACAAAATCCGAACATCTATACCACAGATCGGACGTAATAAAAGCTCTATAAATGTTGAGAATACTTTTTTTTCCGCTGATCAAACGATCATCTCCCAGTATTTGAGCATCGTATCCTTAACAACACATATATTTGAAAAGTTTTCTTGTTACCATTTACACAGTTTAAACAGGAATGATCTACATCTCAATAATAAAACAAACTCAGGAAGTACGAATAAAATCCCGTCAAAGTAACAACAAAATTACCATAAAACCAGTAGATAAGTCAGGAGTATGCGCCATTATGAACAGGGAGGATTATATCGGTGAAATAGATTCCTAGCTCAGCAATAATTGCTCTGTCGGTGGGGCTTAGATTATGCTGACTGTATTACCTTAATAGAGATGTCCCTCCAAAAAATGGGGTTTACTAGCTATGAAACTAAACTGTATCGGGTGGTTTGGTTTGGTTTCGTGGCATATAAACCACTGTAGGTTATTTAATGCCAAACCCAGTTTATACATATAAACTGTTCTATTTATAACAATTCAGTTTAGCATAAGTACACAGTTTTATTTCAAACTCTTCAGTTTAGTCAACAAAGTTAAATGGTTCTAAGGATTGCAATATGTCACGTGGTCTACCACTGAGAGGAGAGAAATAAGAAATTTCCCATACCCCTCCGTGTTTGAATTAACAGGCCGCCAAAAACTGACCGTTAAAAGAGGAATAAGGAATATAGGTCAATTCCTCGCGGCCGAAGTAACAAATCCAGGTCAGATTGAAAGCCAAGAGATGTTGCATTCTGTGACCGGATGAATAAAGAAAGGGGTATAGGGACATATAGTAGTCCGCATGAATCGCCTGACAGGGTGGGGGAAGAAGAAAGAGGCTAAGTGATTGGCCAGAACCCTAAGGCGGAAGTAGTACCCTTTTCGTCAGCGGAAATAGGAATAAAGAATTTAGTTTTGAGGACAGAGGTCGCCGTGAGAGGACGCAGGATCTGATGCCAAACTGCGGGCGAAGAAGCAGAGTCGGGGTTTTCAGGACAGCAGTTGGTGTGATAAGATGTATTGAAACTGTCGCCGAAATTCCGATGAAAAGCGGAAAGAATCTTGGACAAGAAGTTGACAGACGCCTTCAAACCAAGCTATATAAAATCCCGCTAGCCCGTAAAAGAGAAAAATACTCTCAAAAGGAACCCGTCATAAAGCTAAGTAAATCTTAAGACTGTTTTTCCCGCCACCCTTCCTAAGTATTGCAATTACATAATCTCTCTCTCTCTCTCATTTCAAAGAAGGAAGAAAGAAAAGAATAAGGAAGAAAGACATTTGTATTTTGATATTATCCGCAGATAATATAGCCGACACGTTAAATATCTGTGTCCGCATGTATTAAAAGCCTTGTTATATTTTATATCTCTCCTCGTGTCGAAATTTATTCATTTTGTCGTCTGCCTATCAAGTTGTCTTTTGCATGTTCCTTTTCAGCTTCATTCGCCTCAGTTTATTCTCGCTAAATGTCCTATTCGCCTTTAAAAATATTACACGGGAAATTGGAATTGACGACTACAGTAAATGATATTATATCTAAACCTAGAGGCCCATATCTTCCATTATTCTTGGGGGTAGGAAGACGAAGTGGTCTGTTGGGTGTGTGTGTAACGTGAAAAATGGAAACCCCTTGCCAGCGGCTGTCAGTCTAGCCCAAATTAACCCCCACATTACCTGCCAGTTCCCATATGCCCGAGAAAGGACTCTTAACTAGGACTTATTCTGCGAGGGATCAAGTGCCAGACTGCCCCGACTTTACACGTGCAAAAAATAAACTCCCGTCTTGGGATAAATATTTTTTATCACGTCACAAATACATCACTAACAATTAAACATCAGTCGTTTGTTTACACACATTTATATGATCAAATTGTTATATTTCAAATCTGTTGAGTAGACCAAGTACAGAGATGAATGCAATATGGGAACCAATAATCAAAATGACTTGATAAAAAATTCCAATATGAGCTAAGGTAAAAATCGTGCATAATAGTAATAAGTAGTATCTCATAGGTTGATAGAGACAAAAGGTTTATAAGTCTCAAATGAATTACTAATCAGGATACATAGCGTTACGAATATAGGCCTTAAGTTTAAAGAACTTCTTACTGAAATAATCTGGAGGTTGCAGGTTTAATTCTGAATATAGATAATAAGGAATAATTTCCATAGCTAAACACTTGTACCTGATTATGGTCAACGGAATTAGAACAATCTACATCCATAGATTAGATAAAAGTTCCGTATAGGCTCCTGAGTTCAGCAAGAAACACCCTAAGAAGGCCGAAAGACGCATCGGCTGAAATATTGTGAATATAAAGATGAAAACAATATTCCGAATACTTTAGATGGTAAAAATTAAGTTTCACCTCAGTAATTTAGACGAATAAGGAAGTTGTTTATGTTATATGCCAAGAATAATCCATGTATAGGTTGAAATGATCTGTTTATAAATTACTTGTTTTAGATAGGAAGTCTTGTTCTTTTGTTACTGTGGATAAAGTTAACAGACTACACAAAAATGTAAATATAATCGCACATTGAAGCCCAACCTCTATACTCTTGGCAATAAAATGTCTCCATATGATTTGAGATGTTGTTAAAATCAGGCAGTTAATAACCAAACAATATGGATTTCGATAATCAACCTCCCACCTGATCCAAATAAACTCTTTAATTCTGAACTATTTACACTTAAAACGAAGTAAGGTTATTAAATATAAACTATAAACTTCATAAAATTTTCTATTCTTTTCAACTTATAGGTAAAGTCCTAATTTTTCTTATAAATTTGACATATTTTCATGATGTTAAAGCGATTCATATTTCATAATCATCATTAAGGGCAGCCGACAGCACGGATTACTTTGCTCTCTCTTTCTCTCTCTCTCTCTCTCTATATATATATTTATATATATATCTGGCATTGATGTTTGTAGTTCCTCTACACGGCATCCTCTATCATGGACTTAGCGAACGTAAGTTTTTTGCTAGTCGGCCAACATTGCTCTGTCTCTTTTCTTGATTCAGTACTTTGGAAGCAGTGCTCAGCATATCTTAGTCGCCAACTCGGCTTGTTGGTGTTATGGGAGGAAAGTGGTGGAGTGCTGCTTCCAGGATTATTCCAAAAGCGCACGTTGCATTCTTGTATAGTTTCCATCAAGCTTTTTTCTCCATGCGTTACGTCAGAGTCCAAACAATAGAACTGTACAGTAGTACTGACACGGTTCCTGCTTGGAAGAGTCCCGGTCTTATTTTATCAGAGATATTTTAACGTAATCCTTTTTGTTATAATATGTTGACAGAATTAAAAATGCGGTCATTTGGCTGTTAATTAAATCTAGTAATTATTTTTTTCATGAAAGACATTAAACTCTGTAGCAGCAAGTCTTTTTGAAGACACTTTTTCCTCCATCGAAATCTCATTAGATCAAATTCTGGTCATGTTCTGATCATGTTTCCTTCTTATTCGGCCCGTTAGACAAGGATTTGAATTCTTGTTTACTTTCTCTTGTTGACTGTTATCAACGTTTGAAAATTTCAATCTGGTTGTTTAAATGTTTCATATGAGCAGATATATATATTTTTTTAATTTACTTGAAACTCTGCCTCGAAATTTCGACGAAATTCAAATATTGGAATAAGGAACTTGACGAATATTTGTCAAGTATGCAACGTTTAATTACACATCAACATTCAGATCGAGGACGATGACGTAATTGCAATTAAAACGAGAAAGCAAGTAATAACGAGACAAATCTTAACCAATAGCTGATGGCTAATGTGGTATTCATTATAAAAGCTCCTGTGTCAGATATTTGGATGATTTGATATTCTAAAATCGAGTACTGCAGGCAGAGAATCCCAGTCTCTGAGTAAATTATAAGATATTAACAGTTCTATAAGTAATTTAGGGATCCTGATATACGGGTGAAATTACCAACTTTAATTAAGTTCATCGATTAAAAATTCGCCTAAATGATTTTCTTGAAAAACTCTCTGGGCATAAGTCGCTGGGACATTTTTTTTATATTCGTATTAGCATACTATTTTTTCGTCACGTTATTAAATGGCTGTAACTCTTATCAACTAAATAGTATACATACATACATACATACATACATATATATATATATATATATATATGTGTGTGTGTGTGTGTGTGTGTGTGTGTGTGTGTGTGTGTGTGTGTGTGTGTGTGTGTGTGTGTGTGTGTTCTGTTTCAGCATCATGAACAAAATACCTAACTTATCCGGCGTGAACTTCGTTCTAGCAAAATAAAATTTAATTTCTGAAGAAGCTTTAATAATCATAAGTATATATAATTTTACATACTGCCAGCTTTTTCTCATTATATATATATATATATATATATATATATATATGTGTGTGTGTGTGTGTGTGTGTGTGTGTGTGTGTGTGTTAGTCACAAAATATTTCAGCTCAACATTCATATTATAAGAAGTAAAACATTTTCTTCATGAAGCCACCGTTACACAAAAGCTAATAAAAATACCCAACAGATCATTGAAGTGAAAGACATAGCTCATAAAAACTTTATATTTCAACACGTACTAAAGTTCGAGAAATTCTTGAAAATAGCATAAATTAAAATGAATATTGAATTATGCAAATTATTTCAAAGAACAAGTGAAACGTAATATATATATATATATATATATATAGTGTCGGCATATTTTCCCTTGTGGCATATAAGGAAGAGACATATGAATGGAGGAGTTGTTGAGAAAAACGACGTGTACTCAATATATATGTTCAATCGAGGATGTATGGCAAAAAAAGAACACCTATAGTATTTTTTTTTTCATTCATGAAACTCACAAGTGAAGTCTCAAGCTCAAAATTATACTTATCCCGTGTTCAAAAAAGCCAACCTTTGTTGTGGTCTTGAATATATATATATATATATATATACGCGCATGCGTGTGTGTGTGTGTGTGTGTGTGTGTGTGTGTGTGTTGTGGGGGGAAACAACACGTAATTAAATCCTGTCCCCTTTGTGGTTAAAGTGTTTGCATCGCTTCGATTCGATATATGATAAATAAATGTATGAGTCACATGGGCACTGTAAGCAAAAGTACGTTAAATTTAAAAGAAATATAAATACTTACTTATTGTCCGGTCCTTGTCCAATTATCAATAAATATGAGTCACATTGGCACTATTATCTAGAGCACGTTAAATTTAAACGAAATATTAATACCTTTTTATTGTCCGGTCATTGCCCAAAGGCTCGGGAGACCGGGGTTCAATCCCAGGTCGAGTTATTCCAAATACTCAAGAATTGTACCTGATATCTCCTAGCTTAACTCTCAGCACTATATGTTACGTATCAAGGGTAAAGTGGAGCAATCGAAGAAAAGGAGTTGCGCCTTCCTGACACCCCGGTGTAGTAGCTATTGAAAAGGAAGCAGCCGGGTCGCCCTCGATTGCGTTCACCAACTTTACTATTAATAATAGCTATGATAATACTTGATAATATTTCATCATTTTCATAATCGGCGTCATTGCTCCTGTCGATAAGAAAGTATTTAATTCGAAGAAATAAGCAAAGAACGTCTACGTAACTTTACAAAACATGTACATTTGCAATGTCTAAAATACGACAAAACAAAAATCAGGCAACATTAAAATGAAGAAAAAAATAACTCTTCACTGTTGCAAAATACAACAAAAACATTAAATCGTTGGCTAAAAATACAAATAATTACTTTATGTGACTTTCATCCACAGAAGAAATGTTTCTGTCATTTTTTTGGAAAGTTAAAGTATTGGTATCTGATAAAATACGAGATTTCCTCTGAAGGAATAGACTTCAGTGGGCGTCTTCCTGTTGAGTATCTTTATACTCTGTGCTTCAAAAAGCTCTAGAGTCAAATTACTCAAACCTTTGTAATTCTTTAAAGGCAATGACTAACAGCATAGTCCTCTCCCCGTGTAAGGAATAGGGCACTTGCTGGGTGGTCCACTAAAAATGGGAATTCGTTCAGGCTGTAACCATGTTTGTACTCGTGTATGGTTGCACCATTGAAATTTAATGAAACTATTGGAAAAAAAAAGTTACTGTTTACGAAAGCAAAATTAGGAATATTCTAGTTTGATAATAAATAAACGACTCTATTATAAAGTAAGATTCATTTTAGTTTTAAAAAATAAACGACAAAATAAGTAGATAGACTCAAAACAGTAAATTTATTCGATATGGTCACCATTTTTTCAAAAATTGTATCAACACGAATTCAAAACGGTTTACATGCCTTTAGAATAAATTTTTCAGACATTTTATTCCATTCCTCCTCAATAGCAGTCTTAAGCGAACCAATATTTGGATGGGAAGTTGTATTGGTTTTGCTTTCTGAAACGCTCCATGTAGCGTAATCAAGGGGGTTAAGTCTTAGTAATCATAAAAATTTAGATTCATCTCGTTTTTTTTTTTTTTAACTGGACTAATCAGACTCAAAAAAGACGTCTTAAAAATTATTTCATATTTTGCTCCCGCACTCTGTAGATGGCAACTACTCAAGGATGCTACGTGCTGTTTTGCATAAATCCTAGAAGCAGAATCCTTCAACTGTACAGCCATTTCCTTCCCATCAACACAACCTCATATTCACTAAATATTGCTCCGTGTGACTGAAATTATATCACACCAATAAGGTAGATAAGGACACAGATCACTTTAAATGATGCAGATTAACAGAGAAATATTTCATTTTATGGGATTTTTTAAATTAAGATGTATTTCCTATCAGAATTTTGGTATCATTTTACTTTGATGATTTGTTTGATGAGAGGAAAGTGGACGTACATTTTCTGTTTTGTTGGGTGTTGCTGCCAGGATTTTTTCAAAACAGTACACAGTATCGTTGCAATATTCTATCCCTTGCAAGATATTCTAGACTTTTCTGGAGAAGTACGGATGAACTCAACATGGACGTTTACCAATTGCCTTCTATTCAGGAGCACATTAGTGATAGCCGAATTACATAACACTATCATTTTTATTCATTTGAAAGTTTTTTTTAATTATTTATTATAATAATAATTATAATACTGAATAAGAAAAACTTTACAAATAAATAAAACTTACACCAAAAAATAAACAATAGATCCCCTGAGGACGACCAAAGACATGGTTGAAAGTGCTTAGGTGAATATATGTCATATATATATATATATATATATATATATATATATATATATATATATATATATATATATATATATATATATATATAAATATGATAAAATCACAATATTACCCTCTCTTTCCTGTAAGTTGAGTATCATTTATTTCCTCCTACAGTGAAATAGAACTCAATATTGTATTTTCGTTGTTTTTACATTGTTCTTTCAATTGGGCATTAAGCAATTTAATTTTCTAACAGTCATAAATTCATTGTCCATGTATATATATATATCATCATCATGTCGTGCCGCTAGCACGGATGTCCCTGGCCCTCTTTCGCCACTTCTCCCTATCATTCATCACTTCTGGCAGGTCTTCAGGGCTACATCCCGTATCCTCACATAGCTGCTGTATGTATGTTCGAGCTGGTCGTCCTGCTTTTGCTTGGCCATATGCGGGGGTCCATAGGAGTACATCACTGATGAATTCGTCCTTGCTTCTTCAGAAGTGTCCTGCGTGTCTGGTTCGTCTAACTTGTATAGTTTTCGTGATGGGAGGCAGGTGACCATATAGTTGGTGCCTTCTGGGGTGTTGCTGCCAGGACTTGTTCAATATTGCTCGCAGCATTCTTGTGTAATTGCCGTCTAGCTTCTTCTTCAGCCGTTTAGTTAGCGTCCAAGTAGTGCATCCATATAGCAGTATCGATACGACCGCTACCTGGAAGAAACTGCGTTTCATTTTCTCGGTCAGGTCTGATTTCCATATGATCGAGAGCCTATCGATAGCTGTTGATGCTTTTGTTAGTCGTGTATCGATGTCTTTTTCGGTTGATGAGACGCTGCTTCCTAGGTAGGTGAATTTGTCTACCAGTTTCGGAGAGGTTCCGTCTAGTGTGGAATTGTCGCCTGTTTGATTATAACACATATATTCAGTTTTGTGTGCATTGACATGGAGGCCAATGCCTGCTGCGGCTCGTTCCAAACTATGCAGTACTGTTTCGGCTTGGTTGGGTGTATTCGCCAGTAACGCTATGTCATTGGCGTAGTCTGCGCGGGTAATTGTTTTTGCGGGGTACCTTCAGCTACTTTTCTTTGTCAGCTCGAAGCCATTTTCTCTGATATTGTCGATCGATGTTCTAAGCACATAGTCTAGAAAGATGATAAAGAGGTATGGGGCTAGCGTGTCCCCTTGTAGTACGCCAGCTACAGTGTCGAAGTATTTTGTGTCTCCATCCGGTGAACGTACTTTCACTTTGGAGTTTCTATAGAGATTTGTTATTGCTGCTACGGTTTCTTTTGGTAGGCAGTATGCTAGTAGGATTTGTTCCATCTTCCCTCAGTGTATGGAATCGAAGGCTTTGGTAAAGTCGACAAATAGTAATGTCGCCTGTAGGTTATTTTCCCGTACGCCTTCAAGGATTCTACGGATGGTCAATATTTGTGAGGTTGTGGATCTATTTCTTCGGAAGCTATTTTGGTTTTTCGTAAGGATGTTGTCGATTTTGGGTTCTATGCGGTTTCGTAGTAGGGCATTGTTGATATATGGATGTAAATATGGATGTATGGATGTAAATATTATACCTCGGTAGTTCTTGGCTAATCCGAGGTCACCCTTTTAGGGAAAGGAAGGATGAATCCCTTCATCCATCTGTTTATCGTATTTTGATTATAGACTGCGTTGCATTGTCGGAGCAGTATGTCGTCGAAGTGTCTGGTCTTCCATACTTCTGGGAGGATCTCGTCAAGCCCTGACGCTTTCCTATTTTTAATTTTTCTAAGAACCGAGTCGAGTTCTTCTTTGGTGAACGGACCTAGTTTAATGTCTAATTGCTTACTGATAATTCTGGTGATCGGTTCACGCGTTACTTTCGGTGGGTTTCCTAGTAGATTTTCGAAATGCTGTTTCCACAGTTTTATTCTTTCTTGTTGGTTTGCAGCTTTTAATTTGGCTTTGGCTGTGCTCTTTCTTCTACTCACTTCGTTTATTGTTTGCCAGGCTATCCTAGATTGCCTATTTTCCACCGAGTCTCTAATCTTATCTACGTGATTTTCTATTTATTCCGTCTGTTCTTTAAGATATATGCCTGCTAATTGATATCGTGACTTTTCTAGTTTTCGGGTATTTGTGTTTGTTGGGTTCTTCCAGTAGCTTTTGGAGGCAGTTTTCACGAGTGCACGTTTTCCTCTAACCGCTAACGTTTCCTATGGGACTCTATATTTAGTTCTAGGTTTTGTTGGAATACATTTTGATGCCGCCGAACATCAACGAAATCCTCATATTCGTTATTTGGGGTACATTTTTCTGTGTTCTCTTGTAGTGTCTCCAGTCTGTTTCTTCATTCTAATACATATTTATCTCTAATATCTCTATTGTTAAGAAGGGCACTGTCATAGTGTTTAGTGGTCGCTGTTCGTGTGGCGTTTTCTCGTTGGCTTAGTCGTAATTTGGCCGTAACTATTCGATGATCGGAGGACACACCCTCGAAAGAGGATTATGCCTCGCAATATATATATATACACACACGCACACACACATATATATATATATATATATATCGGTAGTTGCAGGCTTTTCAACCTCACCTGTAAACCCGTGACCTTATTTACTACTAGCAAACTGTGTACTCATTTTGGTTAAGATACTTAAACCATGAATCACAGGTGTAGTTTTATATTCTTTTATATTTTTTATTACTAAATAATGTTACATTTTTCCTTAACGGCCCTATTTATTATTAGTTATATTAAGGCACCTTTTAAATTTTAAAAAGTAATATATATATATATATATATATATTGTATTTAGTAGTGTTCCATATTGTCTTTGATTTTATCATTAATTGGTTTTTGAGCAATTTATTTACACAGGCAATTTTAGACTTGTACCATTTGATTTGATTGCACCCATCGTCTATATCATTATATTTTGATTTCACGAACTTTGATAGATAGATAGATAGATAGATAGATAGATAAGTCGATTAGTTGATTATGAACTGAATATATATATATATGTGTGTGTGTGTGTGTGTGTGTTCACATACCTCAGGAGAAACATCACATCGGCATATGCTTAGCGAAGGCATAGAATACTGTTGCTAGGTTATCGATTATATGTAAATCAGATTTATTTGAAAAATGAAAAAAAAAGAAGATTTCTTCCAAGATGTAGTCGTGCCTATACTCTTTTATGGATGGGCTACATGTAAGCTAACAAAACACATATCGAAAAAGCTTGATGGCAACTATACAAAAAAGCTGCATATAGTCTGGAACAAAACAAGAACGAAACACCCTACAAAACAGCTGCTATATGGCCACCTACCAACTGTCTCATGCAACATTCAAGTAAGAGGAATAAGACATACAGGACACCACTGGAGAAGCAAGAACGGGCGTATCAACTGCAACACATGAACGTTCTAGCCTTTGCCGATCAGCAAAGTTTAAAATAAATCAATTTTGTGAGGATAGAAAATGCAGCCTAGGGTACCTGCTAGGAGCGACGAATGATAGGGGTGGATGGCGAAAGAGTGTCAAGGAATTTCGTGCTGTCAGTGTAACTTGAAGATTAATATATATATATATATATATATATATATATAGAGAGAGAGAGAGAGAAAGATTGCGGAGTGAGAGCGATCTATGAAAATACAATAAATGTATCTACGCATGTAAAATACATAAGCAATAATATTTGAGAAACAGGAAGTAATTTGAAATTCAAAGACATCCCATTTTTTTAAGATATAAATACAAGTTATATGGATGCATTCAAGTATAGTAAGCAAAATAGAAGTCTAACATCTTTTATTTACTGGATGACAGAATTCACAAGTGCACTGTTTCATATAATGTCTTTTTAAATAATATTAAATTCTGCGAGGTATGTTCAGATTTAATTGCTCCTGGCGAAATAACGCCTTCAAATATAAAAACACACATATATATATATATATATATATATATATATATATATATATATATATATTCTATAAGTTTTCGGACATTTTTTGTACAGGCATTAAAAATTGTCGTCGACTCTTGAAAATTTAGTATGTTATTGCTATACATCTTATGAGATGGCTGACCAATTCTTATGATTTCAGGTTCAAATGAACGGCTACACTAGCAATTGGAATACACCCTACTAAAGCCTGATTGTCACAGCTGGGGGCTTTTGAAAATGCAATCTGGACGTGAGGACACTTTAGAAGAACGATATGCAATAAAATTATGTTTTGAACTTGGAAAAATGCCACAGAAACGTATGGAATGCTTCAGACTGTTTTTCGACCATATTGCATGAATCGAACATCCGTTTTTGAGTGGCATAAGAGAATCAAAGATAGCAGGTAGTCTGTAAGTGATGATGAGAGGTGTAAGAGGAGTAAGGAAGTCAATACACCAGAGTTGATTGGCTAAACGGTTAGGGTTACTATGTTGAGGTTTTAAGGGAGTGAGTTCAGGAAGTGATTTCGTCGGAAGAGACCAGCACTCTTCAAATTGGGTCAGTGGCATTTCCACCAGGACAATGCACAAGTCCACAACTCCATCCTTGTCACAGACAATTGGACCAAGATGGGCATCAAGACTGGTTTAATGGTTATCGTCGCAGGATATGGACACGGTGACGCGAGTTCAAATCCTGGACCAAACTGATTGCATTTCACATAGCACTAATACCCTTGGGAAAGGTATGAATCCAATTATTCTCCATCGAGGTATGGGTAAATAGTAGGGTAGACTAGGTTCTTCAGCCTTGGTGAGGCAACTAGTCTAGGAGAAGGAAAACTCTGAATTCAAACCTGTTAAACTCTGCTTAAAAAATTGACCTTGTGTCATATCCTGCCCAAGCGGAGGGGTTGGTAAATATGATCAAGACTGTTCCTCAGCCTCTCTATAGTCCAGACCTTGCTCCCTGTGACATTTGGTTTTCCCTAAGCTCAGAGGCTTTTGTTGTGAGACAATTAAGGAGATGAAAGAGGCTTTGACGAATGTCATTGACATGCTTACACTAGAGGACTTCCATGGGGCCTAGCAGAATTTGTTGGAACGGTACAACAAGTGCATTGAAGCCGGAGGAGGTTACGTCGAAGGGGACTAGAGTTTCATGTGTGTACTATCAATAAAAGTGCCCACACGAAAAATGTCTGGGAACTTATTTAATGATCCTCGTATATATATTCTTATATGCTATATATATATATATATATATATATAGCAAGTACACACACATGCTAACACCCAAACACACTTACATTGCCCAGTCGGCTGGGGCAGTAGAATACACCAACTACATCTCTGCAGATATGACACTAAACAATCTGATGGTGAAGTTTCAGGAATGCTGAAGTTTTGGGGAATGCGGGATACGCTTTCATTACCATCACTAAGGCCCGGAGCGGAAGTACCTGATATGGCCCTGTCTACGGATCAAATAGAACTAAACTGCGTTCTTATGGTGAACTAAATTGCTTGAAATAGAACGGTTTTGACATTTAACTGTGTGTAAAAATAACTATAGTTATATTAAACTGAATTGTTTGAATTAGATCTGTTTGACTGAACTGAATTGCTTCAATAGAATTGTTTTCGATGAATAAACTTTGTACTAATGCTAAAGTGAATTGTTTGAAATTGAACTGTTTATTTTTATGAAAATGAATTTGGCATTAAATAACCTATAAGTGTTGATATGCCATAAAACCCAACCAGCCAACCAACTACACACATACACTCTCTCTCTCTCTCTCTCTCTCTCTCTCTCTCTCACACACACACACTCACACACACACATATATATATATATATATATACATATATATATATGAGGGTATCCTTGTATTTCCTCAGCTTGGTCTGGAACAAGCACAAACTACGAAGCACCAAATGATAATTGATTGTACTTGATCCAAGATGTATAATATTTGCTTCCAAACAACTGCTTCATGTTAATATACCCGACGATAATTAGTATATATATATATGTGTGTGTATATGTGTGTCTGTGTGTGTGTGTGTGTGTGTGTGTGTGTGTGTTCCATTTTTCATTTTTATTTGATTTAATAGTTATTATCGTTACGTTTCATCTATCTACTTTCCTTAAATGGCTTGAAAGAATAAAATACTTTGTTAGTCGTATTAAAATCAATTACAAATCCATTATAATAATTTGAATGCAACTTATTTTCTGTTCATCTATACTTAATGTCCTTGATATGCCATTAAACCAAATAACCGAACCAAACCTGATCTATAATCATGCACACGTCTTATGTATCAGGTTAAATCGAATGTAATGTCTGATTCTAGAGTATATATTATAAATGAATAGAGCCCATGCCAATAGAAATATTTAATCATTTCTTCCGAGAACGTCTTTCTATTAGTCAATAATCCCATTGATACTACGCAAGTAAAATTCTTAAGGTTTAATGCAGAATACGAGACCGATTCGGGTTCAACCTTTTCTCTTGATATGGCTGCAATACCCATATTATTATTATTATTATTCATTTTCAATTTTATTTTGTTTGACTTTTTTACAACTCTTCACAGAGTCTTTACCGAAAACCAAATATAAGGAAAGGAAGTGATAATATGTATTTAAGTATTAATGTTTTTCTACCTCTTTTACGTGATATTTTTGGGTCACATTTATAATAATCTTGTAAAGAAATAAACAGCTCCACAAAGTGCATTTTTTGTATTACGTATCTATGATAACTGCCAGATAGCCTCTTAAGGTGTCTAACACTTCCTTTCTTCTTCATACCCTGTGTTGTGTTCTGCTTAGTGAACACAAGTGGTAGTAATAATAAGACAACCCTCTATATGTGAGGAAAATAGTTATATTTACAGGAAAGAGTATTTACAAGAGAGAGACTGTTAGTAATAAGAACATAGGATTAGTGATAGAGTAATGATATACTTCAACAATAGAAACGGCTCTTCTGGTCTGACTCATAGGTTTATTCCAAGACTGATCTCCGCTACTGACATATATTGCAGATGGAAAAGCTCATTATGCTGAAAAGGTAGATGATACCCAACACCTTGGGCTCCCACTAATACTGGCATTGTGATCGTTTGAAGGTGCTAAATTTTCTAAACTTCTATTTCCAGGTCTTTGTATTGACATATTTCATGGTATTATTTGACTGATACATTATAATCTGTTGGAACTTACATATCGATTAGGAGGCATACTTTTCTTTTATAGTCCTTAACCACTATATCTGATCTAGAGCTTGATTTTTTATATCAGTTTGGATAACAATGTCCCAAAGTATAATAGCCCTTTTTTGTTTCTTTTATTGGTTTTGGTTTGTGTTTATACAATTTTTTATAATCCAACTGTGACGGTTACTGTATTTTTGTTCCGAGGTTACATTATCCTCGAAAGTCGGGGAGAATGTCCGACGACAATCCCGTACCACCCAAGCTCTAGATATTCTCCGTAACTAGTTATATTTTATTGATTGCTTTGAAAGCCCATATAACTAGTAAAGTATAAAGCTTGCGTATAGGTTTAATTTTTCGAGATACGGACGAATGAGGATGTGTCAAGGGTCGAGAGGTCGACGTGATATAAATGAACACGTGAAGAGTTCCGAACCGGACAAACAATATGACGCGTAGTTGTTTTTCTTCTTTTCTTTATATATGTATCTTTCTTACATATTTTATTTTAAAGACAGCACAATTATAACAACAGAAAAACAAAAAGCAAAACAAATACAATAAAAAAAATATATATAGAAATGTGGGGGGCAAGTCGCTTCCCGTAGTATTTGACTATGTCCTTCCAATAAGACAAAGTTCTCCTTTTTTTTTCTTGCTCCCTTTACAATTAAAGGGAGGGAACTCACTCGTTCTTTCCAATATTTGTTCACTTATTTTTCCCCCTTCTTTTAGCGAAGGACAAAAGTCTCTCCTCTTCGTCTTTAAAGTGGGTACACAATTTTAAACAAATATGTTTTCCGCCGAAACTAGCTGCTAATGAACAACTTCAAAAATGTTTCTTTGGATAGTCTTGATACGGACTTTTATTTAGGTTACATATATTATCTGTAATAAAATTTTTGACTAACCTTTTTTCCTTCCTTTATTTTGTTAATATTTTTCTTATATTCGTTAATTTCTTATTAACAAGTCGCAAGGCACCAGCTTTTTTTTTCTTTTACGTTGAGCCTCAGTTTCTTACCCAGCGGAGTTGACGGCTTCTATTAGGCCATTCTGTGACTAGAATTTCACCTTCCACCGGACCACGTGAAAAGGCGACCTTTCTCTTCCTTGGCGAAGCTTGGAACTGACTTTTTGGCTTTCGTTCTTTTTGGCGGTAAAAGGCCTTCCCTGCCTCGACCAATGGCATGTCTTTTCCCTATCTGGGTCAAGACCTTTGCCCCTTCTCGGTTGGTCCTTCACTGTTGCTAGGGCTCGAAAACCCGCCAATCGCCTGCCTAACTTTCGGTCCTCATAGTAGTCCTTGCTTTCCAGCATTTTAACCCCACCGTGGCCGATGGCCATAACACAACATTCAATTGTACTTATATACTTTGCGAAGAATGTGATGTCCTATTTATCGCTACTTTTTTATATTTTGTTAGTGTTAGGGATGGGCAAAATGACACTAGATGGTCAAACGACTAAGTTTTTTTGTTTCCACAATCTACCTATTATGTCAACTGTTTTTTTTTTTAATGTTTGACAGATAGTTTCTAGTTGGTAGGCTCTGGTCTCCTGCTGCTAATATAAACCCTGCTGTCTCCGCTTCAGTTCAGGATATTTTAGTCATCAATAAGCCTTTAGGATGTATTCATCAACATTTCTAATTTTTTCCCTATATCGTCCATGTTGGGTTTTCTGTTCCTTGGCGTTTTTTTTTTCATTGATTAACTCTTTGTGTTTTGTTTTGTCTTTTATTTATTTTTTTTTTTTTTACTGCTTTCTAATGTATTGTCGTTTATTTTTATTTCTTTCTGTGTGAGTCTCCTGGACGGATTCTGGGTTGTGCATATACCCTTTGTTTGTATGGTCAGATTTCAATTTCTTGCACAATTCCCAGAGGATCGACCTGCCCACCCAGTCATGTATAGCACTATAAATTTTTGTGCAAGTTCGCTGCATGTAATATTTAGCTTCGTCTCTATCACCATGTAACCTACATTTGCTATTTTGCTGCCTCTTATTTATTCTTGCTTCGATATAGTTGTTTTTTTATGGAGTTGTATTGAGCAGATATCAGAAGAGATGCTGTTTCTCTTAGTTTCGCTTTGTTAGCCAAGTCCAAGTTTTCTCGTGTTAAGATTTCGTTTATTTGTCGCATGAAGTATCCATAGAGTTGTATTTCTTTAATTAATGTTTTGTGTTAATTTCTCATCAGTTGATGATTGTGCTGTCTGTATTGTTTTTGATGGCAGCAATCAGTTTCCTCCGCGTTTGTGTACGTAGTCTTTGAGTCGTTGCATCGATGCATGAACGCTATCTTCAATGCGGGTAAGTCCTCTTCCTACTTCTTTTCTTGACACATACAGTTTATTTGTGTCATCTCTTGGATGTAAGGCCTTATGCAAGTCATTAATTTTCTTGTTCTCTGGTCCATTTGTTTGAGTTCTTCTCTCGTCCACTTCAAAAATGGTCCCAATTCTTATTATTATTATTATTATTATTATTATTATTATTATTAAAGTCTTTTTCTTCCCAATTTTTTTTTTTCAAGATCTTTGGATTGTTTTTTGTTTCAGTTTGTTCTTAAAACATTTTGATTTATATTTTGTTATTGGCAACGGTAATTGATATTTTATTGCTCTCTTTTATTTATTTTTGTTTCTTAATTTTATTTCGCACAAAGATTAATTGCTTTTGAGATACATTTTTCAAGTTTATAAATATCAATATTAAAGCTTCTATAGGCTCAAGAACAAAGAAACAAGAAAAGAGAAACTAGGGCAGTATTTGTAACCTGGAATTATGAGACTGTTTCTGATATCGAAATTTTGATTATTGTCTATTGTTCTTTGATAATTTGAATAGTCTTGCTTTATTTCAAACAATTTTTCTGATCATTTTAATGGAGCGAACATTGAGATGATTGATGAATGACTATTTGAATGCTGGGAAAGATTTAAAGGATTACAATCTAATTGATGTTTCTAAGTTCTTGTTGAAGACTATGTTTTTTTCAGAATACAAAAAAGAGTTGAGAAAGATTTAGGATGATTGATTCCAATAACTCATAAAAGTGGTCATTGATATGAATTTATTTGTTACGTGATGAATTTAACTGGAGGCACTATGTGAGTATTTATGAAGAAAAAACACCTGAGGTGTTTTTTTCTTCGCTATACTTAATGCTTCCTCTTTTTCTTGATACATTGTTTTTATTTTACTTCTATGAGAAATTTTCTCTCCAGCGTTAGCTGATGGTTTCTCACTGGAGTGTAAGAGATAGTAAGTCTCCTCAAATCTCCATGACTCTTTTCAGTTTTTTGGCCGATCTTAACAATGCTGTTGTTTGGATGGTCTCAACTCGTCCTCATATTTCCAAGTACTCCAATCCTTGTACGACTCCTTCCCTGATTGTACCACGAGTACCAATTACAATTGGTATTACCGTCCCTTTCTCATTTTTCTCAATTCCTTTGCAGGGTCTAGGTACTCATCCTTCTTTTTGCTTTCTTTCAATTTTACTCTGTGTCCTGCTGGGACAACAAAGTCCATAATTAGGGAAGTTCTCTTTCTTTTTCTTTGACTAGCACTAGGTTTCGTCGTCTGGCCGAGATTAGGCAACCCATTCGTATTTCAAAATCCCAGAGAATTTTGTGAATCTCATTTTCTTCGACAGATTCTGGGTTGTGCATATAAAATTTGCACGTATGATCAAATTTCAATTTCTGGCACAATTCCCGGGGGATCCCTTGTCCGTTCAGTCGTGTCTAGTCTTATACTCTTTCTGTGCTAAATTCTCGCATTCTATTATTATGTGACTTATAGTTTCGTCTCTATCACTACATAACCTACATTTGCTATTTTCTATGTCTTATATATTTTTGTCTTGATATAATTGGTCCTTATTACGTTGTTTTGTGCTGCTATTAAAAGACACTCTCTTAATATTTTCATGTCTTAGCCACGTCCACGTTTTATCGTGTAAGATTTCGCTTGTTTGTCATTTTAAACTGAGCTGAGTGGGGCAGCGCGGATTTTAGAAGAATGAAATCAGAGACTTGAGCGAGAGAAAAATCTGAAAATGCTTTTAGTGGCAAAGAAAAATGAGTAGGGTGAATTTTAGGAGAATAAAATCGGTAGATTTTTTTGTTGTTGTTGGGTTTTTTTTGTTCTCTTTGTTTTTGTTTTTTTTTTTGTTTTGTGGAGGGTTAGTAGTAATATAATATATTGTCAAAATGGGAAGGAATCGAGAAATATTGTTTAATTTTTGGCTTGTAGAAAAAATACAAAATCATATGAAATAGTTTTTTTTTCTAACCAGAGAAAGAAAGGAAAGCTAAATATCTATAAAGTCATCAGGACAAAAGCCAACCAAAATAATAGCTGAGCTGAAGTTCAGGTCATTAAGGGGCCAGCGAAGTGCAGGCCGATTGTATGGAAAAAAATCAAACTTTGAGAAATGGAAATTTTTAAGTTTTGGAAGTGAATGATTTGCTGGATATGACGTATGGATCACGTGAGAGAGTGCGCACACAGACTGACACCTAGAGGTGGAAGGAAACCCCTCCCTACTGAGTGGCAGGTTCAAAGATTTACCGATGTATAGCAGGGAGCAACAGTGAATGGAATTAATTACTGAGCATTGATTAAGGAGAGGGCCATTGATGAGGTGCACCCACTTGGAAATGGGAGACAGTCTCAAAGAGTTGCGGTGTTGGTCAAAGAGAGTCGCAGTTAGTCGAAGAAAGTTAGACAAACCAAAGAGAAACAGCAGTGAACATCTAACACGCTGCATTTGAAGCGTTGAGATTTCTGAAACCGAGAAGCGAGAATCATGAGTTTGTAACGAGAAGCTGACAAAGAGAAAACTTTGCTGCATTGGAAACTATAAAACGGCATAGCATTTTGAAAGTCTGTATTTACTACTATAACTAGACTGACTTTTATCCTCAGTGCTGGCAATTCCTCTTCCTCCTTCTTTTCTTGACACATCATAATCAGTCAGCTCATGGATTGTCATTAGTTTTCTTGTTCTCTGGTCTATTATTATTATTATTATTATTCGAGGTTTTCACTCCCAGAAGACTGTGTGAACGCCAGTATCGTGAGCTGTTCATGATTCTAAAAAGTATTCTCACCGATCTCATTATGGCTATGATCTAGACTCTCTAAATTCTTCCTTGTTTTTTTTTTTGAGGGAGGAGGTAAGTTTCATCAGCCTCTTTTCTATGCTTGTAGATATTGTTCCGAACGCTCCCACAACAATTGACAATACCGTCATTTTCGTGAATTGAAATACCCTGACCAGAAAATCCGTCGAACACTTACGCGCGATATACGCAAACACTGGACAGCTGTTTCGACATTATGATGTCTCATCAGCAGTGTACATCGTGATCTTTACCACTGGAGATCAAACCAGTGACCACAGAGTGCAGAGTCGAAACTCTACGACTGAGCCACCAATTCATATCACACACAAGTGAAACCAAATTAACTGTCTGTTGTTCTTGCTGACTCCCTACTGACACTGCTAGTTAGTTGCATTGCCCACTGTCACTCAAGAGTCAAACTACTCCTAGATTCAGAGTGCTCTAAATATATATAAGGGTTAAACATAAGGTTTCATGTATCCAGCATTAAGACATTAAAAAATGAGAGTGTTATATAAAGAATTCTGAGTGTATAAGCACAGAAATTTGAGAAAATAAAAAAATCATTTATTTCCTTCCAGAAATCCTTCTCTTTTGATTTCATTATCTATCTTTTAAATGTTTCAATCTTCCAAACTTGCAAAACTGTCACTTTAATATTAACACACACACACACACACACACACGCGCGCGCGCACACGCACACACACATAAATACATCTACATGCACCCATATTCAACTAAGCTACGCTTATATATATATATATATGGTCCACTTATATACATACATAATTATTCAGGGAAGCTCACTTCTTCATGCTTATACATTATTGCCTTTAAATATGTTCCTCTAGGAATAGTAGAGCTTCTAATGTAACTAGTATGTTCAAATTTTTGTCGTTTGCACAATTCCCAGTGGATCACTTCTATCCTGGTGCATCTGCTCTTGTACTATTTCTGGACAATTTTCTTGCATTGAATGGTTATCTGATTTACTATTCCTCCACAAACACACATACACATATACGCTCTCTCTCTCTCTCTCTCTCTCTCTCTCTTTCACTCTCTCTCTCTCTATGTCTCTCTCATTCTGGCTCTCCCTATATCTCGCTGTCTCTCTCCACCAAGTCAACATTTGTAATTCTCTTATGGTTTTACTTATTCTAGCTTTCACATAATTCGTTCTGATGATGTTATTTTGGTCTCCTATTAATGATTCCGTTTCTCTCTTTAGGCCTCCTCTATGAAGCCATGTTCCCGGCATTTCAAGTGTAATTTTCTTGGCTTGTCTACTGAAGTGTCCACGTTGATGTATTTTGCCTCTCTCTCTCTCTCTCTCTCTCTCTCATAATTCCTGTTTTCTTACATGTTCTCGTGTTCTTTTTGTTTTGTTTTTTCTTGTTGACTGCTGTGGTGAGTCTTTCTTTACTCTTATTAGTATTTACTTCTAGCTCTTATCGGGTCCCTAACTTTCGTCTTTTCTTGTTAGATATAGTCTAGGTTATAATTTTTCGCATTACTAGTCACTGTTGATTTTCTTTTAAGACTGAGTCTACTCAACTTTCCTGAACTCTTCTGAGTATTCTACCTTATCTTAACAGCACTGTAAACTCCATTGTATTACTCTGATGATAAGGTATTTCAGTTTCTTTTCCATATTTGAAACTGTTCCTTGTGCGGCTTATAATTCATATCTCTTTTACCACCATGTTCTGTGATTTCTTGGGCACTCTCAGAAGATCTAGATATTTAGGTAAGGACACGTGGTGCTGTGGATAAGTTCTTTGGTAGGAAAGTGCTTCCGAGTGAAATCATCGGCTGGTTCAATCCCCAAAACAGGTAATAATAAAAAGTAATATCTATTGTAACTTATTACTTGTACCCGGTAATGGTCAACAGATTTGAAACAGTCTACCCTCAAATAAAGAGTTAGATTTGATATTCCGTGTGGACTCCAGAGTTCGACATCAAGCAGGAGAAAAAAGCCAGAGAATATATGAGCCGAAACGTTGTAAGCGACAAAAAAGATAAGGTTAATTGTCCGAACATTCTAACGAAAAACAATCCAGATATTTGTTCGAATTCCACCTTAATTTTTGTCAGTCTGAGATCTTTTTCTTTAGTTTGTTTTCTTTATTTAACGGCACATCAAACCTTGAGGGTTATTTAAGGCCAAAGCCAACCTTATATAGAAGAACAGTTGTGGTACTATTTAACTTGTAGCTGTAGGGATAATGTTGTATATATATTTTTTTCCGCGGTGTATTAGTCAGAAAGTGAATGTAATTATGCCGATTGAATTTGGAACTCTCTTCCTAGAATATCGCAGTCCAGCACGTTAGTACTACACCGTTGGGACCCGCTCCCCCGTCTATATGTGTTATCTCCTTGAAAATCAAACGCACTTGTCGACAAGTTCTTTTCTAGTTAAATAAAACAAGAGGGAAAAACCCGTTTGTATTTCGAAATCGTTGAGAATTTTTGCGTCTTATTTTCTATGACACATTCTGATTGTAAATATGTATTTTTTCCTGTGTGGTCAAAGTTTAGTGTTTTTCGATTTACTATTTATGCCTGATTTGATATTGGTGCCCGAGTTTACATTATATAAATGAGAATTTCAAAAATGTAAAGACTGTATTATATGTAATCAGATTTCCAATCTTTTCAACATGATAAAACATTATTGACAAGTGGAAAAACCATTTGCCTTCTCTGTTCTTTTAGTACCTTAGTGCACCATAAAGTATTCTTAAACCTAATGTAATCTATTAAATATTGATATATATATTTTTTTATACTGTCCAATAATTATTCGATAATGAATTGTATATATACACCGTTGAAAAATTTTTATCGTGAGCGTTTTATCTGATATTAGCAGCTCTGTTGACTGGATAGTTTCAATTCTATCTCTCTGATGCTGTGTCCCCAAATTCCATTTTTTACAGACTTTCGGCATGTTTTTTTATGGAAAAGCTAAGCAGGTCAATATAGAATCAAACTCATGATTTTACCAAAGGTCTTCACTCCAATACTGACTGCTATCTTAGACTAAATAATGTTAAAATAAATTTTCAATCAGGTGATTATTTTAAACATTCTAACAACCACATGGAACTCTCGGATAAAATGCAACTAGCATTCTTCCAAGCTTTAGCAGTGTCCCAACTATTAAAGGGTTACACCATTTGGACTTTAATTTAACACCTGGAGGAAAAGCTACATGAGAACCTCTTGAGGACGTTGCGTCCTGTTTAGAACAAATACTGAAAGCATTATCCAACAAAACAGCTACTGTGCGGCCATTAAACTTATATCTCACAAACCATTCCCATACTGGGCACTGCAGGAGAAGTAATGATGAAATTATTACTTTCTCTAATGAACTACTGTAATATAATGTCCGAGGGATTTCGTTTTATATATCTTGCCTTTCGGTTTAGTTAGGCTGAGAACCTTTCGCTTGGTGCATGGGTTAGTTAGGTGCAAACAAGTTTGAGTGACAGTAATTCTCCCCAAGTCTCCTGGAATCTTCTCAGTATTCTGGCTGATCTCAATAATACAGTAGATTGGATGGTCTTTACTCGTCCTCTTATTTTCAAATCCTCCAGTCCTCGTGTCAATTCTTTGCTGACTGTACCAAGAGCACCAATTACAATTGATATAATAGTCACTTACATGTTCCACAGTTTTTTTAAATACTCTTGCAAGGTCAAGGTACTAACCCGTATTTTCACTTTCTTTGAATTTTAATCAGTGGTCAGCCGGAACAGCAATATTGTTATTATTCACTCCTTGAGAGTTTTTCATATCAGTTTTAGCTGATGGCTTTTCACTGGGGTTTGAGTGACAGCAAGTCGCCTTACGTCTCCAGGACTATTCTCAATATTCTAGCCGATCTCAATAATTTAGAAGTTTAGATGGTCTCCACTCGTCATTCTTCCTCTAAGTCCTCCAGTCCCTTCAATAATCCTTTCGTGACTCTATCAAAAGCACCCATCCCGATTGATATAATTGTTACATTCATGTTCTTTAATTTGTTTCAATTGCCTTGCAAGTTCGAAGTACTTATCTTTCTTTTCACTTTTCTTCAGTTTTCTTCTATGGTCAACCGGAACAGCAAAGTCCACAATTGTGCAAGTTCTTTTTTTTTTTTTTTGGTGGATAATTCTAAGGTCAGGCTTTCTGGCCGAGATTAGGTGATCCGTTTGCACGTCAAAGTCCCATAGGAGTTCATGCTTGTCATTCTCTGGGACAGACGCTGGGTTGTGCATAAACCATTTGTTCGTATGGTCGAATTTCAATTTCTTGTACATCTCCAAGTGGATCACTTAGCCCACCAAGTCGTATCTAGTCTTGTACTCTTTCTGAGATAATTTGCAGCATTTGTATCCGCCTGTGCATTTTCTGAGTATGTGGTTAAGTGGCATGGTCGCAATCATGAATAATAACGGTAATAGAGCATATCATTGAAATATACCTCTTCGGATCTTTGCTTCAGCTAAGCTTCTCTTCATACTGTCAATTACACTCTTCAGGTTTTCAGGTTTTTCTCGATAAAGTTTATGACTCCATCATATATTTTGTACAGTTTGCGGCAGTATGTTATTTAGCTTTGCGGAACCATATGCCTTTTTGTTGTCAATCCAGGCAATTGAAAGATTTTTCCCTCTGGTCTAGCTCTCGTTTAGGATGTGTGAGGAGGAAATATGATACCCTAATACATTCACCAGGATATGGGGGAAAGAGGTGTGACTCGCTAACCCAGCCAACTCTGGTAGTAAGCAGTATGGCAGAAGTGGGAGGGCCGTTTCTCTTCAACCCTCTCTATTAGTACAATCTGACATGGGCATGGGAGAACCCCACTCCCTGTTAGCCATGTATGCGTCAGCGGAGAAGCAGGCCTGCGACCATGATTATTACTGAAGAAAAACCCGCCAAAAAGCTAACACGTGGTAAATTTTCAAACTACGGCAAATAGACAGTTGCCGTTTAATCGTCGAAGGATGAAACACATAACCAGTTGCCTTTTGTTTGTTGAAAAACTATGAACATAATTTGGGATATAGAAGAAACCCAAATTCCAAAGTCAGAGAACTCTGAGAAAAAAGAAAAAACTTCTCCTTTAAATGAATTCAAACTCCGAGGTATGGTAAGCTTCGTTAAACGAATACCCAAAGAAAAGACTTTTCACCAGGAAATAGACAATTATTAATCTTGGTCTTATCTGAAATAAGACGTGTGTCCTTCTACCAACGTGTTATGGAAACCCAATAACGAGAGGAAAAAGAGAAGAGAATAAACTCCACAGAGTCCCAAATAAGTGAACATACAATTAAAGTATATTCAAATTTATCTTGCTGTATTCATGCTGACGTGAATAAAGACAAATTACGGGAGGAAGAGGAAATATCCCCCTAATGATAAACTTGAGGTTTGGAGCACGAGCTCTACCATTAAATCCCAAAGATTCGAAGGAAAGCTCGCCAATTAGCTGTGTTGACTTTTAATAATTCACCTATAACCCACCTGGTGGTTTTAAAATGTGTTTCAGCTTGGGAGTTGGTGATATCTGTGACATTAAATAACGTTGGCAAACCACAGCCAACGTCTGTGCCCTGCTTTAACCGGTATACTTGACGGGAACGAACTGGTAGACTTGGCGGTAACGAACAACACCCTGCAAGCCCGCAGGGTACACGGTGACGTAACAGATGTTTTGATCTATGTAAAGTAACTCTGCTGTGCTCTGGGTCCTTTGCGGCACCTTTTCTGATTCTCTTCCCTTATTTGTGCTGTTAATATTTTCCCCATTATCTTCAGGCAGTTTATGGGTTTGTTTTGGGCGATTCCTTTGATTAGGTCCTTCTGAATCAATGTAGTCTTTCCTTTGGCCATCTATTCAGGTACGTGTGCCCCTTGTACGCATCTCTCCATTTCTAGTACAAGTCTGTCGTGAATGGAGGTGAATTTCTAAAACCAAAAACCATGTATTCTATCATGGCATTGCGTTTTCAAGTTTGATATTTTTTGTGCCGTTTTCAGTAAATCTATGTGTATTTCCATTTTGGGGCTTTCTTCAAGCACTGCTAATTCTTTGGTCAAATTGTTTGTCCATTTGAATTTTTCGTTATGCTTTTTTGGTTGCCATATTTTAGTCCAAAATCGTTCGGTTTCTCTTGCATCTGGATGTTAGTATGTTTTCCTCCCACTTGTTGGTAATTATTATAAATATTATATCAGAAAACTTTATATATATATATATATATATATATTTACCAACCCCTCGGCTTGGGCAGGATATGAGCGGAGTTTAACAGGTTTTAATTCAGAGTTTTCTTTTTCCTGACTAGTTGCCTTACCAAGGCTGAAGAACCCAGTCTGCCCTACTCTTTACCCATAGCTGGAGGGAGAATAATTGGATTCATACATTTCCCAAGGGGATCAGTGCTACGTGAAATGCAATCAGTCTCGTCCAGGATTTGAACTCGTGTCACCGTGTCCATTTCCTACAGCGATAACCATTACACCATGGGCACCTCCAATATATATATATATATATATATATATATATATATATATATTGCTAAAATTAATCTTTCACACAAATACTTAAGATGTTAAATATAATCAACAGTATGGAAATTATATAGCCAAAATTAAATATAAAACATCTATGTTTTTAAATTCTAGCTTGATTATAAACTTAAGCAGCCGTGGATATTGATATCTTATCGATTTTGAAATTGTATTTAAATAAGACGAATAACTCGATGATGAATAATTATAGCAATCGAGTCGAGCGCGAAACCAGACCTCACGCCATTGCTATCATTTAGTTTTAAATTAGATTTGAAGTTATTTTATTTTCAAAATCAAAACATTCTTATTGTTGCATTTAATAGAATTGGAATATTCTTAGAGAATAGGCTCACAGAATTCCCGTTATAAAGCACATTTTTCTGTTTTGTTTCATTTGATTCTGTGTCGAACGTCATATCAAACATCATAGGATATTTAATGCTGAAATACTATTTATTTATAAATGTTTGATTGTAATCATATCTATATTATAATGTTCCATTGAATTTTTTAGATGCTCTATTTTATTTGTCAATAATCCTTTTGCACGCAGTTATATCTAATACAATATAAAATCAAGTATTCTATCTAATACAATTAATTTGTACACGGTTGTAGTGTATCAAGTATTGCCATCTAATACTAATAATGAACGCATGATTATTTGGTTTAAAGTAACTATTCCAATTAGATAATAATTTATTAGCACAAAGTTAGTATCAAGTATTCATATCTATCACCAATAATTTGCTAGCAATTATATAGTTTTAAGTTACTAATTAAGCTAATCCAGAGCAAACAATACTAGCTTCATGTGGCCATTCTAGATAAAGATAATTTGCATGCAGTAATATAGTATCAACTATTCCTATGTTATATGAATAATTTTCTGTTATAACCTTATAAGAATGTTAGTGAATGAGAAATAACCAAAATGGAGGTAGGAAACGAAATGGAAATCCTTCTAACATTAATAAAATATAATAGTTGCCTGCAACATAAAGAAGTTAGCCATTGGGAGTGATGACTTGTATATTTCCCGATTTTTCACGTGCTTCACCAAACGGGCGAGTATGGCACAAGGTCTTTTTAAGGTGGTTTCGGACACTGGGTTGTAATCCAGACACACCAGGCGGCTCCAAAAATGCCTCAGGCTCCGTGAGTATTCTCATGAAATGAGGCGCCTCAGGTGATAAACCTAGCTCCTCCAAGGAAGGTTATGGCCAGAAGGAACCACTCTGTGAGGCTTTAGGAATGTCGAACGCGTGACGTGAATGCCGGGCTTCTCCAGTAGCCAAGTTAGACAGCCTCAACTGAGTGAAACATAAACACAACTGCCAAAGACAGTATATTTCCATCCTCTCAAAATAGTACCCAACGTATTTTTGAGTAATGGGACATACCCATTAATGTTCATAGGTAGGGTATATAACATTTTCAAACAGAAATATTTGAACCATAGATGACACCGCTAACAGGTGCCACCTCTCTGGGTCAGAATTAACCAGGAAATAATGGTAATACAAGAAGTACCCCACACTCCTCAGATCTCCAGAACTGAAGCCTAACCATTGGACGCACTTTAATGACATGTTCAGGAGACAAACTTTTCTGTGTTAAGGTAATATATATATATAAATATATATAAATATATATATATATATAAATCGTGTCATTATAATGAAAATAATCATATCAAGAGAAAGAAAACTAGCCGGACATTGTTTAGGATAGGATGAAAATGTATCTGCCAATTTCAAAAACAATAAGAACTCACCTGACCAGATCCGTGTACCGACCAACACGGTCGACCGAAGTGTGTTCCAGCTCAGACTGCATTAAGTCGGTATTTGTCGTACGTCCCACCAACCAGACGAGTATGGCACAAAGCCTTTTTAAGTGGGTCCAGACATAGGGCCGTATCTCAGACACGCCTGGCGGCTCAAAAAATGCCATTGGCCCCGTCGGCATTTCCCCAAAAAGGGTCGCCTAGTGTGCCAGACGATACACCCAGCCCCTCCAAGGAGGGTTAGAGCCTGGGGAGACGCCCTCAGAGGCTCCAAAGTGCCAGTCAAGGCTCACCTCGAACGACTGCCAGCAGAGCTAGAACACACGCGATCAGATCCGTGTACCGACCAACGCGGTACACGGACTACTGACTTAATTCAGCTCAGGCTGCATTAAGTCAGTAGTCCGTTAATTTCCAATTGTTTATATGTGAGTTTGTGGCTTCAGATTGGATAATCTACTGCTTCCATTTTAGTCGCCTTTTATTGGCTAATCTACTGATGGGAAAGTCCATAAATCTTTGCCGACTATTTATAGACGGCTGACCTTCATAAGAGGTCCCCACTAAACGATCCAACAGGGGTAAACTAAAACTTGAAAATCCTCAATATTCCTATGGCATTATGACATGTATGAATTTTATTTAACCATCGACAAATGTATGGAAATATGGAATCAAGTAGGTATGTTATAATTTGAGCCAATATTATTAAGGGAAGCTAAAGTTACTGCTATTGTAGACAAACGAAGAGTGTTAAAGAAAAGAAGAGACATTACTAATGTAGCGTAGTAATAGTCGACTGTTATGTCAGAAAAAAAATGAATTCAACTTTACTTTAAGCGTTAGGAACGTCATACTTTTACTGTCTTTTCATTTAGTCTCTGAGGATGTGTAAGCAGGAAGTTCTTCCAGGAACAGGTCTCTTCCCATTTCTCATCCTCTGTTCACATGAACGTTTGTATCCTCTCACCCTTGCTACCAAAAGATAAAATATGTGCTATATATATTTATATATATATTGATAACAAAGTAATACAAGAAGAAGGGGAGATTTATTGAGAAACATAAAAAAGTCGACACTATAGCGTTTCGGTTCCAATGAACCATTATCAGGACTATGAGGGATGATAATAGTGATGTTAAATTAGCGATGGATGTGTAAAAAGTGTAAAATACATAAAAGCCAAGGGAAAATTTGTATAACAAGAAAAAATTGGCCGTTTATGACAAGAAAAAGTTTGCGGTTTGATTAATGAATCAGCGTTTCTTGCTTTAAATATATCATCGGTCATAATCCAAATGATGCTTTATTGGAATCGAAACGCTATAGTGTCGACATTGTTTCTCAATAAATCTCTTTTTACTTGGATTACCTTGTTATCAATTTTCTTTGCAAAATTGTCGGATTACACTCCATTAATTTCTTCCATACATATATATATATATATATATATATATACACGCTCCCCTGCTCTTGGATTAAGCGCTCGAGCGAGGGATTGCCGGCTGCCACATATGCGTAAGTGCAAAGCTCTTCTCATGAACTGAGCACTCCGTTGGCCTAGAGGGTACATATGAATATATACCTACTGAAATTGACGATAGCTCCGAGATAAGATATCCGATGGACGTAAAGTCGGTCGGGTTTCGATCCCAGCTTGAAGCAACTTGCAAGTCTTTGTGATACAACGAAAGTTTGTCTGTAGATGAGAGTAGATATATTTGAATATATATAATGGATATCAGAGAACACTCGACCCACACTTCGGGCTGGGATGGGTGGCATCATTCAACCCTCGTCACCACCTAGAAAAGTGACTTTAGCCCAGGGTTCTAGATCAAGCATATAGTTACACTAAAAAGCGATGTTGAACTTTGATCACTTCTCTTTATTTAAGATAATGACTGCTTTACATAACTAAAAGCCCTGGCAGCATTGCACAATGCTGCACAAAGGAAGCGTTAACTCACCGAAAAGTCCGTTCACACCAGGTAGTGAGTGAAGATATCAGCTGCTATAATGAAATTAAAAGGAATTTTAACGACTCATGGTGAGCTGATAGGTTTTCGTTTCTGTCATTCTTATCACCAAAAGATATCACGTGTACGTACACAACAAAAACATTATTAGATAACTTATGAAATGCTTCTTCTGAGTCATGCGTAATAAGAATGCACCAAAGAAGAACTGTTGCTGAAATACTCAATGTATATATATATATATATATATATATATATATAGGGTGAGGGAATAAGTTGAACCTGATATTCGAGATATTGTAATTTGGAAAAAAAAGTTATGGATGAGTCCAAATTGTTCGTTTTGAAATTTGGGGGAGGATATTCTAAGGGCTCTCTGGAAAAAAAACTATGAGTATGCCGCTTTTTGCTTTATTGCTGCGTTTTGAATAAAAATGTATGTAGTCATTTTTGTTGTTTATCTTGTAAAGATTGACTTCTAATTTATTGTTGTTGTTTATTAGTAAGATGTCCAGGAAAAGTAAGGAATTATTTGTCTCGAGTTCATATGTGAAATTAATATTTGGTTCAACTTGGTTGAGATTTTGTAGGATTTGAGGAATTTATGTTTTTTGTGATAAATGGTTAACATGTCATCAATATATCTAAAATATTGGATATCATTAAATAGGATGTGATTGAAAGGTAGGGATTCAAAGAATTCTAGGTAAACGCATGCTAGAACGCGACTTAGGGGATCCCACAGGGCGGCCAATTTTTTGTTGGTAGTAATTATTACAGTATTTGAACAAGCATTGGTTGGTGTACAATTCAATTATTTTAATAAGTTTTGAGACAGATAATGGGAGAATATTTTTTTCTTCTTGGATTTTCAGTTGAAGGATACATTTTTAACGGGTATGTTTTGTACATAAAGATTGAATGTCAATGTGTTTATTTTCTATGTATGTGTGTCTTATTTTGTTGAGGAGGTCGCCAAAACTTTTAAATATAAAAGGTTAGTTTTGCCGTATTTAGTTGTTAATATTTTTGTCATGTGTTTTGCAATGTTATGGGGGCGGTGTTTATTCCAGAGATTACTGGGCGTAGATGGATGTTTGTTTTGTCTGTTTTAGGGAGTCCGTAGATTACTGGAATAGTTAGGGAGTAATTCATTTATGTGAACTATAGTTTGCCTTCCTTTGAGATTATTCTTATTACAGGGGCCCGACAATATTTTTCGGACACTTTGAAAAAAGTACTTCAAGGTGGTCACTAGTGCCAAAAACTTTTGAGATTGTAAGTACGTAGTTGAGGAGTGAAAATTCACTACTAGTGTAATCATTTTTTTAGTTTGGCTTTGATAATTTTAGTTTTTTGTGATTTTTGCGAAAACTTGCGCGACACTATTTTTCGGACATGACAAAAAATCCTATTTTATTAAGAGCTATGTTCATGTATATGTTGCTGTATGCAAATTTTCTGCTTGTACAGTGTTCTGGGGCACTGGCACCCCTACTACTATGTTAACATAGGACAATCTAACAGCATAAATAGTCCGGAAATTTCTTGGCAAAACAATTAAATTTAACGAGGTAAAATGCATTCAAAAGAAGTCGTTTGTTTGGCACGGAAGAAGCGGGAAGATGGCCTCAGCATCAGAAGGATCGCCATGTATTTGAAGCTGTCGAAATCAACGGTCGAATACATGCTGAAGACAAACTCCGAGCGGAAAAAGTAGAGAGGGCGGAAAAGATCAATTGGCAAGAGGACTGAAAGGAGAATGAAGAGGACTGTGACACGACTTTTGACATCTGGAGAAAAGGTTACAGCAAGAAAAGTGAAGGAGAAATGTGAATTGGATGTAAACGTCCGAACAGTACAAAGAACGTTGCATAGGATTGGTTTGAAGTATGCAAAGGCTAAGAAAAGATTACACTAATAAAGAAACACAAAGGAGCAAGACTGGAGTGTGCTAAAAGGTGGTTAACAAAGCATGTTGACTTTAAGAAGGTTATATTTACTGATGAGAAGCGTTTCAAGTTTGATGGGCCCGATGGATGGTGTACTTGGTCGAGAAGGGGTAAGCCTGTTGTGCTGAACAAACGATAGATGGGAGGAGGAGAAGTTATGGTTTGGGGTATGATCTTTGCTAATGGAAACATATTGTTGGAGCCGCTGAAAGGACGACAGAACAGCGAAAGCTATAAACAGTTGCTGGACGAGAAAGCCCTACCAAGGATAAGAAGAGAGATGGAGAATGATTTCGTTATACAGCAAGACAATTGCAGCATCCATGTGTCAAAACTCATGAAAGAATGGATGGCTAAAGTGAATATGACTACTTTGGAATGGCCTGCAAGAAGCCCAGATCTAAATTTAATAGAAAATGTTTGGGAAATGCTTGCGCAACATGTCTATGATGGACCTGATATAACGAAAGAGGCTCAACTATGGGAACAAATACTAGGAGCCAAAAAACAACTAAAAGAAACACGTAGAGATGTTATTGTGCATATGTTTGATCATTATGAAGAGTGATTGATAAAAGTTATTGAGAAGAAAGGTGATATTACAGACTATTAACAGTTTTTCAATGATGTCCGAAAAATAATGTCGCGTGTGTTTTGTAAAAAATTATGAAAATTAAATATTTTTCCATACCTAATCGATTTTCTTCCATTTTTATTACAGGTATTGTCTTTATACGTGTATGCTATTCTACTGAAGGAATTTCGTCACTCTATGGTACACGGAAAGTCGACTTCTAAAGTGTCCGAAAAATATTATCGGGCCCCTGTAGATTTCTTGAATATTTCTCTATTTCTATTGATGTTTTAAGGGAGGTAGAGGTGTAGGGATTTTGGTCGTTAAGTAGGTTCATTAATTTTTTATGGTAATCGACGGTATCTAAAATGGCAATACCTCCACCTTTATCAGGGGATGTTAGAAAGATACTTTTGTGAGTTATGTGAACGCCGTCATATTTCTTCTTGGTAGATTTTGTGTTGGTGTGTGGTGGTTTGTAATGGATGCAATTAAGCCTTGTATGAATACGAATCTGAAGCCATAAAACTCTGACAAATTTCCAACAAGATTACGCGAAAAACGTGAACTACATGACATCGTAAACACAAACAATAGACACTGTGACTCAGATTTCAACAGAGGACTCATACGAGGCTTAATTTTCCGTTTTACCCCTTTTTCTACATATATATATATGTATATATGTTTATATATATATATGTGTGTGTGTGTGTGTGTGTGTGTGATATATATATATATATATATATATATATATATATAACTGTTGAAGTTGATGGAAATTGATGTAGTAGCCTAACCCATTAATTCTATAAATATATCTTCCAGAAAAAATGGAAGAACTAAGGATTTCTGATAGAGCATATCCTCTAAAAAAATAATAAATTCATCGAAAGGTACATTGAGGAATAGTCTGGAGATGACAAACGTACACGCATATTTTTGTGTTAGTGGAACATTTTAATATGCATTTAAGAACAATGAAGCGAAAAGAGTCCGGAATAAAATGGTCTGAATAGAATTATAATTGGGTCAAAATTTTCTACTAACCACTTCGCTAGTTTATTTTGAGCATGTCAACATGATTTGAAGTAGGATAGTCTATTTGTGTATTTTGAGCAATCCTTATTAAGTAGAAAGAACATTTTATCGTCAGAACTTTTCTGCATATCCTCGTAAATTTCTTTGCACATTGTCCGTATTAAGTAGAAAGAACATTTTATCATTAGAACTTTTCAGCCCATCCTCGTAGATTTCTTTGCACATTATCCATATTAAGTAGAAATAACATATTATCCTTAGAACTTTTCAGCTCATCCTCGTAGGTTTCTTTGCACATTATCCGTATTAAGTAGAAAGAACATTTTATCCTCAGAACTTTTCAGCCCATCCTCGTAGATTTCTTTGCACATTATCCATATTAAGTAGAAATAACATATTATCCTTAGAACTTTTCAGCTCATCCTCGTAGGTTTCTTTGCACATTATCCGTATTAAGTAGAAAGAACATTTTATCCTCAGAACTTTTCAGCCCATCCTCGTAGATTTCTTTGCCCATTATCCATATTAAGTAGAAATAACATATTATCCTTAGAACTTTTCAGCTCATCCTCGTAGGTTTCTTTGCACATTATCCGTATTAAGTAGAAAGAACATTTTATCCTCAGAACTTTTCAGCCCATCCTCGTAGATTTCTTTGCACATTATCCCTATTACGTGGAAAGAACATTTTATCCTTAGAACCTTTCAGCCAATCCTCGTAGATTTCTTTGCACATTATCCGTATTAAGTAGAAAGAACATTTTATCCTTAGAACTTTTCTGCCCATCCTCGTAGATTTCTTTGCCCATTATCCATATTAAGTAGAAATAACATATTATCCTTAGAACTTTTCAGCTCATCCTCGTAGGTTTCTTTGCACATTATCCGTATTAAGTAGAAAGAACATTTTATCCTCAGAACTTTCCAGCCCATCGTCGTAGATTTCTTTGCACATAATCCGTATTAAGTAGAAAGAACATTTCATCCTTAAAACCTTTCAGCCGATCCTCGTAGATTTCTTTGCACATTTTCCGTACTAAGTTGAAAGAATATTTTATTCTTAGAACTTTTCAGCCCATCCTCGTAGATTTCTTTGCACATTATCCGTATTAAGTAGAAAGAACATTTTATCATTAGAACCTTTCAGCCCATCCGCGTAGATTTCTTTGCACATTATCTGTATTAAGTAGAAATAAAATTTTATCCTTAGAACCTTTCAGCCAATCCTCGTAGATTTCTTTGCACATTATCCCTATTACGTGGAAAGAACATTTTATCCTTAGAACTTTTCAGCCAATCTTCGTAGATTTATTTGCACATTATCCGTATTAAGTAGAAAGAACATTTTATCCTCAGAACTTTTCAGCCCATCCTCGTAGATTTCTTTGCACATTATCCGTACTAAGTGGAAAGAACATTTTATCCTTAGAACTTTTCCGCCCATCCTCGTAGATTTCTTTGCACATTATCCGTACTAAGTTGAAAGAATATTTTATTCTTAGAACTTTTCAGCCCATCCTCGTAGATTTCTTTGCACATTATCCGTATTTAGTAGAAAGAACATTTTATCCTTAGAAATTTTCAGCCCATCCTCGGAGATTTCTTTGATTATTATCCGTATTAAGTAGAAAGAACATTTTATCCTTAGAACTTTTCAGCCAATCCTCGTAGATTTCTTTGCACATTATCCGTATTAAGAAGAAAGAACATTTCATCCTCAGAAGTTTTCAGCCCATCCTTGTAGATTTTTTTGCACATTATCCTTACTAAGTGGAAAGAACATTTTACCCTTAGAACTTTTCAGCCCATCCTCGTAGATTTCTTTGCACATTATCCGTATTAAGTAGAAAGAACATTTTATCATTAGAACTTTTCATCCCATCCTCGTAGATTTCTTTGAACATTGTCCGTGTTAAGTAGAAAGAACATTTTATCCTTAGAAATTTTCAGCCCATCCTCGTAGTTTTCTTTGCACATTATCCGTATTAAGTCGAAAGAACATTTTATCCTTACAACTTTTCATCCAATCCTCGTAGATTTCTTTGCACATTATCTGTATTAATTAGGAAGAACATTTTATCCTTAGAACTTTTCCGCCCATCCTCGTAGATTTCTTTGCACATTATCCGTATTAATTAGGAAGAACATTGTATTCTTTAGAACTTTTGAGCCCATCCTCGTAGATTTCTTTGCACCTTATCCATATTAATTAGGAAGGACATTTTATCCTTAGAACTTTTCTGCCCATCCTCGTAGATTCTTTGCACATTATCTGTATTAATTAGGAAGAACATTTTATCCTTAGAACTTTTCCGCCCATCCTTTGCACATTATCCGTATTAAGTAGAAAGACTTGATATCATATAACCGTGTATTAAAAAAATATGATAGTTCTAATAAAACGAAAATAGAAACGAACAATTTTCTAGATTTCATTATCTCTAGCCATAAAAAAACCCTAGACAAGTTGACACGTCATTAGAATTAATAAATAAATATATCAATCAACTGACGTTTTATATAGAATATGAAGGCTTCAATCTTTTTCATGAATTTTTCATTGCTTCATTCTAGTTATATTATGACAGAAACATCTAGTCTTCTAACATGTGTCTTTATCCCGATAGCATAGTTGATTTCAAATTTTATTATCTCTACCTGAAATTATTAGCGATCCCAATATTTTGTTTGCTAAAACTTATATATATTGATAAATATTTTTAGATAGATTAATAAACTTTAAAAAAACCCTCTATGACTGAAGACAAGTATGTTGGTTAAATTATGTTTTAAACAAGCCAAAATCATCACACGGGTCTAAATAAGATATTTCATTTACTGAATAATTTGAATTAAGTTAGAAAGTTTTTTGTAGCAAAATTAGTTCTTAATAGGATTATAATGGAAACAAATTTAAAGAATAAATTCATAATCACGTATCAAGAGAAAGAGCAAGAAATTATCCCTTCTTAAAGTTGGAATCAATCTGTTGATCATTAATCACACTGTTATGAACACTCACTCTTCAATGTCAAAGATTCCCATTTCAAATGACAATTTACTGTACAAATCAATTATTTCTCAATTCAGATTATTCAGAATAACATCTTTCTACATGTTCTGTGTTTAATACTTATAATGTGTTCTAATTTGGTCAATACAATTTCCCATCCGAAGGAGTTGAGTTTTATATTTTTTTGTCGACAGCTTAAAATTAAGAATTCAAAATTGATTTTTATGATGAATTGCATAAATATTGATAATGGAAATCTAACAGTAAAATGTAAACTTTTGTGATTATGTTTCTTATGTAATTATTTAGAATAGAATTTCTTAATTTTCAAAATATTCACAATATTCGTTCGCTCATTGTAAAATAAATCTGTGACTTGAAATGCTATACACACACACACACACACACACACACACATACACACACACACACACACACATATATATATATATATATAAAGTGTACGTATATGTGTGTGTGTTTGTTTATATACATATATATATATATATATATATATGTGTGTGTGTGTGTGTGTGTGTGTGTGTGTGTGTGTGTGTGTGTGTGTGTGTGTGTGTGTGTGTGTGTGTGCAAAGAGTCATATTCTGTAAAGAAAGATGTTGTAACTCCTCTGTCTTAATGTGTCAGTGATATGCAGTGGATGGATAAATAAAAAAGTCACAGATAAATGTAAAAGGTATTAGTTTCTTAGATAAAGGTAAATACACAGTAAAAATTAAATGATAACGGGTAAAGGTTATGATAGGTGATATATATTGCGCAATATATGATGCGAATCTTTCATAATGTAAGAGCAATTATATATTTGGTTGAAAGTAATATGTCATGATGTAAAATGAAAGTTCACCGAGAGGATATTCGTGCCGTAGTGGCTTATGTGCTTAATTGCAGCATCCTAGTAAGCGAGTTCAAACTCCACTCGCAGTAATTTCCGATTAATACCCTAAAGGAATGGTATGAAACCTTTTTCCCCCCAGGTATTGGTTAAATAGTACCACTATTGTTCTTTTTCAGTGAAAGTTTTGGTATGAAACAACCGACAAAGGTTGGTAAGCTTTAAAAATAAAGAAACGAAACTAACTCAAATTTCCTTTAAGTAAAAGACAAATAATGGATTACAGGAAAAATCTGGCCAAAAGCAAACCAAACCAATTAGTCTTGATAAGTCAACCCAATAATATCAATGCTTGCTCAGTCGGATGCGGCTGTAGAATATATCGAGTGCACCTTTGCAGAGGGGTAGGACTCCACCAACGCGTGTCCGGAATATGACACTAAACAATCTGATGGTGCGCTTACAGTAAAGCTGGGGCTTTGTGGAATGCAGAGTACCCATTCATTGAAATCGCTCTCGGTTCAGCTCTGTTCTGGAGTGATAGCACCTGATAGGGCCCAATCTATGGGTCAGATAGAACTAAACTACGTACTCGAGCTACATTGATTTGTTTGAAATGCAACTGTTTTTGGATGCTAAACTTTTTGATTTAAATAGAACTGCTTGAGTAAACTGAATAGCTTGAAATAGAAATGGTTTTGACAATGAAAATGTGTACTTATGCTAAACTGAATTGATTGAAATAGAAATGGGGAGGAAACTCTTCACTCCTCTTCAAACAACAACAACCATTCCCTCCTGTGTCCATTCTGGCAGTATTAATCATATCCATTGGATCTGAAGAAGTCCTGTTAAATGTGGTGTTATTGATTCCTATCAATACCCATAGCAGGATGGAAATAAACTTATAATCCTAATGTGACCAGGTTTTGTTTTATATATATATATATATATATATATATATATATATGACTTTGACAAGTATTATTCTACAAATATAGATCGGTAAATTATACTTGAAGTAAGACTGTAAAAACTTGAAGCTATTTTAAGTGTTTTTAGCGTTGTGTCTTTGCATGAACGTTATGGAAAATAAATAAAGTAGAAGA
Organism: Sepioteuthis lessoniana; assembly: GCA_963585895.1. Taxonomy (NCBI): domain Eukaryota; kingdom Metazoa; phylum Mollusca; class Cephalopoda; order Myopsida; family Loliginidae; genus Sepioteuthis; species Sepioteuthis lessoniana. The sequence goes on along the minus strand of OY757905.1, from coordinate 104,635,404 downwards.
TAGTAGTGGTAGTGGTAGTGTGAACCATAGACTTAAAAAAAAGTTGAAAATTCGAAAGAATGTTTGGGCTTACCAGAATACTAAAAATAACAGTGGAACATAAGAACGACGGTGATACTAATTGTGGTTGTTGGTCATGGAACAGCTCCTCAAAACTTTGAAAGGAGACTGAATAAAGTTGAAATCAGAAATGACCATCTAGACGAAAGCATGTGAAGATCGTTTAAAATATTTAGAAGATTCTTGGTGAATTGAGGAAAGCTAAGATGGCATGGAAAAAATGGAATTTTTGATAAGTCGTAAAAGAACATAAAGAACAAATAGAGTCTAAAAGTAGCTATGTCCTCTTCCTCTCCCCAAGTTATATGATTGGAACTTTTAAAACAGAAAGAGCAGTCAAGCAAAAAGTGACGAATAAAGATGGTTGAATTTGCTTGGAATATAAGTAAAACAGTGAACAAATAGTAGGCATAGTGAAATACCACAAAATGGTTCTGGTTTAATATACTAAATTTAAGTATCAGTCATAAGCCAATCCACGCCAAAAATTTACTGCTTGAATCATAAATAAAGGTTTAAACTCAACAGCTTTAAAGAAAAAGTGAAAATTTAAATTTATTTTAAAACATAAATGTTTTAATTTTTTCCCTGCTTAAGTGTCATCTTTCTGGTTAGAATAGTAGGTCCGATCTGTGACGGGAGCAAAAATAATAATCAAGCCCTTGCCACATTGTGCAACTTCGCCAATAGTCCGGCAGACCGGCGTTCAATCCCAGGCCGAGTCATACCAAAGACTCAAATGACGGTACTTGATGCTGCCTTGCTTAGCCTACAGCACTGTAAAGTGAGGATCAAGGGTAAAGTGGGGCAATCCTGGGAATAGAGTAGCACCCTCCACTACATCTTCTTGTAGTAGCTATTGAAAAGGAAGGCTGCGGGTCACCCTCGACTAAGATCGCCAACTTTACTGCTTTACTTTTTGACTACTTATGAAAAATGACATATCCTAATCTAACTCAATGTGGGAATCAGATGATAGATCTGAATATCATGATCGGCAAGTGCAACTTTGATAACCAAGATGATGGAACCAATCGGCATTTTGCGAATATCGGTTATTTCTACTTCCACGTACACAAACAATGACCAAAGTTACAACTCAACACAGAGAAACCAACGGAAAAAAATACACTAGAAAAGAATTAAATGTTTTTCACCATACTGATATATATGCAACTTGACAGAGAAGTGGAAACAAACTGTAGAATATAAGGGTGATGGTTATACGAGTAATGGTAAGTGTGTTTGGAGGGGTCCACAAAGGCTTGGAAAAAAGACTGCAAATACTGGAATTCAGAGGAAGAATCAAAAGTATCAAGACCTCAACATTGTTAAGATCGGTTTGAAACCTGAAAAAAAACTAATTTCACTTAAACTTCATTGAAAAACCTCTAGATTACCCTTATAGCCGACTAAGCTAGCGTGATTTCAAAGTAAGACAAGACTTATGACCTTGTGATAGGAGAAATATGTGGACAGGTATGTAGAATTTGCTTAAAAATAGCAGCCTATATAAATTGTAAGAGAAAATTACTGAATGCCAAATCATCCCATAACTCAACTCCACAACATCTATTTTATCAGAAGAAGACAGAGAAAATGTTGAATTCATTAATAAATCATGCAGGAAAAGAAGACTAAATTACCATCCCTAAGGAATCAAGGATGAAAAGCGTCAAGGTAGAAATCGAAAACGTAAATCAAATATTAAAACATATCCCATAAGACTACATTATCTAACGTAAGGTGTTAATTTATGCTGGAGCAAAACTAGTCAGTGATAAAAAAAAAGGTAACTTCCAAGAAACCCAAACAGATATTCAAAACCTCTTTGGGAAGGACAAATAAAGAAATTGAAACAAACTCAAATACGAAAGAAGATAAAACGTACAAGATCCCAACTGAATTAAAGACTTTAAAAGACAACTGCTGACAAGTGTGGGTATACAACTAAAATAAATAAATCAAAATATGTTGGTGAAAGAAGGTAGACAACAAAACATTTCGAGAAAAGGTCAAGCAATACCAACGAAACAGAAAATTAAAAGAAAATTTAAATAAAAACATGTTGGTAGAGTGTACACATAGACAAATCATAAACCGGACGCAAAAGAAACAAAATAATTTTGGAGTTAAATATAGGAACAGAAACAGCATAAATGAAATGCTAAATGGATAAATAAGGTGAAAAAAAGAATTAAAAGAACTTGAAGAAGACCCCGAAGCGGACATATACGTGGATTAACTTAGAGTAACAAAAAGAATGATATATTGGAAAAAGCCAGGCTATGATGGCATATAGAGGTTCTAGTTTTAAAAATCTACTTTCACCCGTGACACATTGATTCTGCAACAGAATAAATGCCTTCAAGAAACAAACTTATCCAAGTAGATGACAAAGGGGAAAAGCTACCGTGATCCAGAAGGACTCACTAAAAAGATGCATCTCCCAGCAGGTATGGTCTAATAACGTGCTTACCTGGGAGATAAAAAATCCTAACCGAACCAACTAAAGAAGAAATCTAATACTCGCTTAAATTCTACAGACAATGTCCAGAAGAAAAAAAAAAGGATGCTGCAGGGTAATTGGAGGAACAAATGACCAACTGTATAGAGACCAGAACATGTTTAAAGAAACCAAGTCGGAAAAACATATCCATGACATGGATATACAACAAAAATACCTATGATTAAGGCCGGCAAAACTGGAAAATAGAGTGTCAGAAAATGAAACAAATCCCCGACAAATTCATGAATTTCACCACGAAATCCAAGGAAAGCTTGAAAGTGGAATTAATTGCGAAAGGAAAAACCCTAGTAAAAGTAAAAATCCAAGAATGCTCGTGACTTCTATTCATTAGAGCAAAAATGAAACTCAGTTATGTACTTAGAAAATGCACAGTAGACAACAAATGTGGAAATCCCTACAAATGTTTATCTTACGTATATGGATGATATCAAAGTTTTTCTATAAAATGAAAATGAACAGGCGAGCCAAATACAAACAATGAAATTATAAAGCCAGGATATAGGAATGGAACTTGGCATTGAAACATGTACTAAGTTTATAATAAAAAGTGGCAAAAGCGAAACAACAGAAGCAAAACAATTTCCAAATCAGGAAAGAAAAGGAACGCTTGTAGAGTAGAAAAATTACTCGTACTTGAGAATATTGGAAGTGGTCAGCATCAGACTATTAGAGATGAAAGAAAAAATATGGAAAAAGTACCTCAGAAGAGCGGGAAAATTCTCAAAACTAAGCTCTGCTGCAGGATAACATGATAACAAAGAATTAACATCTGGTAAGATACTCGGGACCATTCTTAAAACGAACAAGGGAAGAACTAAGAAGACAAGAATTGATGATCCATACATCCAAGTGATGACACAGACAGACTATTTGTGTCATGATAAAAAGGAGGAAGAGAAATAACCAGCATTGAAGATTTCGAAGATTTGAATTGGTTAGCATGATATAAAGAGTATTTGACAAGGTGGATTTTACCCTTCAGATGGACCATAGAGTGAAAATCAAAGAAAGTGAAACGATAAACAAACACTTGATTATTTCCAGAGAACTAATAAAATACTAGGTAACATGAAGGTGATGATGAAACCAATTGTGGTGAGTGCACTAGGAACGGTCCCCGAAAGTTTGGAAAAAGACTGGAAGAAATGGAAATAAGCGGAAGAATCGAGACCATCCAGACCACTGAAGAATCTTGCAGGCCGGCGGTGACTTGACGACTCTCAGGCTTCAGTGAAAGAACCCAACTGTTAATGCTTGTGTGAAAAAATCACAGGAGTAAAATATTAGTAGTATCGGAAACCACAGAATAAAACTGAAAGAAAGTGAAAAGAAGGATAAGTACCTCAACCTCGTTAGGGAATTCAAAAAAAGCTATGGAACATGAACGTTTCGATTATACCAATTGTGATTGGTGCACTTGGTACAGTAACAAAAGGACTATTAAAGGGACTGAAGGACTTGGAAGTTGGAGGACGAGTGAAGACCATCCAAACTACGGCATTGTTGAGAAAAGTCCGGGAGTCTTGAGGAGACTTGCTGTGACTCAAACCCCAGTGAAATACCATCAGCGTTAGCTGATGTGAAAAGCTCTAAAGGAGTAAATAATGATAATCCACTATTTTTTGGACTTTACTATCCAAACTGACAGAAAATAAGAGCAATAGACCAGATATTATGGTTAAGAGCAACAAAAGAAAAACATGTTTTCTAACTGATATGCCATTGTTAACAGACAGTAACATCTAATAAAGAATCTAATAAAATAAGTTAATGCAAAGATCTGGAAATAGAAATTAAGAACATGGGGAATCTTTAAAGTATCATCTTGCCAGTAATTGTTGGAGCACTGGGTATGATCAAGAAAGGGACAGAAAAAGACATTTCCAAGATACCTGGCAGTTCTATATTATATGAAATACAAAAATGTTCAATTAGCAAAAAATGCATATCACCTTAGAGTGCCATAAACATGAATAAAAAGTTCATCCAATGGAGGCAGCAAAATATGAATAACTTGAATACATATAATCACTACTTTCCCTCCCTTCAAATCTAGGGTGAAGACTCGAAAAAAAATGAAAAATGAATAATAATAATAATAATAATAATAATAATAATAATAATAATAAACACTGAAGTGAAAAACTCTAAAGGCGTAAATAATAATAATAGCAGCACAAAACAACGTCATAAGAATCAATCATATCAAAACAAGAATAGATTAGACGCAACAAAAAAGTAAATGTGGGTTATGTGGTGATAGAGACGAAACGATCAATCAGATAATAAGCAAATTCAGCTAATTGACACAGAAGGAGTATAAGACTAGATACGACTGGGTAGGCAAGGTAATCCACAGGTAATTGTGCAAGAAATCTAATTTTGACCATACGAACTAATGGTATGTAAAGAACTCAGAATCTGTCCTGGAGAATGAGACAAACAATCTTCTATGGAATTTTGAAATACAAACGGATCACTTAATCTCAGCTAGATGACCAAACCGCATAATAATAATAAAAAAAGAGAACTTACAAAATTATGGACTTTGCTGTCCCGGCTGACCACAGTATAAAATTAAAAGAAAGTGAAAAGAAGGATAAGTACCTCGACCTTGTGAGAAGATTGAAAAAAATGTGGAACATGAAAGAAACGTTTTGCCAATTGTAATTGGTGCACTTTGTACAGTAACTAAAGCATTGATACAAGGACTGAAGGACTTGGAAATAAGAAGACGACTGGAGACCATCCAAACTACTACATACGTGAGAACGACCAGAATACTGAGAAGAGTCCTGGAAACTTGAGGAGATTTGTTGTCTCTTAAACTTCAGCGAAAGACCATCAGCTAACGCTGATTTGAAAAACTCTCAAGAACACTGGAAATTGGGCTAGAAGTTGAAGTTTGACCATACGAACAAATGGTATAAGCACAACCCAGAATTTGTCCTTGAAAATGAGACGTAAAAACTGCTCTGTGACTTCGAGATAAAAAACGGATCACCAAATCTCGCCCAGACGATCAGATCTTAAAATAAACTACAACAACAAAAAAAAGAAAGAACTTGCAGAATTATGTATATTGCTTTCCTGACGGACCACAGGGTGAAATTAAAAGAATGTGAAAACAGGGATAAGTACCTCGAACTTACTAGGGAATTGAAAAAGGTGTGGAACATGAAAGTGACGATAATACCAACTGTAATTGGCGCTCTTCGTATAATCACGAAAGGATTAGTACAAGGACTGGAGGATTTAGAAATAACGGGACTGGTGTCCAATCTACAGTATTGTTGAGATCGGCCCGAGAATACTGAGAAGAGTCCTGGAGACTTGAGGGGACTTGATGTCACTCAAACCTCAGTGAGAAACCATCAGCTAACGCTGTTGAGAAAAACTCTCAAAAGAGAACAAATAATAATAATAATAATAATGACGATAACAATAAAAGATCCAAAGAGGGATTTTCCGAGGAGTTGCACTATCACCCCTACTATTCATAGTTGCCATGATGCCTCTTAACCACATTCTCAGAAGATTTACGGCCGGATACAAACTTAGTAGATTGCAAGAAAAGATCAACCACCTTATGTACATGGATGACATAAAACTATTCGCAAAAAATGAAAATAACTGGAAACCCTAATACACACAGTTAGAATATACAGTCAAGACACAGGGATGGAATTTGACATTGAAAAGTGCGCTCTGCTCGACATAAAAATTGGTAAACGACATCTAACTGACGAAATAGAACTACCAAATCAAGACAAGATCAGAACGCTCGCAGAAAACGAGACCTACAAATACTTCGGAATCTTGGAGGATGACACCATCAAACAAGTGGAAAAGAAAAACAATATTCAAAAAGAATATCTCAGAAGAACTAGAAAACTACTCACGACAAAGTTCTCTAGCAGAAACCTTATCAAAGGAATGAATACATGTGCTGTGCCCCTCGTTAGATACTCGGGACCCTTTCTCAAGTGGACCAGAGATGAACTTAGACGAATGGACCAAAAAACTAGAAAACTGATGACCATGCACAAGGCATTACATCCCAGAGACGACGTGGACAGACTATATGTACCAAGAAAATAGGGAGGAAGAGGACTTGCCAGCATCAAAGACAGCGTTGACACATCCATAAAACGACTCTAGAAAACACGAAAGAAGGCTGATTACGGCCATCAGAAACAATACTGAAAACACGATATATAACGGAATGACAACAACTAGGAAACAAAATGGGAAGGAAAACAACTCCATGGGCGTTTTAAACGTCTAATAAACAACATCTCACACGACAAAACCTTGACATGACTAAGAAAAGGAAACTTTAAGAGAGAAAAAGATTCTCTCCTAATGGCAGCTCAAAACAGCACCATAAGAACCAATCATATCAAAGCGAGGATAGATAAGAGGCAACAAAATAGCAAATGTAGACTATGCGGTGACAGACATGAAACCATCAATTACATAATAAGTGAATGCAGCAAACTGGCACAGAAGGAGTAAAAGGCTAGACACGACTGGGTCGGCAAGGTGATCCACTATGAAATGTGCAAGAAATTTGAATTTGACCACGCCAACAAATGATATATGCACAACCCAGCACCTATCCTAGAAAATGACATACACAAACTCCTATGAGACTTTGATATTCAAACGGATCATCTAATCTCGGCCAGAAGACCAGACATTATAAAAATCAACAAAAAGAATCTGCAAAATTGTCGACTTTGCTGTCCCGCCTGACCACAGAATAAAACTGATAGAATGTGAAAAGAGAGATATGTACCTCGACCTTGCTAGAGAATTGAAAAAAACTATGGAACCTGAAGGTGACAATTTTACCAATTGTGACTGTTGCTTTTGGCACATTAAAAAAAGGATTGCTAAAGGGCCTGGAAGATTTGGAAGTTGGCGGTCGAGTGGAGACCATCCAAACAACAGCATTATTGAAAACGGCAAGAATACTTAGAAGAGTCCTGGAGACTTGAGGAGACTTGCTGTCACTCAATCTCAAGTGTCACTCAATCTCAAAAAAAAAAAACTCTTATGAGTAATCATAATAATCTTGCTAGAGATCTGAAAAATCTATGGAAAATGGTGATGATGTACCAATTGTAATTGGTGTACTTAAAACAATCCCTAACGTATTTATAAAGGGACTAGAAAACTTAAAAATCAGAGGACGTGTAGAGACCCTCCAGATTACTGTATTACTAAGGTCGACCAGAATACTGAGAAGAGTCCTGGAGATTTGAGGAAAATTTCTGTCACTCAAACTCCAAAGAAAAACTATTAGTTTACGCTGGTGTGAAAAATTCTCAAAAGAGTTAGGTAATAATAATAATGAGAAAAATAATAATAATTTATTCTATTTATCTTCCAATTTTTGTCTAGATTCCAGTTTCAAAAAGTGTTTAACTTTCAGGTGATAGCTATTTTATTATGTTTTTTTCTAAGTAGTACAGTAAACATTATTTTCTGCATGAACTCATCATTTTTATCAATCAATCCAATGTTAGCGATTAATCGGTTTTTAGATATAATGTAGAGTAGAACTTGACAGATAGTACTCTGAAACTTTCAGATGAATGATTATGAATATACACCATTGTTTAATCTTCGGAAAATGAAAAAGAACGTTCACGAAGTTCTTAATGAAATTTCGGCTTATTGATATAACGAAAATACACACCTTGATATATTATAAATCATTGAATTTTGATTGTTTTTCAAATCTGATTTTCTTTAATACATTTTTCCGATTTTAACTTCGAGATAAAAACTCTGCTGTCTGCACACAATTCTTGCCACTTAACAATGTTCTGTTGTCGTAATATAAACAGAGAACGGAATAACGAAAACCATTTTCAACAGTGGATTAAATATTCACTAAAGCCACTCATGTTCGTTTGATCCGCTTAAATGATAGATCGTTCTTATGTCTAATCCTTAATTCAGTTAGGTGACATTTGGAATTTGATGGAATAAAACGTGGAGACCTGAGTATGTAGAAATATATTGAATTTCTTATGGGATTGGATTTTCGCTTCTTTTTAGCTTCTTCAAAGATACTTAGTTATCTGAAAATTGATAGAAATCTCTATATTATTGTCCCTGAGATACATAGATTTTTTTTTCAAACACCCTAATTAAGGGTTGATTTTTTTTTCACGTTAAGAAATTGAATGTTTTCAAATCTAAAAACCAAAACGTTTAATGCTGTCAATAAATGAAATCCTCCTCTGAATGCCTTATGCTTTTTATATTTGTACATTTTCATACTTTTGGATCTATTTCCAGATTTTACTGTGATATATAGATAGATAGATAGATAGATAGATAGATAGATAGATAGATAGAAACTGATATAGATCAATAGGTTGTTGGTTGGTTATTTGGGTTTTCTGGCATATCAACCTTTGTAGGTCATTCAACGCCAAATTCTGTCTATATCTACATACATACATATTCAACCAAAATTATCAAAACGAATATTAAGGTAGGTAGAATTTTCTATTAGCAAGATAAATAGGTAGGTAAATATATAGAAACCAGTTAGATATAATAAAGTAGGCTATGGCTATTCGATTATACAAGAGGGACGATGAATTTACTTGCTGCTTTTGAGAGGAATTAAGGGCATCTTACTCCTAAAGTAACGGTTCCGGCTTGCCATCGAATTATTGAAGCGGTGAGATAGCCCAGTAGTCATTGGGTAGCCGCATAGTAATGACAGATATTGTAAGAAACCTAAGGTTATTTGCGAGTGTGATGGTAAGCCTCAGTTCTACTGGGCCTCTGTTTACTGGTTTGCGTGATCCCATGCTGTGCTTATTACACTGAGCGCGAGACTGTGTCTCAAAAGACAAAGAAAAAATGTAAATCTTATGGTTTAAAGACTGAACTCGCTCACAGATGAAGGTGTGTGTGTCATCTAGGATCTTCTTTTTGCTGTGTTCCACCCACCATACGTATAGTGCGAATTCTTCGTTGCTAGATCCTAAAAGACCACCCAAGCTTTTGTGGCACCAGCAGTATCTGCTCTAGTTGTGTTCGCTGATCAACTCTCTCCGACGGATTCCTATAACTAACGAACCCCGACGGATTCCTCCGACCAAATCTCTTCACTCCGAGCTCCCGCTACTTTCAAGAAAACAGGATGTGCTGGATCATTTCCAGTCTCTTTGTTCCCTTTTCCCGGGCCATGTTTAGCCCCACTCTTATTCTTGTTTGAGAGGTCGCTTCATTTGACCTCTGGCCTACCAGGCAGATGGTCGGCGGATTAACTCCACCTTTTCTTACATACTGTATGGATACAACTATACACACAGATACACATATACATATGTACTCATACCCGCTCAAACGTCCACTGTGATACACACACACACACACACACACACACACATACAGACACACACGTTACTTAATCCGTACTACCATACCAGGTGTCCATTGTATCACACTTGAAAACACACACACACACACACATATATATATATATATATATATATATATATATAATTATTGAAGTATAAAATATTTTCACCTTTCCCACTACTCTATGTAGTAACTACATAACAAAGTGTAGAGGAAGACTGATTACTGTCACCTGAAAAATGACAACACGAGGATCAATAGAACAGAATTAACAAAAAGACAAAAATGGTTATAAAAACAACTGTATGGACGTTTTAAGTAACTAACAAGCAACAGCACACACGAGAAAACGTGGATGTGGTTTTAGAAAAAAGGAAACCTTTAGAGAGAGAAACTGTAACTCTTCTCATAGAAACTGAAAACCAAAAAAAAAAAAAAAAAAAAAAAAAACAATCATACCAAAGCAATAAAAGGGCAGATGTAGGTTATGGGATGAGAGAGACGAAACTATCAATCCCATTAGGTGAATACAGTAAACTAGCCGAGAAAGAGTATAAGATTAAACACGACTGGCTAGGTGATCCACTGAGAATTGTGCAAGAAGTTTAAATTTGACTATACGAACAAATGATATATGTACAACCCAGCATCAGTCCAGGAGAATAAGACGCACAAACTCTTCTTAGATTTTGAGATACAAACGGATCTTCTAATCTCGGCCAGATGACTAGGCTTTAAAAATCAACAAGAAAAAGAGAACTTGCTGAATAGTGAACTTTATTGTCCCGGCTTACATAGTGAAATTAAAAGATAGCGAAAAGAAGGATAAATAACTAGACCTTGCAAGGGAAGAGAAAAAACTGTGGAACATGAATACCAATTGAAATTGGTGCTCTTGGTATAATCACCAAAGGATCGGTACAAGGACTGGAGGACTTAGAAATACGAGGACGAGTGGAGACCATCCAAACTAGAGCATTACAGAGATCGGCCAGAATACTGAGAAGAGTCCTGGCGATTTAAGAAGATCCAAACTCCACAGAGAAACAATCAGCTAATGCTGGTGTGAAACCTGGTAATACACAAGAGAATCGCAAATGTAGATTATGTGAGGGAAGAGACGAAACGGAGAATCCTGTAAATAAAAGCAGAAAACTAGCATAAAAGGACAAGATTAGACACGCATCGGTGGGGGTTGTTTCTCAGTGGACGTTGTGCAAAAATCTAAAATTTAACCATAATACCAAATGGTATATGCGCAAACCAGAATCCATCCAAGAGAAAAGGATGCATAAAATTCCCTGTGATTTTGCCATGAAAACAGATCATCTAATTATGGCTATGCAGACACAGCATAACTTAGTTCTTTTATCTTGTTAATTAAAAGATAAAAGAACTTGTCGTCTTGTCGATTTTGCCATGTTAGCGGAGCCCAGAGCGAACATAAAAGAATGCGAAATGATAAACGAATACTTGCATCTTGCCAGAGAACTGGGGAAAAATATGTGGAACATGAAGGTGACGATGATGCCAATTGTAATTGGTGCACGTGGAACAGTCTCGACACTAAACAATATGATGCTGAGGTTCCAGTGATGCTGGAGCTTTGTGAATTGCGAAGTCCTCTTTCATTGCCATTGCTCCAAGTTCCACTCTGGCCCGGAGTGTTAGCATCTGATAGAGCCCTATCTATGGGTTAAATAGAACTAACGGCATACTTATGCTAAACTGAATTGTTTGACTAATCTGAATAGCTCGAAATAGAAATGTTTTTGACGATTAAACCGTACTTACATTTAAACTGCGTGCTTACGCTAAACTGAATTATTTGAAATGGAAATGTTTTTGACATTGAAACTATACTTACACTAAACTGAATTGTTATATATAACTGTTTGAATAAACTGAATAATTTGAAATAGAAATGTTTTTGACAATTAAACTGTGTACTCATGTTAAACTGAATTGTTTAAAATAGAACTGATTATTTACATAAAAATAGATTTGGCGTTAAATAACCTGCAAAGGTTGATATGCCATAAAACCCAACCAACTAACCAGATAACCATATTCTTAAGATCGTCTAGAATACTCAAAAGAGTCCCAGAGACTTTAGAGGACTTGCCCTCTCTTAGACTCCAGTAAAAGACCATTAGATAACGCCAGTGCGAAAAACTCACAGATAGTAAAATAGTAATTCCAAGCAGCAAACATTTAACCATTGCCAGTTTTGATATTTTAAAAATGTTTTTCCACTTATAATTTTAACTTTAAAACATTTGAGATTCCTGACTCCAACTTTCGTCCCTTGATAATCTACCATTGCAGTAAAGTAAACAAGAGACTGGAATGACAGAGAACCATTTTCAGTCGTGGATTAGATATTCATTTAAGCCGTTCCTATGCGTTAGATCCACTTAAACGCGCCATTGTTCTTACGCTTAATCCTTACTTCCGGACAGGGACATTGCATATTCGTTGGAATAACAATTGCTTCAGTTTGTAGAAATATAGAAATACAGAGATTTCAAGCAGAACTCAATTGCATTATTAGTTTAAAACTTTCGTTAATAAAAAAAGAGTTCAAAAGGTTTTCACATCAAATGAATATTTCAGATGGTCAAATTGATCAATGTGTGTGTACGTGTGTGTGTGTGTGTGTTGTTGTTATTGTTGTTTTGCTTCCTTTCTTTCTTTCTTTCTTTCTTTTTTTCTTTCTTTATCCTTTTGTTTATTCTGTATTTATTTATTTATTTATTCATTTATTTATCTATTTATTTTTTCTTTAACCCTGTGTTTCTTTATTCTTACTTTCCTTCTTAATTTCTTCCTTTTTCCTTCTTTATCCATTTGTTCCTTTTCTTTTTCTTTCTTTCATTATCCCTTTCTTTCTTTCTCTCTTTCTTTCTTTCTTTCTTTCCTTCATTATACTCGTGCTTATTGAGAAGTAAAATCCGCAATTCATTACGTAAATAACCCTCCATTTATTTATGAGAATTGTGCCAAGTTACATATATATAAGCATATTTGTAAATCGTTTTTCACTAACGAATATTGGGAAAACTATCTGAAATTTCTTAATAAATTTAGTACAAATACTTCTAAATGTGTACGAATAATTCTATCTGTTCAAGTAAGAAATTTGAAGAAAGAAGTCCATACACTCTATCATAAGATGTTTTCTTTTTATTACATTCGTTTTTATCATCTAATCAAATTATATGGCACACACACACACGGACACACACACACACACACACACATATATATATATATATATATATGTGTGTGTGTGTGTGTGTATATATATATATATATATATTATACACTTTTTATATAAGAAAAAATAACTTCTTTGATGTCATTATAAATTTATTTCTGGTCGTGATGACCATCATCAAATGTCACACGAAAATACTTTTTTTTGTGTAACATATGATGATGGTCATCACAACCAGAAACTAATTTATATTGACACCAAAGAAGAGATTTTTCCTTTTCCTTCTTATATAAAAGGAAGTTTTTGGCTCTGCACGTCGAGTTTTGATGTATTTTTAATCACAAATTAATTATATATCGATAGCCTTTGACATTGGGCACGCAAATTGGATACTCCTACCCCTCGAAATTTCTCCTTGGATTATAAAAAAGATAGATAGATAGATAGATAGATAGATAGAGTTATAAATATAGAATTATAGTCATATACAATATTTTTTTATTACTCTCCATCCCTCTCCTCTTTTTCACAATCTAACTCTCTTGTACTCCGTCCCTCCCTCTCACTCTCTCTCTCTCTCTCTCTCTCCCTCTCTCGCTCTCTCTCTCTCTTCAATTCTTACTTTAAAGACTCTATACACCCCCTATATATATATATATATATATATATATATATATATATATATATATATATATGGTGATTTCAATAAGTTTCCAGACTTTTTTTGGTACAGGCATTTAAAATTGTTGTAGACTCTTGAAAATTCAGTATGTTATTGCTATCGATCTTACTAGATGACAGACCAATTTCTATGATTTCAGGTTAAAATGAACAGCTACACTCTACTAAAGCTTGATTGTTACAGCTGGTGAATTTCAAAAATGCAATCTGGACGTGAGGACACTTTAGAAGAACGATATGCAATAAAATTCTGTTTTAAACTTGGAAAAAATGCCACAGAAACGTATGGAATGCTTCAGACTGCTTTTCGACCATCTTGCATGAATCGAGCGTCAGTTTTTGAGTGGCATAAGAGATTCAAGGAGATATGATGAGAGGTGTAGGAGGAGTAAGGAAGTCATTACACCAGAGTTGATTAGCCAAAGGGTTAGTTAGGGTTAGCGTTAGTGTTACTATGTTGAGGTTTTAAGGGAGTTCAGAAAGAGATCCCGTCGGAACAGCCCAGCACTCTTCAAATCAAATCAGTGGAATTTCCACCAGGACAATGCACCAGTCCACAACTCTATCCTTGTCACAGACTATTTGACCAAGATTGGAATCAAAACAGTTCCCCATCCTCCCTATAGTCCAGACTTTGCTTCCTGTGACCTTTGGTTATTCCCTAAGCTCCGGGGCTGTCGTTATGAGACAATTGAGGAGATGAAAGAGGCTGTGACGAAGGTCAATGACACGCTCACACAAGAAGACTTCCATGTGGCCTTCCAGAAGTTGTTGGAACGGTAGAACAAGTGTATTACAGCCGGAGGAGATTGCTTCGAAGGGGACTAGAGTTTCATGTGTGTATCAATAAAAGTGCCCATACGAAAAGTGTCTGGAAACTTATTTAATGATCCTCGTATATATGTATATGATTGTTCGGAAAATACTGTCTGATTTTAAAATAAACTATTAAAATCTGTTCAACCATATAATCTTCTTTGCAGCTGAATAAAAGAGTTCAGATTCATAATGAATAAAGTGTTCTCTTCGTTAACTTTCTATCATTTCTTTCAGAACTTGATTTCGAATATTATATACCTTTAAACATGAAAAAAGTGATCCTTTTATTTTTCCAGCCTTTACTTCATGACTATGCTCTGCCATATGTTGCCAGATTTACACTGCAGAAGCTCTTTGATTTGTGATATGAGACACTCACATCCACTCACATTATCGTGATTTCTCACCCATTGTCTATCATTTTCTTTCCAGTATCTAGACACAGTTTCGCGCCAAACAAACTTTTCGTTTTAAATATTAAGAAGAAACGTCATTTGAAGATTCACCTCATAACCTTGAGTGTTTTATTTTGCAAGCATAAATAATTTTTAAAATCAATAGCTGGAAAACAGAAATCTTCAGAAATCTTCCGTTAACTTACAAAAAACACAGTATAAATACATCCATTCAAAAATAAAAAGTTCATTCTAATATCAAATTTTATTTTTCTAACAAACTAATATGACCAGTGTTCCTCCTAGCAAGAATACCACAGATATCTCTCAGTAAAATGTTGATTTTCCCCAAAACTAAAGATACCAGAATTTTATTATTCATTATCTGAACACAATATAATGAAAATGGATATTATTCGGAATTATTTATTACTAGGCATTGAAACAGCATTTAAACTTTTAGCAAGAATATGAATATGAAGCAATAGAAAAAGTGCAAACCTTATATATGGTTATGCAATTTCATTTTTTGTTACATAATGTCGTTTTTGGCCATTAATAATGCCCAATAATATCCATTTTGAGTGTTTAACTCCCACAATAGATAAGAAAGTAAGATAAAATCTTCTTCGGGAGACACGAAGATACCTCAGCCGTAGCGTTACAATTAAAACAACCTAAGTAAATGGTATATATATATATATATATATATATATATATATATATATATATATATATATATATATATGTGTGTGTGTGTGTGTGTGTGTGTGTGTGTGTGTGTGATAAATGGCAAAATTCACAAAAATTCTCCCGATTAATGTTTTCCAAATCTGAAAACTAAGAATGGCAGCGAAATGATGAGTATACTCATATGCACGCACACGCCCACACACACACACACACACATACACACACACACACACACACACACATACGCACACAGACGCACAAAGATGCATACACATACATTCACACGTACTCATTCATACATACTCATACACACATATAGGAATATACATATGTGTGTGTGTGTGTGTGTGTGTGTGTGTGTGTGTGTGTGTGTGTGTGTGTGTGTGTGTGTGTGTGTGTGTGTTACACCTTTCGGATGTTGCTTCTCCATACTGCACTTTATAATGCCTCAATTGAAACTTTTAATAACTATTCTATGTATTATGAAAAAATACTTAATAGTGAAAATTCACAAATATACGAGAGAAAAAAGAAATTCAGTTTTCTTTTTTTAATTTTTTTCCACAAAAAAAATCATTTACTTCTTCAGTAATTATTTTCACAAAAAATAGAAATACATCTACTGGCTTCTGAATTTTAAGCCGAAGATGTAAAATCCAGTTTTAAACGTGAAAACCATATTTTTACATACTAATCAATAAATGTAATTCGTGATATTCCTACCGTAAATAATTTTAATTTTGTAAAAGTAGTCGGCTTAAATGGATGCATTCACATGCGATAATTCATCACAAATGCAGGGGGAAAATAACCATGGACTGAAATGACGTAATTACAACTTTTATAAAAAGTACGAATTTTCATATTTCTATTACTATTATTATTTCATTTTTATCTTCTTTTTTCGCAAGAATATCTACTTTCAAAATTATTACTTGCATATTTTCACTGCTATGTTCGGCCCATGTAAGTTTTTCATTCTTCGATGAAAACGTGGTTAGTCGTGTTCATTATTTAAGACTAAAATACTTGTAGAAATCAATATTACATTTATTCAACAATAACTTATATTATCATTATTTTAATTATGTGTCCTTTATTTTTAATATTTCTTTCTCGTCATTATTATTATCATTGGACTCTTTAGAATTTTTTTTTCCCATTGATAGTAACTAAGAGTTTCACTGGACCCCATCGACATCTCTCTTCATCACACCGTGATTATTTAAAAATTTCTAGCTGATCGTAGACATTGCAGTGTTCGCAAGGGTTTTAATGATTCCGTTAACCTACAATACCTACTATTTTCAAGGTTATTGGAGATGGTTCCAAGGGATCCAGCAACTGTTATGATTGTTTACTCCTTTTGTGTTATTCACATCAATTTTAGCTGATGGTATTTCACTGGGGTTGAGTGACAGCAAGTGAAAACAAGTCTAACCAAGTATCCAGGACTCTTTTCAGTATTCTGGCCGTTCTCAACAACGCTGAAGTTTATGTGATCCGTCTGTATGTCAAAATTATTATTATTATTATTATTATTATTATTATTATTATTATTATTATTATTATTATTCACTCATTAGAGCTTTTCCCGTCAGCGTTAGCCGATGGTTTTTCACTGGAGTTTGAGTGACAGCAAATCTCCTCAAGTCTCCAGGACTCTTCTTAATATTCCGGCCGTTCTCAGTAATGCTGTCGTTTGGATGGTCTCCACTCGTCCACCAACTTCCAAGTCCCCTCGTCCCTTTAGTAATCCCTTAGTTACTGTTCCAATCGCACCAATTACAATTGGTATAATTGTCACCTGTATGTTCCAGTTTTTTCAATTCCCTAGCAAGGTCGAGGTACTTATCCCTCTTTTCACATTCTTTCAGTTTTATTCTGTGGTCAGCCGGGACAGCAAAGTCGACTATTTTGCAAGTTCTCTTTTTTTTTCTTTTTCTTTTTTGTTGATTATTATTAAATCTGGTCTTCTGGCCGAGATTAGGTGATCTGTTTGTATGTTAAAGTCCCATAGGAGTTTATGCGTGGCATTTTCTTGGACAGGTGTTGGGCGCACCAGTGTTACCTGATAGTATTTCACTGAGGCATAACATTTCTTAATAAAAATATAAGTTGCTCATCTTTATTGCACGAAAGTTCCGCAATTAGCCGTCGGCATGAGAGAGATGGAGACAAAGGACGCGGACATGGACTGGCAGAGAACTGTTCTATTGACCTTTTCTTAACCAACGTTGTGATTCCGTATTCAGGGCCTTGCGTCCTTGCTACTTTGATGGATTGTTCTCACCTGGGATCTGTCAGGGCCGCTTGTCCCCAACCGGCCGCCTCCTGGCTGCTTTATGAACCTCTTGACTGCCCGACTGACTAACCGATATTGACTGTGAGTACCTGCGTATATATATCTTCATAATGCATATTCGTTCCACCTGCCCTTCCGACTGTCAAATTATGAGATCTCTCTTCTTTTTCACACTGCTGGAATATCCTGTTTTAGAAATCCCTTGTTGACGGCTCTGTCAAAGGTTAATATACAACACAAGTAGTTTATCCTGCACAAGTTTTTCACAATAACTTTCAATGGTGGTCTGTCACTGGTTTCTGCATGTTTCCTTAGCTCCTCTTCTGAGTATTCTACCCACTCTTACCAACTCTTTGTTATGTAA
The DNA here is from genome assembly GCA_963585895.1 of Sepioteuthis lessoniana. Classification (NCBI taxonomy): domain Eukaryota; kingdom Metazoa; phylum Mollusca; class Cephalopoda; order Myopsida; family Loliginidae; genus Sepioteuthis; species Sepioteuthis lessoniana. Next base: position 104,616,942 of record OY757905.1, on the reverse strand, counting down.
GGGCTCTAGGCTTCCCCATATGTCAAACTTGTTTGCGGTTATCTTTTGGGGGTCCTTTCTTCCTGTTGGGTTTCTGTATGTTTTACCTTTTTTAGTAGTTGCCATTGTGGTCACAGTTCCTTTATTTGACGTTCAAGCCTCATTTTCCAACCAAGTTTTGTATTTTTTGTTCGGATTCCTTAAAGGGTGAACCTATTTAATGACAGACTAATTTTATTCGTGATTAGATTAGCTCGTTTTGTTCGATGATGTTGTTCGTTGGAATATGTTGCAATATTTTATTTACGTTTTCAGCTGCTAACTTGAATCCTTTCCTGTCTTGATTCCTAATGGATAGTAATGTAGTCTTCTATTCACTCATGATTTTTTTTATTTATTCTATATTTGTCCAGTTTTCTTTTGTTAATATTTGTGTGTTTCTGCGTTTGGTGGAGGTTGGATTTTATATATTTTTTCAATTCATTTAAGGGACACTCTCAACGTATGTTCATAATATTTACCTTTACACATATTTATATCATCTCTTGGTCAGACAACCAGTCTTTCTTTAAAATCATCCGAGCTTGGACGGTTAGACTTTGACTCGTTCTCGTAAATTTCATGGATTCTCTCCAGATCTCCATCATCCATTTCCTATATTATCTTTGCGAATAATTCCTTTTAAAATGAAAGTGATTTAATTTTTTTATTGTCTTCTTTAGGCCATTCTTTCTTTTGATGTCACTCAGATGTAATGTTGCTTTGGTCTTTTTTGTGTACCTGAAATAAGGACACCCAACAGCCAATGACCCACCCCACTGATAAGGCTCCCCATGTTGGCAATCAACGGAGCACCTGCCGATCCTAACATTCACACTGTTGTCGGTGTACCACATACATTTAAAGTTTGAGTTGTCATTTTTCATGGGTTGTATGCAAAGAACCAGAAATTGATTATTGATCTGTGCTCCAGTCACAGATCTGACCAGGTACTTTCACAAGAAAGACGAAACATTAGTGGGCCACCAAAAAATTAAGTCACACTCCAGTTTTAAATTTATAAAGAAAAGAGGAAAATACTAAAAATGAATTTGATCTGACGGCATAGTTTGTTTTTTTAATATTCATGAAAAAGCAAAAATTATTTTACTTCTTAGAGAGTTTTTTCACTCCAGCATTAGCAGACGGTTGTTCTCTCGAGTTTGCGTGACAGTAAGATTTCTCAAGTCATCAGGATTCTTCTCAGTTTTGTAGCCGATCGTAATAATGTTGTAATTTGGATAGACTCCGTGTGTCCTCTCATTTCCAGGCCTTCCAGTCCCTTTAGAAATCCTTTGATGACTTTACCGAGTTCACCAATTACAAATGGAATCACAGTCACCTTCATCTTCCCTCGTTTTCTAGTTCTTTATCAAATTCAAGGTACTTAACTCACTTTTCGCATCCATTCCATATTTTTATTATTATATTACTCCTTGACAGTTTTTCTCACCAGCGTTAGCGGATAGTGTTTCACTGGAGCATGAGGAACAAAAAGGCTCTTCAAATATTCAGGACTCTTCTCAATATTAAAGCTGATCTCAATAATGATGTAATTTAAATTGTCTCCTCTAGTCCTCTTATTTCTAAGTTCTCCAGTCCTTGTACCAATTTTTAGTGACTGTACCAAGGTCGGTTGGTTGTTAGGGTTTCATGGTATATCAACTCTGTTGGTTATTTAACGCCAAATCCATTTTTATGAAAATATTTCAATTACAAACAATTTAGTTTAGCATAAGTACGCAGTTTAATTATTAGTACAGTTTAATTGTGAAAAATATTTCTATTTCAAACTATTCAGTTTAGTCAAACAGATCTAATTCAAATGATTCAGTTTAGTATAAGTACAGGTTTTGTTTGAACACAAATAAATGTCAAAACATTTCTATATGAAGCAAATCCGTTTAGTGAAAGTACACTTTCAATGTCAAAAGCAGTTACATTTCAAACAACTCAGTTTAGCATAAGCTCGCAGTTTAAATGTAAGTATGGTTTGATTCTCGAAAATATTTCTATTTCAAGCTCTTCAGTTTAGTCAAAAAATTCAGTTTAGCATAAGTATGCTGTTAGTTCTATTTAACCAGATTGGAACTGGGATCAATAGCAATAAAGGGGTACTCCGTATTCCCCCAAAGCTCCAGCATTACTGGAACCTCACCATCAGATTGTTTAGTGTCAGATCCCGGACATTCATTGGGGGGGGTCTTAGTTCTCTGCAGAGAATCAGTCGATATATTCTACAGCCCAGCCGACTGGGAAAGAATGTAACAAGAGCACCAATTACAACAATTATCACTTTCCTTTTCATGTTCAAAAGTATTTTTAGTTCCCTAGCAACGTCGCGGTACTAATCCTTCTGTGCGCTTTCTTTCAATTTTACGCTGTGATCAACCGGGACAGTAAAGTCCATTATTCTCTAAGTTCCCTTTTGTTTTGTTGATTATTATAAGGTCTGATCGTCTGGCCAAGAGTAAGTGATCTGTTTTTATCCCGAAATCCCAGAGGAGCTTGTGCATCTAATTCCCCAGGGCAGATGCTGGGTTGTGTATTTGTTCGTATGGTCAAATTTCAATTTCTTCCACAATTCGCAGTGGATAACCTTGCCCACTCAACCTGTCTAGTCTTATTCTTTTTCTGTGCTAATTTTCTACATTCGCTTATTATGTGATTGACCGTTTCGTCTCTATCACCACATAACCTACATTTGCTGAACTGTTGCGTCTTATCTATTTAAGCTTTGATATGGTTGGTCCTTTTTTCATTGTTTTGGGCTGCTATTAGAAGAGAGATTCAGTTTCTTTCTTAAGTTTTCCTTTTCTTAACCACGTTCACGTTTTCTCGTTTGAGATGTCACTTGTTAGTCGCTTAAATCGTCCACGGAGTTTATTTTCTTCAAATTTTTGTTTTCTGGTTATTTCCGGTCCGTTGGTCTTCGTGTTGTCAATATTTTTTTCTGGTGGCTGTGATTAGTCTTCCTCCGCGCATTTCTATGCAATCTTCATGTCATTGTCTCGATGCGTCAATGTTGACAAGTCCTCTTCCTCCTTCATTTCTTGACACGTACAGTGTTTCAACGTCATCTCTTGGATGCAAGGCCTTATGCATAATCATTAGCTTTCTTGTTCTCTGGTCCATTGTTAAGGTATTCTCTGCTCCACTTCAAGTATGGCCCCGAGTATATAATGCGGGAGATAGCTCCAATAATTATCTTTGATAAAGTTACAGCTAAATAGTTTTATATCTCGAGAAGCTGTCTGGTTCTCCTTTGATACTCTTTTTTTTTCTTTATTCTTTCATCTCCACTGTAATGGTGTTAGCTTCCAATATTCCATAGTATTTGTAGTTTTCCTTTTCTTCGAGCGTTCTGATTTTTCTTTATTTGGTAGTTCGATTCCTGCTCTCGTGTATCGTTTAGCACTTTTCATTCCTAGCATGCCACATTTTTCTAAGCCAAATTCCATTCATATATATATATATATATATATATATATATATATATATATTCTATCTGTATTAGGGTTTCAAATTCTCTTTGGGGGGAAAACAGTTCTATGTCGCCCATAAACATAAACTGTTTGATCTTTTCTTGCGATCTACTGAGTTTGTGTCCGGTTGTGCATTTTCAGATGGACTGATTGAGTGGCATCATCGCTATTACCAGCAGTAATGGTGAGAGTACATCACCTGGAATATGCCTCTCCGGATCTTTACCTCTGCTAAGCATTTTCCTTCGATAGTCAATTCCACTCTCCAGGTTTCCTTGGTCTTCTCAATGTACTGTAGGATTTCGTCGAGTATTTTATACATTTTGAGACAGTGTAATATCCAGCTTTGGACTGCCATATCGTAAGTCGTTTTGTACTCAATCCAGGCCATAGCTAGATTCTTCCGCCTCGTTTAACTCTTGTTGAAGATGTGTTGATCTATATATAGTAGTTCTCCTGTGCCTCTGGTCCCTTGCAGGATCCTTTCTGTTCCTCGGGGAACAGTCCACGGCTTATTAATGAGTAGAAATTCTCCTCCCTAATTAGTTAGTAATTTCGACATCATCGGTCGGCACATGATGGTCTATAGTTGTTCCTTTGCGGAGTTCTTACTGGATCGGGGGATCTTCCCTTTGATCATCTATTTAGGTATCTCTGTTTTCTGTATGCATTTATTCATTCCTGTAGCCAGTCTGTCGTGGATGGAGGTGAATTTTTTAAACCAAAATCCATGTATGCCATCTAAGCCATAGGTTTTCCAGTTTGGTATTTTTTAATGTTATCTTGAGTGTGTCGACGTGTATTCCCACCTTAGGGCCTTCTATATTCTTTATCCATTCGGCTTTTTGGTTATGATCTTTTCGTTCCCATATTTTGCTCCAAAATCTTCTTACCTCTCTCACATCAGGTTGTTGATATGGCTTCGTCCATTCTCCCCCTAATAGTCGGTAGAATTTTCTCTCATTGTTTTGGAAAATCCTGTTTTTTTTTTTCTGTATTGTTTGATACTATCTCGGTATCTTTTGAGTCTTCCTTCCTTCGCCAGTACTTTTTGATTAATCTCTTTGAGTCATATTTTTCATTCTAGTTGTCGTGTTTTTTCCTCTTCGTCCGAATTATTATTATTATTATTATTATTATTATTATTATTATTATTATTATTTCACTCCGCGCAAGTTTTTCACACCAGCGTCAGCTGAACATTGTTGTACAGAATATAGAAATCAACTGACAGCTAAATCAATTGACAATAAAAGTGCATTCAATACTATTATACTTTTCGCTGAAACAACTTACAGTGAATGCAAACAAATTCATTTTTTATGTACAGTTTATTCACACGGTAAGTTTATGGACGAAAATAAATTGTTTAGTTGCTTTACTCAAAAAAAAAAACCTAATTTATTCATCTTTTGCCTTCAAAAATATTCAAGTTGAGTCTCCTAAACCTTGAGTTATCATAAACTCAGCGACATAAAAAAAATTGACTTGTTAAAATTTCAGCAAAGTTTTTCAGCAGAGAATAAAAATAAAATACAAAATCAGCTTTTAAAATCCACGGGAACTTTAATAGGTTTTTTCGCAATTTTTTAAAATTTTTAGAAGAATTTAATTTTCTCCGAAACATGAGAAAAAAAGCAATGGTTGAATGTGTAAAAAAAATGCATGATTGTGTTAATACGTCAGTTGCTTTTTAATATTTCCTTTTGTGTGTGTGGATGGGGGAACCTTTTTTTCATCTGATACAACATCAGCTTAAACTAATTAAGTAAATCCCCCGAGAAACTACTGCAGATGAATAAAAACTTCTTCTGCAACAGGTGATGTTATTTCTCAAGTCTGAATATTTTTTCTATTTCAAAAATCCCGTAAAACTGCATATAAAAAAAAAAAAACAAAGGTTGGATTTGTGGCTTATCTAATAAAGACGTTGGTATTTCATTGGTGAATACAATTTTGTTGATATAAAATGGGAATTCTTCCAAGCTTTAGTCGTGTCAATATTAGAGTATGGCTGTGATACTTTGACTTTAAAAAAAACTCTTGAAAAAAAAAACCCTTGATAGAAACTATACAAGGAAGCTTCGAACTGTTTATAAAAATCCTGCTGACAGCACCCCACACAACTGCTATTTGACGGTCAATTACTGTCCATCACAAAAAACAGCCAAATAAGAAAAAACATGACATGCTGAGTACTGCCGGGGAAATCAGGACGAACTCAAAGGTGTCTTTCTCCTGTAAGGTTTTAAATATTATCACACCAGTGATTGAATAGGAAAAGCTAATGTTCACCTGTTCTGTGCGGAGACTGGCTGCTTTCTAAAGAAGTGCTTCTCAAACTGGTAGTATGCCTACCGGTACTCGTAAACGAGTCATTGACTACTGGTACGTGACATGTTTGAAATTTTTCATTTTCATAATATATATGGCGTATAATCTTAAAATTAAAATGCATAAATACTTTCTTTATTGTTAAATATTATAATTTTCACGTGCGGTGATACAATACTACAGATAGGTTTGGTTTGGTTATTTTTATTTGGTTTTTAGGCATATGAACCCTAGAAGGGTATTTAATGCCATATCCTTTTTATGCATATTATATATCATTTGAAAACGCATAGTTTGTAGATAACATTTATAAACTAACCTGATCACGTTTTTTTGCATACAGTTAAATGGTTATACATGTGATTTGTATGTCAATAGTTTGTTTTTAATCTTATTTTTAAAAGGGTCAGAGCTATTTTTAGTTCATAAGTATTACTACTATTTTCTCACTGATAAATGGTTCCAAATAATCTTATACGAAGGCTTCTTTTTAGAATAAATCTTTTGTTTGCTCTAAGTTAAATAATACCAAAAATTGCAATCGAGCATTGATTGATTTATTTGTACACAAATGGTTTCAAACATCTCTATGTGACAGTAACAGTTCAATTTAGGCAAACAGTCAAAATGTTTTATGTATTGCTAATCAATACTAACAAATCTATTAATTATTACCCATTCATTAGCCCAAATTTACATAGTTCCGAGTATTGCTATGGATAACTAACAATTCAATTAAACATCATTCCTTTGTTTACTCACATTTAATCGGTTAAACAATTCTATTTCTAATGATTCGATTTAACGTAATTAATTTGCTTAAACAAACAGTTCTATTTGACCCATAAGAACTACTACTCCGGGTCAAAGTGAACCTAGGAACAATGGCAATGGAGGGGTACTCTACATTCCTCAGCACTTCACGATTGGGGTTGCACCATTAAAGGATTTCATGTCATATCTAGGACATTCGTTCTTGAGGTGGGTTCGTAACCCTCTACACAGATGCAGCCGGCGTATTCTACAGCCCCAGCCGAGTGGGCTGACGAGAGAAAGAAGTAATTGAAGCTTGATCACAAATCAAATGATATGACACAAATATGGAGGTGCCCCTGATGTAATGGTTATCGTCGTAGGAAATGGACACGGCGACACGAGTTCAAACCTGGACGAAACTGATTGCATTTCACATAGCACTAATACCCTTGGGAAGGGTATGAATCCAATTATTCTCCCTCCAGCTATGAGTAAATAGTACGACAGACTGAGTTCTTCAGCCTTGGTTAGGCAACTAGTCTAGGAGAAGGAATACTCTGAATTCAAACCTGTTAAACTCCGCTTAAAAATTGACTTTGTGTCATATCCTGCCCGAGTGGAGGGGTTGGGTAAATATGATATGACAGTTTGCTGGGAAAAAATCCTATCAGATAATATGAGAAACACTTTTCTTGAGGATCTACCAAATAATTTCTGATAGTTACTGATGAGGTGAAAGAGAGAGAGAGAGAGAAAGAGAAATTGAGAGTGTGGGCCACAAGAAAAGGTTTGGGGGTCTGCGTGGTACTATTTACCAACCCCTCCACTCGGGCAGGATATGACACAAGGTCAATTTTTAAGCGGAGTTTAACAGGTTTGAATTCAGAGTTTTCCTTCTCCTAGACTAGTTGCCTCACCAAGGCTGAAGAACCTAGTCCGTCCTACTATTTACCCATAGCTGGAGGGAGAATAAGGGGGTTCATACCTTTCCCAAGGGTATTTGCCCGAAAGTGAACGTAATAGCGCGACTGGAGTACGAACTCGCGTACTACGATTCCGCAGTTCATCGCTTTAACCATTACACCACGAGTACACCCTGCGTGGTGTTATTTTTATGACGTTGGTCTTCGGCCTCGGAGTAAGTGAGTTCGAATTCCATTGGCGCTATGACGCTCACTTTCGGACTAATACCTTTGCCAAAGACAAGAAACCCCTAATCTACCGAGCTAAATTTTAAATAGTATCACTGTTGTTAATCAATAAGGATGAATCTAGCGTTAATCCACCCATGAAGGTTGAAATGTGTTGTGGGAGCCTTACCCATCTTACCATAATGGACTCTTCTCCCCATTATTGGTACTAGAGATTTCGCTGCCATAGGGCAGATCACTATCGGTGTTATACGAACAGTACGAGACTTCTTACCTTTTCTTTGTAACGCTATCTTTCTTATGAAATATAATCTGTTATCTAATATCAGTGTTTGCGTTTTCATTAGTGACCTTTTCCGGGGCCACAACAAAATGCCATTAAAGAAAGAAAAAGAAATGAAAGGAAACTGTGCTGTTAACTGTACTTGATGATGATGATGATGATGATGATGATGATGATGATGGTTTAATCCCCATTTCATCAATTGTGATAAAAAAAAAACCATTTACTCAAAGGTAAATTTGAAAAATTTATATCAAAGTTAGAAAAAAAGAAAGCCAAGAAGTCTTAGGTGTTTTAAAAAGAAGTTCGCCAGGGGAATTTTCAGTTAGGCTACTGCTGGCTATCAATATTCACAAAATCTATACTGTTCGTTGAGAAATGATTTAAATACAAAATTCAACATGTCTCATCCTTCCCCTAAATAAGACATTCGGTCTCAGCTTTAGTTCAAAGAGTACTTCGTATGGAAATCAAAGTTGTTAGTGATAAGCTAAGATTGGCGCTGTATACCGTCTTTTTTCACTATAGCAAAATAAATTCAGGTTCTGGTATTCCTTGATATATAATTGTAACTAAGTACAAACTGTTGACATGTGCTTGCCATGTTCAAATTAAACTAGCAGCCATTATCTATCTATCTATATGAATGAGTGAGTGTTTGAGAGAGAGAGAGAGAGAATGAAGACACAAATATATTTCACTCAGAAATGATGTTTTATTTCAGGAATAGAAATAAAATTCTATTTCTAATGTGGTTGTCCTTACAAATATCATTTCGATTTAATTATCCATATTTTCTCCTTTTTCTCATAGCGTCGGATTTTATCCCAAATTTGACCATTATATACACACACACTCACATATATATATATATATATATATATATATATATATATATATATATATGTGTGTGTGTGTGTGTGTGTGTGTGTGTGTGTATGTGTGTGTGTGTGTTCAGAACAGACAAAAGTTACACATCATAGCAAGATATTTATTGAAGGAAATAAGATCCTTGTCCAATTTGCAACTGCATGATAAAACTGTAGTGACTATGTTAGGATTGAACATCATGTTTGATTCATGCATTTTTCTTTAAAATAGAGCAGATAACTTTAAAATGCTAACTAAGATCATTCACTACTTCTAAAATAGAATTATCTGTATCATAGTCGAGAGTTCTTACGACAAGAAACTGATTTCTTCGAAGATAGACTTGCTGCAATTTAAAATGACGTCAATCTTAGCAGATATATTTCATCAATCTTTTGACAAATATGGGCTTTCAGGTTCACACTTAAATGTATTACTTGCATAATTTATGACAGTCAGTAACTACACAATTTGAAAATAATAATAATAATGTGTGTGTGTGTGTGTGTGTGTGTGTGTGTGTGTGTGTGAGAGAGAGAGAGAGAGAGAGAGAGAGAGAGAGAGAGAGAGAGAGTCATGCTACCCGGTTTAACTTAAGAGTTAAGAGAGTTACCATTTTCGTAGCAAAAAACAGTGCGTGTAAATATGTAGGTTATACTGCTCCTCACTCTCACTCTCATTCTCTCTTTCTCTCTCTCTCGCTGTTACACACACACACACATTCCACTTTCTCACTTTATATGAAGTTTCTCACACCAATTTTTCTTTTTTTTTTTTTTTTACTTTTTTCCTTATTTGCATGTTGAGTAATTTAAAAGGGTTTCATATGATGTTTCACTCGCTTTTTTGAGGCATCTTTAAACATATATGCTAGTATGCTACTCTTTATTTATTTTTTTTTATTCATTAATTATTGCATAGTTTGCTGCAGATTGCCTTCAGTACCTGTGGAGACACGTCATATAACGGTAATCATCTAGGGTAATGAACACAGTGACACGAGTTCAAATCTTGAATGAAGATGTTTGCATTAACACTTTACGATTATGCCCCTTGGAAAATGTGTTAATCCTTCTTTCCGCTCCCAACCAGCTGTGGAATTGATTCTTTAGCTTTGGTAAGATATGTGGTAACTAAATTCAAAATCAACTGTACTCTGACGAAAAATTGACCTAGTGTCGCATCCTGCCCTCAGCAGTGAATATATAGTCATCATGATCATGAAGTCGCTCTGACATCTCAGAGTTCGCTGAGTCTCTCTCTCTCTCTCTCTCTCTCTCTCTCTCTCTCTCTTTCACTATCCATCCTAATCGTCCTTTATTCCTGGCAGGCCTTCTATACCGCACAGAGCTGATGGAAATAAGTCTTTACTTTTCGACCACTACGCCAATTATTCTTCCGGGGAAGAGACCGACTTATCCAGTTCAGAACATTCGTCCCCAGAAGAGGTTACCATAGCTTATTGGTGTAAGAAATACCTGTTTTCTAGGCCTGTTAGAATCACAGCACATTTTTGGAATATCAAGCTAAAGTATCTATGACTGAGGCTGTTTCATCCAGACATTTTCGAATTATAAAGGCACCGCCATTCTGACAACTATATAGAGAGTGAGATTTTACAACTGTTTTCGAAATGAGCATCGTATCAACGAGATATACCCCGTGTTTGAAGTGAGTGTCATTCTATATTGGTAGGGGGCAGTATACATGCAAAGGATTGAGTCTATAACGGCACATACTCTTCCAAAGTATTCACTTTATCTGAGTAATGAACAGGTACATTACTGATTAACTTCGATTCTCTAAGTTACCTATTGTGTATGCCTGTCTGGATCAAAAGTCCTATAAAACCCGCTGTTTCCTACTTCTGGATATATTTTTCTTTTATATTATCGCCTCCAGAAAATGCAATAAATTTGGGCATACCTGCATTGTCAAAAGATAATGTTGATATGTCGAAATAGAATATATGCAAACTGTGGAGTGTAGCATTCTTTATTTATCCATATAGCAATCTCTCTCTCTCTCTCTCTCTCTCTCAATATATATATATATATATATATATATATATATATATATATATATATATATATATATATATAAGAGTGTTTAGCGTAATGGTTATTCTTATAGGAAACAGAATCGGCAACTTGAGTTCAAGTGATGGTTATAAAAATGAGCTTTTTTGCATATCACGGAGCGATAATGTTCTTTGGAAAGGGTTTAACTCATCACTTCGACTCCGGGGTATGGGGAAATAGTAGGGCAGGATTTTGCCTTTTTAAGGCAATCATTCTAGGAAAAGAAAAAAACTGTAAATTGAACTTAGCTTTCCTTTGCTTAAAAATTAATCTTGTGTTACATCCCGCTTATGATGGAGATAATGGTTAAATAACACACACTCACAAACACACGCACACAACTATATATGGATAAATGCTTGTACACACACACACATATATATATACATATATATATATATATATATGCACTTACTTATACATATCTATGTTGGAATATATGTGTTAAGAAGTATATATTGATATGAGTTTTTTTTCAAAGTTATTTTTATTGATAGTGCGATGTAGCTTTCACTCTCCATTGACTTGAATTGGGCCGCGTCTTTAAAATTCTGCAGCTTCACATTCATATGGGGCAGGGTTACTAGCTTCATACACACTGGTTCTGGATTCTGAGTTTCTCCTTCCAGGAGACAAGTTGCCTTACCGAGGCGAAATGGCTCTTACTGCCCTATTATTTACCCATATCTAGAGGTTCGATGAGATTGATTCATGTCTTTCTCATGAGCATTAGCATGAATGTGGAAAGGGGAAATAGCCACTTCCACAATTTGAATCAGGCTCGTCGAGTCCATTTTCCAAAGACGATAATCGTTAAGCCGCGTACCCCGACTTATAAATCGCGTACAGAGATACATAAATACAAACGTGCCTAAGCAAACATTTGCATTCATAAACATTTGTTTTTACGATATCCTCCTACTTTTATATTTGTCTGTGACTCCCAATATTTATGATAAGAACTAAGCATGAATATTCTAAAAAGAAAAAAATTATCAAAAGTGGTTTCTACGCAAAAACTGTCCATTATATCTAGTTTCTTTTACATGAACTGTTAATTGTTCCTCCAATGTTGTTGCTTTTTTCTGTCTGCTTTCACATCGAAAGCCAAGCATAATATGCATACGTATAAATTTACTGTTGATATATCTATATATTATTAATTTATCTATGTGTATTTATGCGAGCGTGATTAGTTGTATATGTATTTAGATCATGATTAACATGCAAATTGGATATAAATTCGCGTGAACTCATTATAACTACAGAGAAACTCATTTGTAAATTGAATAAGAATATAAATGGACGAATGAAAAAAAAACCGTACCATTCTTTATCTTAATTAAGAAAACCTGCCATTATTATTATTACAGTGAGAGATAGTCTTATTATTATAGTGACTGCAATTCTCCTCAAGTCTCCAGGACTCTTCTCAGTATTCTGGCCGTTCTCAATAATGCTGTCGTTTGGATGGTCTCCACCCGTCCGCTGACTTTCAACCCCTCCAGTCCCTTTAGTAATCCTTTAGTTACTGTTCCATACGCACCAATTACAATTGGTATAACTGTCACCTGCATGTTCCTCAATTTTTTCAAATCCCTAGCAAGGTCGAGGTACTTATTCTTCTTTTCGCATTCTTTCACTTTTATTCTGTGGTCAGCCGGGACAGCAGGGTCGACTATTTTGCAAGTTCTCTTTTTTTTGTTGATTATTATTAAGTCTGGTCTTCTGGCCGAGATTAGGTGATCCGTGTGTATGCCGAAGTCCCATAGGAGTTTATGTGTGTAATTTTCTAGGACAGGTGCTGGGTTTTGCATTTACCATTTGTTTATATGATCAAATTTAATTTTCTTGCACATCTCCCAGTGGATCACCTTGCCGACCCAATCATGTCTAGTCTCATATTCTTTCTGCGCTAATTTGCGGCATTCGCTTATTATGTGATTAATGGCTTCATCTCTGTCACCACAGAGCCTTCATTTGATATTTTGTTGAGTCTTATCTATTCTCGCTTTGATATGATTGGTTCTTGCGGCGTTGTCTGGTGCTGCTATTAGGGGAGATTCTGTTTCTCTCTTAAAGTTTCCTTTTCTTAGCCATGTCAAACTACACCATTATTATTATTATTATTATTATTTACTCCTTGAGAATTTTTTCTCATCAACATTAGCCGATGGTCTTTCACTGGAGTTTGAGTGACAGCAAGTCTCTTCAAGTCTCCAGGACTCTTCTCAGTATAATGCCTGTTCTCAATAATGCTGTAGTTTGGATGGTCTCCACTCCTCCGCCAACTTCCAAGCCCTCCAGTCCCTTTAATTATCCTTTAGTTTCTGTACCAAAAACACTAATCACAATTGGTATAATTGTCACCTTCATGTTCCACAGTTTTTTTTTCAATTCCCTAGCAAGGTTGAGGTACTTATCCTTCTTTTCACATTCTTTCAGTTTTATTCTGTGATCAGCCGGGACAGCAAAGTCGACAATTTTGCAATTTCTTTCTTTTTTTTTTTTTTTTTTTGTGGTTAATTATAAGGTCAAGTCATCTGGCCAAGATTGGATGATCCGTTTGTATCTCAAAATCCCTTTGGAATTTGTGTATTTTATTCTCCAGTACAGATGCTAAGATTATTATTATTATTTTACTCCTTGAGAATTTTTTACAGGAGCTTTTTCTGGCAATCTTTCACTGGAGTTTGATTGAGAGCAATCTCCTCAAATCTCCAGGACTCTTCTCAGTATTCTGACTGATCTCAATAATGTTGTAGTTTGGACAGTCTCCACTTGTCCCGTTATTTCCAAGTCCTCCAGTCTTTGTACCAACCCTATGGTGATAGTTCCAAGAGCACCAATTACTATTTTTATAACCATCACTTTCATGTTCCATAGTTTTTTCAATTCCCTCGCAAGGTCGTGGTACTTATCACTCTTTTCACTTTCTTTCAAATTTACCCCGTGACTCGCTAGAACATTAAAGTCCACAATTCTGCAAGTTCTCTCTTTTTTGTTGATTATTATTAGGTCCGGTCATCTGACCAAGATTAGGTAAACCGTTAGTATTTCAAAATCCCAGTGAAGTTTGTGTGTTTCATTCTCTAGGACAGATTCTAGGTTGTGCATATACCATTTGTTCGTATGGTCGAACAACAATTTTTTGCACAATTCCAAGTTGATGATCTTGCCTACCCAGTCATGCCTAGTCTTATATTCTTTCTGTGCTAATTTGTTTCATTCGCTTATCATGAGATTGATGGTTTCGTCTCTATCACCACATAACCTATATCTGCTGTTTTGCAGCGTCTTATATATACTCGCTTTGATATGATTGGCCCTTGTGACGTTGTTTTGTGCTATTATTATCATTATTAAACTGGAGAGCTGCAGAGCTTTGCTGTCACTCAAGCCCCTGCGAAAGACCATCTGCTAACGTTTGTGCAAAAAAAATCGACAGAAATAAAGGAAATTTGCTGTCACTCAGATCCAAAAGAAAAATCATCAGTTTCTGTAAAAACTCTCAAAAATGTAAAAGAAAAATTATCATCATAATAAAATCCAAACACTTAGAGAATAAGAAAACTACCAATATTTTGGAATATTGAAAGTGGACACTGTCAAAAAGACATTTTTTTTTCTTTTACAGTTAAACTGTATTGATTGCTTATATCGCAACTGGCAAGTAAGGAACAATCATGTCATGGAGCTTTATCAGCCTGTTTCATATTTCTTCGTGGACAGAAGTGAATAATTGCTGAGACGATTCTCTGATTGGAATATGCTCCTTCAAAAGAGGAGCATGCTTCATAGTTCAAAACGTTGTCAATAAACATATTGTTTACAAATGTAGAATCTTGCTCTATAAAGAGTTAATTTGGTTGAGGTAAGGCCATATTTTCCCATTTCGTTTTCGGAATTTAATATTTAGTTACAAAGCGTGTTTTCGAGAGAAAATCCTGCTAGATATTCCCCATTTCTGTTTAGCGTGTTGTGAAATCTTAATTTACTATTTCTGTTTTTGCTTATATGAGTATCCATGTCTCTTCCGATGATCTGCAGGTTGTGTTTGGTAATGTGTCGGACAAGGGTCGGTAGTTCGATATAGAGAGTGATGTCTGTTTCATCATTGGTACTGGTAGGTGAGTAGCAAAAAATGATTGTTGTGCAGGGACTGCCATTATAGACAGATTATATATATCGAGAAAGAAAGGAGGAAGAGGACTGTCAGTACATGGGACTGAGTCGAGATATCTATTCAAAAACTTGAGAAATATACTAAAAAGAGCAGTAAAAAGTCTAATTACAGCAGCCAGTAACAGCAATTTCAAGAAAACGATACACAGAATAGAAACAAAATTCAACGAGTTAACAGAAATAGGAAGAAAAAGAGCATGGATATTTCAAGTGATAAATTGGGAAAATTGCACGCAAGAAACATGAACATGGTTCAGAAAGGTAGCTTTAAGAGAGAATATGAATAAATTTCAATAACAGCTTAAAATAACGCCATAGCAACAAATTGTATTAAAGCGAAAATTGGTTATACACAAGCGTACGTTATGTGGAAACTGAGATTAAATGGTTAATCTAATTATAAGCGACTGCACAAAACTATCCCAATAGAAGTAAAAGACTAGACACGACTGGGTGGTAATCATCCAATTATACAAGAGATTAAAACTTGACTATTGCACCAAATGATATCAGCATAAACCAGAATCCCTCCTAGAGAATGAGATGCAGCAAATTATCTGAGATTTGGATATGAAAACGCATCAGCTAATATATATTAGAAGACCAGACATAGTGTTAATTACCATGAAGAAAACACTTGCCATTGAGTGGATTTTGCCATTCCTGAGAATCAGTGAGTGAAAATGAAAGAAAACCAAAAGATAGACTAATACTTCGACTTTCCTAAAATAAACTTCAGAACAAGAAAATGACCGTGATAGCAATAATAGTTTGTACACTTGAAACGGTCTCCAAAAGCCTGAAAAAAGATTGGAGTAATTGAATACCAAAGGAAGAATCGAGACCAAAGAGTCCAAAGCATTAAGATCGTCTAGAATAATCAGAACAATCTTGGAGACATGAGGAGATTTCCTGTCATTAAGACTTCAATGAAAAACACCAATTCAAACTGGTATAAAAAACAAGGAGTGATATAATAATTATAAAACACTGAAATCAAGATTCCAGGACAGTTCTGATAAATCAATTCAATCTCAACAGTGTTGCAGCCTGGAAAGTTTTAATTCTTCTTATTACCAGTTTACACAGTTTCTTTTTCATCGGGAATGTTCGAAGTATTTTAGTTTTGATTCGTATCATTGTGACCATCATATTCCGTTTTTTTTTTCAGTTCTCTGACAAAATATATGTACAATCATTCATTTAAATGTTTTTCGGCAGAGCTTGATAATTTTTTATTATTTTAATGTATTCGAACTATTGTCTGTGTCTTTATTGTTATGTTCACAACGTTTCGGTCAATATATCTTTCGGTCTTCATAAGGTGTTTCTTATCGAACTCGGTAGACTCCACATAACATCGAACAGAACCCTTTATTTAATCTAAGTGTAATGATTGTATTAATTTCGTTAGCCATAACCGGATATAAATGTTAAGCTATAGTAAGTATTCTTTGTTATTTTTACCAGTAGTCAGGATTGAACCCGTAACCTCCAGATGATTTCACTTAGTTCATTAACCAAATGCTTATACCCATTATGCTCGGTGTCCTGCTGGAGAAATCTAAGTTAATTTTGGGGATTTATAAACCTCATATTTTTATCATCACTATGATTTACTCTTACTGACTATTATGTACGATTTTTACCTTAGCTCATATTGCTCTTTTTATCTGGCTTTTTGATTATTAGTTCCCATTTGGTATTCATCTCTATACTTGGTCTTATCAACAGGTCACTGAAGCCCAATGTCTTCGTGACGTACAATTCTCCAATGTTCTTCCCTATTTATAATTTTGACTTCATCCCATAAAGGCAGATGATTTCCCTTGATTTTCCATATATGGTCAGCCATGACCGACTTTTCGATTGCCCCTCGAAGACCTGATTTCGATATTCATTTAGCTTTATTCTTTATGGGTAGCATGTCAAATTTTTGCATATTTAACCAGACCTACATGAGATGGAATAAATGCAATTCTTAGTCATGTATTATTCGTTGTGGGGCTTTACTCAGAAGAAATATTTTTTGGCAGAGTCGAGTCACTCCTAATTATATTCCTGTTATCAAAGGGTCTATCTTTTGAATCTTTTTGGCTAGACCTATGTCATAGGACAGACAGGCTGTCGGGAATTTCGGGCTTTTCTTTTCTGTCGTTCGATACAGATTTCTTGAAGCTGATATTATGTTCTCAGGGTTGGTTGGTAGGTTGGCTTGTTTTACACCGAATAAAATCCCATTTTAAGTAATTCAGTTTAGCATAAATACGCAGTTTAGTTCCTTTTGACCCATAGAGAGGATCCTATCAGGTGCCACTACTCCGGGCTTGAGTCGACCTGCAACTAATGGCAATGAATGGGTGCTCCGCATTCCCAAAGCTCCAGCATTACTGGAACCTCATCATCAGATTGTTTAGTGTTATATCCAGGATACTTTTTGGATGGTCTTACCCCTCTGTAGAGATACCGTCGGTTTAGTCTACTGTCCCAACTGGCTGGGCAAGATCTCAGGGTAGTTGTTGTGATAAAGGTTGACTATTCATTTCTTCTTTATAAGCCTCGGTGCCACTATTAACGGATTATCATTTTGCTTATTTGAGAGTTTTTCACACCAGCCTTAGCTGATGGTTTTCCTCTGGAGTCAGAGTAAGAGCAAGTCCCCTCAATTCTCCTGGACTCTTCTTAGTATTCTGACTGATCTCAATAATGCAGTAGTTAAGATGGCTTCCACTCATCCTTCAAGTCTTCCTAGTCTTCCAGTCACTGTACCAATGATTTGGTGACCGTACCGAGCGTGCCAATTAAAATTGGTATCACCGTCACTTTCATGTTGTTCAGTTTTACAATTCGCTAACAAGGTCTAATTATTTATCTCTTTTCATTTTGTTTCACTTTTGCTCTGAGGTCAGCCAGAACGGCAAATTCCATTATTCGACAAGTTCTCTCTTTTTTTTTATTTATTTATTTATTTTTTTTTTTGTTCTTTGTTAACTATCATTAGTTCTGCCGGTCTGGCCGAGATTAGATAATTCGTTTGTATGTTAAAATCCCTAATTTTTCAGGAGGGATTATGGGTTTTGCCTATACTATTTGTTCATGAAGTCAAAATTTAACTTCTTTCACAATTGCCAGTGGATCATCTTACCCTCCCGGTCTTGTCTCGTCTTATACTCTCTTTGCACTAATTAACTACATTTACTTATCATGAGATTCATCGATTCATCTTTTTCACTACGCAATCTACATCTATTTTGTTGCGTCTTGTCTATTTTTGCTTTCATATATTTAGTCCATATGGCGTCGTTTTCCGCTGTTATCGGGCTAGTCTCAGTTTCTCTTTTAAGGTTTCCCTTTTTTAGCCATGTCTAAGTCATCAAGTGTGAAATTTCGCTGATTTGTCGCTTGAAATATCCATACAGTTCTTTTTCTTCCTATTTTTGTTTTCCGGTTATTTTTGTTCTGTTAATGCTTGGGTTGTCAGTATTGTTTCTGATGGCTATAATAAGTTTTGCTCCACATATATAGTCTCCAAGTCGTTGTATCGATGCTGTCTTGAATGCTGACATTGTATCGGTGTTTGACTTGTCAGTATTGTTTCTGATGGCTGTAGTTTTGATCCACGTATGTAGTCTCCAAGTTGTTGTATCAATGCAGTCTTGAATGCTGACGTTGTATCGGTGCTGTCTTGAATGCTCACGCGTCCTCTTCCCCTTCTTTTCTTGACACATACAGTCTGTCTACGTCATCTTTGGGATGTAAGGCCTTACGCATCGTCATCAGTTTTCTTGTTCTTTGGTCCATTTGTTGGAGTTCTTCTCTGGTCCACTTTAAGAATCGTCCCGAGTATCTTACGAGAGGGACAGCCATAGTATTTATTCCTTAGATGAGATTTCTGTTATGTATTTTGGTTTCGAGTAGTTTTCTCATTCGCCTGGCGCATTTATTTTTTTTATTTTATCACCGCTTAATGGTGTAAGTTACCAATATTGCCAACTAGGTTTCCATTTCTCGGAGCGTTCTGATTTTCCTTAATTTAATAGATCAATTTCTTCCAACATTTGTCGTTTTACGCTTTTAATTTTCAGTATGGCACATTTTTCTATGCCAAATTTCATCCCTATATATTGACTGTATATTCTCACTGCGTGTATTGATGTTTCCAGTTCTTTCTCATTTTTGACAAACAGTTTGATGTCGTCCATGTACATTGATATTTTCCCGCGATTTATGAAGTCTGTATCTGCCTATGTATTTGTTAAGTATGTGATTGAGTTGCATCATAGTTATTACAAACAGTAGTGGTGATTGGGTATCTTTTTCCTCCTACTTTCAGTTCGACCCTCCAGTTCTACTTTGTATGTTTTATAAACTTTACGACTTCACTGGATATCTTGTACATTTTAAGACAACCTATTATCCAGCTTTGCAGGACCATGTTATTTGCAGTTTGTAGCCAATCCACGCCATAACTGATTTTTTCCATCTCGTTTGGCTGTCCTTGAGGATGAGTTGATCAATGCATTGTAGCTCTCCAGTACCACTGGTCCTCTTGCCGCATACTTTCTGTGCCGATAGTATTTTTCACATCATTTTTAGGCACACTATGGGTGTTGAGGGTATTTGTTGAGGGTGGTACTTTTTGGGGGTCTTTTTGGTTCCATTCTTAAAAGAGAGATGGACAGTGAGTGAGACGGGGGAAGAGAACAGGAAGTGAGGTTGTGTATTGCTTTATTGAGTTTTCTATGTGTGTTTTATGCGTTTTGTTTAACACCACATTTTAAATATTCGCCCGCATGTCTTCCAAAATTTCATCGCTTGTTAGCCCTTAAACAGCTGCATCCTCCTTCAGTGACAGTAAGCATGATGTTTTGTTTTGTTTTGTTTTGTTTTGTTTTGTACTCTTTAACTTTGGATTCAAGAGAAATCACCATTCATCATTAGAGAGAGTCACTAGTCACCCTGTCAATGAGTGCTACCTTTCTTTTCTCCGCACACTATATTTGGGACTATTTGGTGTCTATAGATGAATATAAAACAATTATATATATATATATATATATATATATATATATATATATATATATATATATATATATAACTATTCCGTTTAAACTTCTTTAAAGAAAAAAATTACAAATATTACAAATTAATATATGACGCTTGAACTTACATCGAGGAAAATATGCTGCGTATAATAGAAAAAATATAGAGACTGAATCCTTTTTTTTTAATTTTACAAATTCAAATTTAAATCAAGATTTTTGTTGTGCAATTTCGGATTGTCAAATGTTGATTTCTGGATATCGAGAATGTATTCTAGATAAGCTTATCTGCAGTCTTAGTACATATTGATCAACATTTTGGAAAATCGCTAAATTGTACTCGGGTAGTACCTTATCAATCACTAGATTTATTTATATGCGATATTTTCATGATTTTGAATTGAAATTAAATCCTACGTTTCGATGATTTTTGAAAATCCCTCATTAACAGAGTGACTATCTTATTTGTACAAAGCCATTGTTCTTTTATATATTATTACCATCGTTTTTCCCCAGCATTCTACTTGTGTGTTTGTATTGAGGATTCGAATTACGAAGTCTCATCATTTTATTGGCTAATAGAAAGCAATATAAAATTGCCTTTATCGAGGTAGATAGAAAGTAACTAATGGGAAGACTCGTGTTTTATCATTATTCCCACTGCATATGACAGTCACAGAATAAACGAGAAGAGAGGACAAATTTGAGTCACTTGTTAAAAGTTTCATTCTTTCTATTAAACCATCAACGAGACATCAATAAATTGTCACGTAAGCACTTCACCGTACGCTTCTCAGCAAAATTTTGCTTCAAACTAATCAGTTACTTTTATTCAACGATCTTCTGCAATCACAATAACTACTTTCAATAAATCTTTCAATGTTGTAAGCAACTATTGTTGAATCTTAAACACTTATGTGTCTTTAATAAAATTCCTAGTGTCGTTCTGTGGAATGTATTAAAAGTCGTTAAGCTGAATGCATTAAAAGTGTTCCATCATACTTCCCTACTTTCTACTCACACGACAATTTTTCAGATAATTCTTTTCATTATTGATGCTACGAGATCGATTTCTTTTTACCATTTTTTTCATTCTGATTGTTGCCACATTATGTCCTTGAATTCAACAATTTCAGTAACTTCGGTCTGTGTAGATCCCGAAAGAAATTATACAAATTTCAGTTGATAACTCGGATAAATGGCCCTTCAGTCTACATCCCCAGAAGAGGTGTATGACTACCTCAAAAATGAGTATCCTCGTTATGGCCCTAAATTCTATTCGATGGTGAGGTTCCATTTCTAGAGGACGATGGAGTTTCGAATACCTTTTCCAAGTCATTACTGTCTGGTCCACTCTTATCTTGAGTAATAGTACCTGCTCGGTTTCCATCTATGTACAATATAGACATGTTTAACAATTATTCGTATTTGATAGGACTCTTGAGAAATAAGTATACAAAAAATATATATATTTGAACGTAACATGAAAGCGGTTCCCTGACTTTTAAGCATCAAATAACCTGATTTGTGTTGACATACCGTTAATATCAATCCATTAACTGGATACAGACGTAACACATACTACTGCACTTTTAAAATTTCTTTGAAAGAAGCATCACTTACGTAACATATTTCCTCATCCAAAATTCAAGTTCTACTCCGTCTAAGAAACAAAAAAGGTATATATGTAAAAATTACAAAGGAAGGATATTCTTTGTCCATTTGTTATATATTGATGCTCGACCGTCAATCAAGAGATGCACCTGTGTAAATAAGCGGGGGAATAGCGGAAGCAGGTGTATGTAAGACAATTATATAACCAGGTGCCACAGACGGCTTGGGGCAGTTGCAGTTCCAGTTTGAGTTGGAGTCAGTTGGGGGCAAGATGCCAGCGTGAGAATCAGCTTGCAGACATAGGGCTTGCGGCCCTCAGTGACCCACGGTTGAGCAACCCCAGCCAAGATGAGGAAGAAGTGCTGCTATGGTCAATATGTAGCAGCCTGTACCCATCTCCAACTCACATCTCACACACACACAATATCAACCCTTTCGATTGGTTTGTTTGGTTTGTTGGTTTTATGGCATATCAACCTTTGTAGGTTATTTAACGCCAAATCCATTTTTATGTAAATAATCTGTTCTATTGAAAACAGTCAAGTTTAGCATAAGTACACAGTTTAATTGTCAAAAACATTTCCATTTCAAACTATTCAAGCAGTTATATGTAATAATTCACTTAAGTGTAAATACAGTTTTAATGTCGAAAAACAGTTCTATTTCAAATAATTCAGTTAAACATAAGCACGCACTTTAAGTGTAAGTATTGTTTAATTGTCAAAAACATTTCCATTTCAAGCTATTCAGTTTACTCAATTCAGTTTAGCATAAGTATGCTGTTAGTTCTATTTAACCCATAGATAGGGCCCAATCAGGTGCTACCACTCTGGGCCAGAGTGGACCTGGGAGCGACGGCAATGAAGGGGTACTCCGCATTCCCCAGAGCTCCAGCACTGCTGGAATCTCACCATCAGATTGTTTATTGTCATATACAGGACACTCGTTGTGGGGGGTCTTACCCTTCTGCAGAGAATAAAGGTGAGAGATTATATTTTTATAAAGAAGTTTGTTCATTTGTTCATTGAAGTCGTTCATTACCGGTTGATTGTTTCAGCATATATTTATATATGTATATATTATGAGTATCCAACACATTTATCGGTTATACTATTTTATGATATACAACGTATCTTGTATTATATATGGTAATTATAAACATGACAGAAAAAAAGTAGAAATCAGAGCATTGGAAAACATCAACTGATTTTATTCAGAAAATATGTTTATATTGATTTAGCACCACTACATATGATTTAAATTAATTATAAGAATATTTTATTGTAATTTAAAGGTTTTAAAGCAACAAAAGTAACAGCCTTTGAATCGGTCGTTTTTATTGGAAAAATGAAACTGGAAGATTCTGAAAATTAAAAATAAAAACCATAAAAATACTTAAGAAGCTCTTGAAAAAATTTGAAAGGATGTGGTATATTCTATTTTCCACACAAGAAAAAAAACGGAATATCTATTCAATAAACACACTATTTTCTAGAGATATCAAGGACATCAGTATTAGTAATTTTTTCTTCATTCTGAGATGGAATTATCATGTACACAAGAACTCTTTTCTGAAACTCAAGGAGTTGTACATATGTGGCCTTTGTGTTCTTTTTAGTTTATTAAGATGAGAATTTTAGGAATTTTATGATTGAATCTGGCTTAAATTTTAAAGTTGTATTTTCTTCGAAAGTTATCGATTATTTTAAAGCATCACGGATTGCATGTGTAATTTTTTTAAAGTCTCATACAAAATTTTTCGCTAAAACTGCCGCAGCATCCAAAAAATATTGATGCATGTTCCGCCTGACTTCACTGAATGAATAAGCGAAAATTCTGGAATTCTTTGTTCTAAGTTTATATCTACTCCTGCACTGAGATGGTCAGAGCACTGCTTGACACTAAAGCTCAGACTGATTTTTGTTACTAAGTACAAATGACATAAAAAAAATATTTAAGTAAGCGTTCCGGAATTGTATAGAAAATTTTGTTTTGTTTTTATTAGTAAAAAAAAAAAATAGAATTTTCTATACAATTATAATTAAGAATTAAAAAGTTGTTTTTAAATTGTTTTTGTTTTTTAGTAAACAAATTGGAAGGAAGATTTAATCTCAGTAGAGGCTGATCGGGAAATATTCAGTTAAAAATTTTCTCTTTTGACCCGGAATTGTTTGTGCTTCAAAGCAGTTTTGTTTGGCTGATTGAATTTTACAGCCTTTTTATGTTTTATCGAGAGGTTAAGAAATCGCATTCGTTGTATGTTCACATTCACATTTTGTTTTGCTGTTTCTTTTAAGTGTTTTTTTTTTTTTTGCATGCGATCCAAAGAAATATGTATATTTGTTAAACAGATTTTTCTGATCCATAAATGGGACCCTACCATTCCGTATTAAAATTGACCTTGAAGTAATGTTAATTATGGGGTGCGACCGACCTTGATACACATCAGATGCAGTTTAGTCTCATATTAACGACTCCACAATTTTAGAGTGTGATCATAGTCCTCTGCAAGGGATGCTGTCAGCTTATTCGATGTCTTGCCGAATGCGCGTTTTTGGTGCTGTTTTATTATTATATGCCTTCTTGCCACAGCCCAGTCGTCTGAGGCTGTAGAATGAACTAATTACATCTCTGCAGATGGTTAAGACTTCCTCTCCACTAACAAGTGTCCTGGGTATGACACTAGACAATCTAATCGTGAAGCTTAAGTCTTGGAGCTTTAGGCAATGTGGAATACCCCTTTATTACCATTACTCTCATGTTCACTAGGACCCGGAGAAGTAGTTCCTGATAGAGTCCTAGCTATGGGTCAAATAGGTCTATTTGTTTACTGAAATTGTGTGCAAACAAATAATTTAAGTTAAAAAAAGAACAGTTTGACTATTTAACTGTGTGTAAAAAATGACTGGTGTTTGATTGAAATGACACTGATACATAATAATACTTGGAACTATTTAACTGGGAATAAACAAATGAACAATGCTAGAGAGAATTAAAAGAGCTAAATGGCAATACGTGAAACTATTTAGCTTTGCCCTTAAGCGGAATTATTATTATTACATTGCAATACTTGGAACTAATTGACGTGAGCAAATGAATAAAAATTTATGTTTGGTTTGGTTCAGTTTTTTTACGTATCAACCATTGAAGGTTATTTAATGCCCAATCCGGTTTATACATATATATCAGGTATATATATGATTTGAAAATATAAGTAAAAAAGGTTATTTATTCCCAAGTATTGCTATATATGACTATCAATTCAATTAAACTTGTTATTCAAACGATTGAATTTAGCTTAAGTCAACAAAGTTAAATAGTATTAACAAAATGTTTACAAATATTATTAATGTATTTAAGAACAGAATATGGAATTAAATAACATACAATGGCAAATATGTCATATAACTCAACGAAACAAACTAAGTATTCTTGAGAGTTTTTCCACTAGCTGTAGATTCTTGGTTCTCACAGTAGTTCAAATGACAGCAAGACCCATCTGTTCCCAAAGATTCTTCTTAATATTTGTACCAATTTTGGGGGTCTAAATAGTGTTAGACTTTCTATGCTTTTCTTGCACTTTAAATCTTTTAAAAACTTCTTTGCAGTAATTTGCGGGGATTTGACTAGGATTGGTATCCTTCATTATCAATCATGAAATCTTTTTTCTCTGTAATTTGACAAAATACCGATATTTATCAGGTTGTTCATTTTCCCATAATTTAACTTTCATGATTATTGAAACAGCATCATCAGCTGAGAAAGTTTTTTTTTTTACTTTAGTTTAACTATAACAAAATTTAATCTTCTAACTGTCAAGTCTAATGATCAAGTCTAATTGTATAGGAAAGTTTCATGTATAGTTTGATTTTATGGTCAAACATTTGTGATTTGCACAATTTTCAGTTGATTACTTTCCCTATTCAGGTATGTCTACTTTTGTACTTATTTGCTACAATCATTTACAATGTGGTTTATAGCCTCATCTCTACCTTCATACAATCGAAAGTTTTATTGGTGTTGGTCGTGTTTATTCAAATCATTCTATATTATAAGTTTATAACGTGGTTCAGAGCCCCATCTCTACCTTCATACAATCTAAATTTTTATAGGTCTTAGTCGTGTCTATTCAAATCATCCTATATTATTATTTTATAATGTGATTCATAGCCCCATCTCTACCATCAAACATTCTAAATTTTTATTGGTCTATTCAAATCAATCTATATTATTATTTTATAATATGGTTCATAGCCCCATCTCTACCGTCGTACAATCGAAACTTTTATAGGTCTTAGTCGTGTCTATTCTAATCATTCTATATTATTATTTTACTCCTTGAAAATTTTTATAGCAGTTTTACCGAATAGATTTCACTGAAGTCTGAGTGACAGCAAGTTTTCTTTATGTATCCCTTACTCTTTTAAATGTTCAAGTCGGTTTCATTAGTGATGATGTCTGGATGGTTAAGATTTTTCCTTTTATCACTGGTTCAGCCAGTTTTTTTTTTATATGCTTTTAGGAATCGTTCCATGGACTCCAACAACAAACTGTATCACTGTCACCTTCAAGTTCCATCGTGATTTGTTCACTGGACGTGGTTTATCTTACACACACCACAACGATTATCTCCCTCGTCGTTCAATTTTTCGAAATAATTTTGATTTCTTGAAATTATTATGAATTAAGTGAATAGAAAGAATTATCTATTTTATTTTTATTTTTTATTTTGGCTATAGACAGATTTCTGTTCGCAAAAAAATCAATATGAAATAATGATGATAATTGGTATTTTTCATATTTTATCTTCTATTGCAAAAGGATGATGAGAAATAAAACGATTTTTTGTTTGTTTGCTTTGTATTTTTGAAAACTGACAATAATTCAAAATATTACTTGCATTTTATTTTCTTAATTGCTGCATATCTTTTATTGTTTGTATTTTCTTAATCACATTATTTTCTTCATTAAAACATAAGCATTTCTATCATTAAGGGTGTTCGGACTATTGCCTTATCCGATATTTCCACAACGTTTCGGCCGATATGGGGGTTGCCTGTTCTGATTCCGTTAGCCATAAACGGGTACAAGTGTTAACTATTCATGTATTTTTACTCGCCTGCAGTCAGAATTGAACCTGCACCCTTCAGATGATTATCTCCTTAGAATCTTAGGAAACCAACGTTATGCTATGTGTCCTGCTTTTTGGGACTCAAAAAATTATCAACCTTCGTCTCAGAAATTTAGAAAACTAATAAGCATTTCTTCATAATAACTCATCAATTTTCTAAGTCGTACGATTCTCTTAGTAGTAACAAGAGTGTCTCTTTATAATATTGGATTTTTTAATGATTGCATCAATTGTTACTTAGTTTCTTTTTGTTGCTTAATTTCTTGATTGGTTTTAGTATTTAAAAACTTCTTAACTTTTGTGGGTTCTTTTATGCGACAACTATCCATGTAGAAGAACAGAAGTGATACTATTTAACCTATAGCTGGGAGGATAAGTTTTACATTCACCCCCAGGGTATTAGTCTGAAAGTGAAAGTAATAGCGTGACGAGAGCTTGAACTCTCCTACTTCGTGGCCGCTTTCCAACACTCTGGCTATTGCGCCATTAATTCACAACAAAAGGGAAATAACTTTAATTATTGTCAAAATAAGAATGAAGAAATAAGATTAATTCATTTTGAAGAATTAATTAATTTAGAAGAAATATTTCATGGCACACATTTTTGGCATCCTATTGAACACTTTTCTGCTAGGGATGTCCTCGTGGTGTAATGGTTAAAGCGATGGACTGCGGAATCGTAGTAAGCGAGTTCGTACTCCAGTCGCGCTATTACGTTCACTTTCGGGCAAATACCCTTGGGAAAGGTATGAACCCCCTTATCCTCCCAGCTATGGGTTAAATAGTACCACTACTGTTCTTCTAGCAGAATGGCTTTGGCATTAAATAACCTACAAAGGTTGATATGCCATTAAAACGAAGAAACCAAACCAAACTAAACTTTTCTACTCATTAATTCAACACGGGCAATGCCAGGTAGACCTTCAAGTTAATATGCATAAATCTCTATTCAGTGAATAAAAACAGAAATGGACTTGAAAAGAAGATATTTATCTCGAGACGCTAGTAAAAGTGTAAATTTGTTATTTTTTGGAGATAATATAAACTTCGTGACAGACTGATTGGATTAAGAAGAAAGAAATAAAAGACGCCATCCAACGGTCACATCCTAATCTTTTCCTAATCTGATTTTTCGCCGATTCTACGTCTACAGTAAATATAGATATTTATAACTCGTCGGCAAGAGAAATGAATACCAAACAATAAAAACACCGGATAAACCACTGAGTTAATTAGAATCCTTTTAGATTGTGTTTTTAAAAAAAGCGATAACATTTATAGCCGAGCCTGGATAGCATTGTATATAAGCAGCAATTAATTTTCTTTTTAGTCCCATATGTTTTTATGTATCATAAAAACAAAATTTCTTTGTTTCCTATTTCTATCATCAATTATTATAGTTTTAATCTAATCGTAGATAACAAAACATAGAAAAAATATTGAAAACATTGATCTACCATAAAAAGTGCTTCCCCCGACAGTGAAAGAAAGTTATGTTGATTGCCCTAGTAAAAATAAAAATAAGAACAGACAAAATCTTCAATATAACGAATAACAAAAATTGCTAATGTACTCATCTTCAGCCTACAATGTGTAAATACTAAGGAAGCAGACACTGCAAGATGGATGTAAAAATGTCAAAAATTTCCTTCTAATTATCTCAGAATTTGTTTTAAAAATGTATATAAAATATTTATTGTTGACTATCAAGAATTTACACCAAAAACTAAAAAAAAAAAATGTTTGCATATAACTGAAAAATAAATCAACGTAAAAGAAAAGAGATCAACTATTTATATTTTATATAATCATATGAATTTGATTTTACTCCTGGCAAAAATCGCAGAATTAGTACATTCAGTGTATGTTCCCTTATTTTTTTTTCAATTTATTTATTCAGCTATTACAAAACAAATCGCAGATAAGACGCAAAATATTTTCTTTGGAAGCTGAACATTCTCACTTCGTAATGTTTTTTTCATAAACAAACTAGATAAAAATATTCAAATTAATGATATTTCTTCCAAGTAATAAAAAGGAAAATAGTGTGACGTAAACCAGTTTGATGAAAAAATATGGAATTATCTAGTAATTTACATTCTTAAAAGAATACAAACGGAAAAATAGATATACCAGTCAATTAATAGTTAAAAAAAAACAAGCAGTTGGTCATACCTAATTAAAAGAAAACAAGATTTAAACAAAGGAAAAGTCAATTAAAAAAATAAAGGTTTGGTTTGGTTTCTTTGTTTAAAGGCATATCAACTTTCATAGATTATTTAATGCGAAAGCCATTGTCCTTCAAGAACAGTAGTGGTACTATTTAACCCATAGCTGGGAGGATAGAGAATTTAACATAATTTAATAAAAAGATATTTTGATAAATGATAGTAACACTTTCTTGGTTTAAATTTTGGGTGAGATAAAAGAAATCTTAACACCAAATTTATTTTTTTCATCTTTATTAGAAAATACCGGGACATTGGCCCAGCGGTTAGAGTGTTCGCCAATGGCCCGGGAGACCTGGGTTCAATCCCAGGTCGAGTCATACCAAAGACTTTAAAAATCGAACTTGATACCACCTTGCTTAACACTCAGCATTATAAGGTACGGTTCAAGGGTAAAGTGGAGCAATCCAGGGAATGGAGTAGCGCCCTCCCCTACACCTTGGTGTAGTAGCTATCGAAAAGGGAACCTTCGGGTCACCCTCGACTATGGTCGCTAACTTTACTTTTATTAGAAAAACAGAACATATATTATGGAAACCACCAGTGGAAGGTTCCAATAAGGTGTCGAAAAGGTTGGTGAAAAGGCGGAAACTTTAAAATCAAAATATCATAAGGAACTCCCATACAAATATTTTAAAAGATTTTTGACATAGCCTGAATTTTGTTTTTACAGATTATTTTCTCTAAGTAATAAAACGACGTTATTATTTTACATCTGTAACTTATAGATCAGTAAATATTCCTGGTCAACAATGGTTATTTAAATGGGAATACTTTGTTACTAAGACAGTTTTACATTTAAATCATGGACGATTATTTACGTGCTTGTTGTGATATGATTCCTGATGATGATTTTTTTATACTTATATAATTCATTTTCATGAGAAATTTCTTTTCCCCATGAGAAACAAAAGCTTTTTTTGTTAAAATTTTCCCTGCGTTGATCAAGTACATTGACATTGTTGCTGGAATTCTGCAAGAGGATACATTACTCCCATATCTGTTCACAATCTGTTTTGACTACGAACTCTGTACATCGATAGATATAATGAAAGAAAATGGATTTACACAAAAAAGCCAGAAGCAGACAATACCTTGCTGAAACTATTACGGATGCAAATACACATACTCAAGCCGAATTCCTGCGGCATTATCCTGAGAAATCAGTCGGAGGCATTGGTTTCCACGTAAATGCAAACAAAACAGAGTTCATATGTTTTAAACCAACAGGAGATAAATCCACTCTAAATGGCGATTCTCTGAAATTAGTGGACAAGTTCCTGTACATTAGAAGCAGATTCTTATCTATTAAAAGTGACATCAATATGCGCCTAGTGAAGGCTGCCATCGATAGGTTATCGATTATGTGGAAGTCTAATCAATCCGATGACATAAAACACAGTTTCTTTCAGACAGTGCTTGTGTCAATTCTACTATATGAATACATCACATGGACGCTGACGAAATATATGGAAAGGATGCTGGACAGGAACGACACAAGAATGTTACGTGCTATACTGAACAAATTCTGGAAGCAACATCGCACAAAACAACAGTTGCACGGCCACGAATCTCCAATCTTTAAAAATATCCAAATAATACAAACAAGTGTTACAAGGAAATATGATACCCTCATATATTCGCCGGGTTATGGAGAAATGCGGTGCAACTTGCAGGCCGTTAGCCAACTATAGTAGTAACAAGAATAGTATCAGTGGAAAGGCCCTCTCTCTTCAACCCTCCCATATAAGCACTAGGTGAGATGGGCAGGAGAAAACCCTACTCTCAATTTGCCATTTATGCGTCAGCGGAGAGAGGCAGACCTGAGACCTTGATTAGTGCGGAGTAATAAACGACCAAAAAGCCAACACGTTGTAATTCTTAAACTACAGAAACTAACTAGTTGCCGTTTCTTCGTCGGAGAGTGAAGACACATAATTTGGGATATGGAGGAAACTCGAATTCCAAAGTCATTATACGCAGAGAACACTGAGAGAAAAGAAAAATCTACTCCTTTGAATGAATTCGGACTCCTATGTATGGTGAGTCTCGTTAAACGAATACCCAAAGAAAAGATTCGTCCACGAGGAAAGAGACTATAATTAATCTTGATCTTATCTGAAATAAGACGTACATCTCTCTATCAACGTGTTATGGCAGCCCAGTAACGAAAGTATAAAAAGGAGGAAAGAAAAAATTCTACAAAATCCCAAGTAAGTGAACATTCAATTAAAATATATTCAAATTAATCTTGCTGTATTTATGCTGACATGAATGAAAGGCAAATCACGGGAGGAAAGAATAACTCATAAGATAGAGGAGAAAGGAAATAGGAACATTCCCCAAATGATAAACTTGAGATTTGGAGTATGGGCTCTACCATCAGATCCCAAAGTCTGAGTGAAAGCGGACCGTATCTACAGCTGAAAAACTGTATTCTGACCTTCCACCATTTAGAAGAAAGAATTTCTCGCTCCTGGCTTTTACAGGAAATGTTTTTCTTTGTTTCTTTCTTTTATTCAATAAAAGAATATTGTCATTAATCTTGTTGACCCCAACCCGACAGTTCAGAGTCCTTTCTTTTCTTTTTTTTTTTTTTTGTAGAAGCATCGTATTTGTCGAACCCTTGTATTTGAGGGGGAAAGCTGCCTGTTAGCTGTGTTGAATTTTAATAATTCATCTAAAACCCACCTAGGGGCTTTAAAATGTGGTTCAGCTAGAGAGTTGGTGATATCTGTAATATCAAATAGCGTCAGCAAACTTTGCGGGAACGAACGGTACCCTGAAAGCCCGCTGGGCTCATGGTGGCGTAACACGAGGCACGCGCGACACTTTTGGAGAAGGAAGGTCAAACTCATAAATGATGTTCCCCAGTGGAGTCCTTCACATGGTCGTGGTAGTGTTGGCCAACTAAGAAGTAGCTCTGTACGGACACGGGATGAAATCAAGAAGACTTGCCAGGAGCAATGAATGATAGGGAAGAACTGCTGTGCTAGCAGCGTGACTTGATGATGATGATGAATTTCAAGTATTTATACCACTTTTGATATTTTTACTTTAAACTGTTTGACAGACTATTCTGAACAGAAAAGAAAATCTAATGTTAACATTAAAATGGCCAACATCATGTTTAATCGTTAATACACATTATCTATGTGCAACATGTCTACTGAAAATAGTGTTTATAACAGTCGAAGGATTTCTGATTTGCAAGACGATTTTGAAAATCAGGTTTTAAAATTATAATTGTTCAATTCATATTCATTTCCATTTTAATGTTATATATATATATATATATATATAGGTATTGTTCGGTCCAGTTAATCCAATGTTAGGAGTAATTCCTTCAGAACAAGAAAATCATTCAAAACAGGATAGAAATAAATTCATAATCCTAATGTAACCCGTCTTTGTTTTTTTTCTTTAAGAATATATATATATATATTTATATATATATATATATATATATATATATATATATATATATATATATATATATTAGCAAAAGATTATGAGAAAGAAAAAAGGTAATTTTAATTCTATTAAGTTTTTATGTGAAGGTGTAATTTGCAATATATCCTAATGTCTAATATATGCTAAGAAACGCGTCACCTTCTCAGACGCGTGAGTGGGTGAACAGACACGAAAATAAAAACACCCACACGCAAATATACGGTAATGATATTCATTTCCATATTGCATCAGTTAGGTGAGCAGAATTGTACACTAAAGTCTGAGATCGAAAGTTGTTGCTGCTTCGGATAATTGAAACCTTATCTTGAAATAAGAATGTCAATGGGAAATGCGAGATATACTACTACAAAAATAATCACAAAACGTTTTCAAATACTCGATAATCTAAAATGTCATCATCGTTATAATTAAATGGTTACGCATGTCAATCTACTAATGACTTAATAGTGTGTTGATCCATTTCATTATACATTTTCATGAATTCAAGATTTATATTAACAGTCAATAAATAAAAAGATTTTAAAACTGTAATTTAACATAAAATAAAAGACAGTTGTAAGATTAAAACGAAATTTAATGTACAGCTTCCTTTTATTTGAGATGCATAATTTTATACAGATAATCACTCCCCTAACACCTGTACAATTCCAAATTTTTAGCCAATCTTTAATTTAAGTTTAAATTCATTTTAGATTAAATCCGATTTTTAACCAGATCGTAAATCATTCAAATAAGATTCTTCAAAGCAAGAGTTTATTTTGCGTAAATGTTCATTTTTACAGTGAGACTAAAACAAAAAAAAACATATCATAAATAACATGAAGACTATCTCATAAAACATAAGGATAAAATGTGACTGATATTATCTATTTTTTTATTCCTTACATAATTCAGAAAATGTAATCCAACTGACCAAAAAAAATAAATAAATATATATAAGAAGGAATCGGTTAGTTTGCAAATGTTTGAGTTAATTGAATAAAATAGAAGCTGTTACAAAAATAACGTACTGCGATCTGAGATCATTTTTTTCAATTCAAATAAAAACATATGCACGGCTAAGTAACTTATAAAATAAAGTGAAGATATCTTGACGTCGAGTCAATTATGATATATATATATAAGGATCAATATGCGTCAGTTCCAAATTGAAAAGAAATTCTTGAAATTAATCTTGATAATTTTTAAACGAAATACTTTTGCCAAAATGCATTAGGACAAAGCATAACCATCCATACTCAACAGACCTAGTATCGTGTGACTTTTATTATTTCCTTAACTCAATATAATTCTGATGAGTAAAATATGAGGCCATTAAAATCGAAATAACTGCTGAGATTTATACCATATCAAAAGGTGAGTTTCACAGTTACTTTGACAAATGGAAGAGAATGTGGGATCCGTGTTTTAGATATCAAGTGGACTTTTTAAAAAAAAAATAAAGTTCTATTCATCGCCCATTTCTATAATCGTAAACACAACTTCAATCTTGATATTTTCTTAATCATCCTCATATATAAGTTCTTTTCCATTGGTTTGAATTGATGAATTATTTAGCAGTGAATAAACTAACTATGGATATAAAACAAAATTTTACTCTTTAATAGGTGAAAAATTCTGGCTCCATAAAATATTTTTTGAACAAATTATATGGAATTAATGGTATAAATTATCCGAGCAATGCGGAGGAAATTAATATGGAATAACACGTTTCTTAACTGTGTCTTCCAATAATTTTAAAACAATATCAAATGTGCTTTTGAACACAGGATAAAAGAGTATACATAAAATGGCCAGTATTGGTATGTATTTGATAACTTAATTTTGACAATAAACTTAATATGTTATCTTGGAAGATAATGCTTGACAATCAAAAATATAAGTTATTTGCAATGCCGAATTGAACTGTAGCAAAGAGGTCGTTTGTGAGGATCGAACTAAGTTACTGATCTGCTAGTTTAGCTTGCTAAGTATTATGCAATGAAGAGTTGTCTAATTACAACTATCATCAACAAATTAAAGAAGAAACTAGTCGTTATGCTATTTTATATTTATCAGAAATAGATACGAGGTTTATGTATTTTCTACCTGCTTGCAGATTTTAATTTATCCAGGACACACAGATCGATAAGGAATATGGCGAAATAATTACATCAAAAGAAAGTCCATCCTTTTTCAAAAGATTTTAATTAAATTAAAAATGCAACAAAAAATGAATTTTAAAAAGAAAGAAGATTCAAGTGACTTTTGCAATCAACCAACAACAAAAAGCAAATAAGAAAATGAAGGACAACTTAATGCCACATTTGCCTTTTTTGTGTATATTTTTTGGTTTTTTTAATGGGTTTCCCAGGGTGCAGGAAATTTTATTGATGTGATACAAACATTCACGAATATTGAATATTTAATATTACGTTAGTCACCAAGCCAACTAATATTGTAACAATAACCTGAGTCTTGTTTCTCGTGTCCTCTACCTTACAAAGGTATGCAAAAATCGCATTACTCTTTCACAAACGAAAACTAATTCCTTCGACGGTGTTTGTTTTGTTACATACATACATACAAACATGCATGCATACATACATACATACTCTCTCTCTCTCTCTCTCTCTCTCTCTCTCTCTCACTCGCTTTCTCCCTCTCACACCCTCTCACTCATAGGCACACACAAACTCTCTATCTTTCATTCAGTCTATTTCTCACATACACTTTCTCCTTTTTCTCTCTCTCATGCACTCAGACATATAGACTTTCTCTCATACACACATAGACATGAACTTTCTCTCTCTTACTTTCTCTCTCTCTCTCTATCTCTATCTCTCTCTCTCTCACACACACACACACACACACATAAACTGTCCTTCTCTTTCTTTCTCCCTCTTTCACACACATACACACATTCTCTCTCTCTCTCTCTCTCTCTCTCTCTCTCTCTTCTTCTTCTTCTTCTTCTTCTCTCTCTCTTCCTCTCTCGCATGCTTGCTTGCTCGCTCACTATCTCCTTTGCACTCAGACGCACTCAGACGCACGCACAAACTCTCACTCTCTCTCTCTCTCTTTCAGTCTTTTCTCACATACACTTTCTTTTCTTTCTTTTTTTTCTCTCATACACTCAGACATATAAACTTTCTCTCCCTCATACACACATAAACACAAACTCTCTCTCTCTCTCTCTCTCTCTCTCTCTCTCTCTCTCTCTCTCTCACGCACACACACACACTCTATTTCTATCTTTTTTCCTGTCTCTCTCTTTCTTCATCTTTCACACAAATACACACACAAAGACACACACACACATATATTCACACACCGGAAAAAAAAGTCTGTTATATTCTCGTCAACCGATAGTAGTTCTGGTTCACTTCCTTCGTTCAACCAGGTTTCTTGATCGTGTACACA
This sequence comes from Sepioteuthis lessoniana, assembly GCA_963585895.1. Classification (NCBI taxonomy): domain Eukaryota; kingdom Metazoa; phylum Mollusca; class Cephalopoda; order Myopsida; family Loliginidae; genus Sepioteuthis; species Sepioteuthis lessoniana. The sequence continues at coordinate 104,580,888 of OY757905.1, read as the reverse complement.
CTAACTTATGAATATTACCGAGTGAATCTTTTGCACAGGCAAATGCTTACTAACGAATAGCTGTTAACATTACAAACACACTAAACACTGTGATATTTTTGTGTCAAGTAAAGGCAAATCATTACATTATGCAAAATTCAATTAGTTATTGTTTTATATTTGGTTGTCCAGAAAAAAAAGTTTTACCAGCGAGGATATAAAAATTCCCTATATTTTAAAAGATTAGATTGTTAGGATGGGGAGTTTTTCGACATTCTCCATACTTAACAAAATTTAGCACCTAAAAATTTGCATTTGTTTCGATCATTTGAACATTCATTAAATGGTAGAACATTCAGGAACAAAGAAGAACTTGAAAACCGTCTTTTAATTTTTTTTTTTCGAGGAAAATCCCTGGTTTCTTTAAAGGTAGAATCGAATATGTCACTTCTCGTTTGCTTCAGTAATTGAAAATGAAGTTGATTACATTTTTAGGATAACGCTTGAATAGATTTAACATGAATTCGTTTTATATGTTCTCTGGAAAAACTAAATTACTTTCTAAATACAATAATACGAAGACTAAACATGTGAATCTTAATAGTAATAATAAACGGTTAGATGTATAAAATCATTGAACAATTCTTGTTTTATGTTGATAAAAATGAAGTTAAACCGGTATTATTAAGATTTAATTGATTTACCCAAATACCCGCCTATAATAAACAAATTTACATTAACCTTTGAACAAGGAAAAATGTTATTGGTTTGGGTTGGGTTGGGTTGCGTTTGGTTGGGTTTTATGGCATACCAACCATTGTATATTATTTAATACCCAATTTTCTTTATACATACATATTAGATATATGATTTGTAAAACATTTTGTTGATAATATTTTTTAACGAGCTTGATCTCATTTTCTTTGCACACAGTGAAATGGTTTCAAGTATTTCTAATACAAATGATTCTATTTTCTATTGATAATTTACTGAGTATATTAAAATAGATATACATGTATCATTTGTAAGTGAATAGTTTGTAGGTAATTTCATTTATAAAGGAGTTGGAACAAATTTATTTTCACTCTTGTATTGCTATCGTTTCTAAACAGTTAAATGGTTTTAATTACATTTAACAAATACTTATAATTCAATACAATATTATTTATTTGTTTGCAAACTGTGAAGTAGATACAAGTATTACTGTTCATCACTGATTATTCTATTGAACGCTATTCATTTGCGCAAAGACAAATTATTCTAAGTATTGCTGTTATAACAATAGTTCAAATTAGGTAAACATTTAAAGAGTTTTAATTATTACTATTTAACACAAATAATTCTGTTCAACAGTACTTATTCATTTGCATAGTTAACAGGGTTCCGAGTATTTCTATCAATCACAAATAATTCAATTAAACATTAGTCATTTTTAAATGGTCAAATCGTTTAGTTCAATGGTCAGAGGATTTTATTTCTAAAATTTGATTTAACTTCAGTCATATGTTTTAACAGTTTAAGTGATCAAACAGTTCTATTTGACCCATAGATAGGACCTTATCAGGTACTAACACACCAAGTCAGAGTGGAGCATTGGTAATAAGGAGGTATTCCATACTCCTCAGAGCTCCAGGACTCAAGCCTCACCATCAGACTGTTTAGTGAAATAACCTGGAAACTCGTTGACTGTGTCTTACCCTTCTGTCGAGATGCAGTCGGTGTATTCTATAGACACAGCCTATTAAGCTTTAATGTAATTGTTACTATTTTGATCGAAATAAAACTAATAAAATCATTTTTTTTCAAAATATCAAATAATCCTTTCCTGTTATGATGATAAAATGAAAGTAATATATTTAATTCCAAAAATAACATGATTTTGGTAAACTTAATCACCTTTATGATAAATGCGAAGTGATAAAAATGTATTGAAGTTAAAGTTTAATTTTTTTAATTTGAAAATATAGAAATTAAATTAAGACGAAGGTTCAGTTGAGTAATTATATGAATGATTACTATCAAGCCATATATACTACTGACTAAACGTCTAAATGTTTTTTTGATGAATCTGTATCAAATTGACAACAATTATGAAGTCAGAAATGATTTATGTCGAATATATTTTAGGAATATAATAATGAAGGAATTTTATTTAGGATTTTATGTTTTTAGAAAAGGCATTTTTTCTGGATTTCTTATAAGTAAAACACATGATTGTACAAGTGCAGTACTGTTCATATAAAAAAAAAAAAACGAGCCCCATAGGAATTTTTCTAATCTCATCGAGAGAAAATTCATCTCAAAATTAAGATGATGTAAACAGGTGAGGACATTAAATTAAAAAAAAATCATTTTTTATCAAAAAAGAAGTTTCACTGGTTTGACCAATGTAAAAACTGAGTAAATACTAAGTTCACCGATTCATTTCTCACTTGGTAAATACAACTTTAGTCTCTGAACTTTTCTAAATTCTGAGCCATCTCAGCATTCATAACAGAAGTGAAATGAATAAACTAGATGCTTTTATGATTAATTATGTTCAGGCGCAGCGTTTGATTGTATCTTTATGACTGTACTTTTTAGTATTGTTATTGTCCGACTTCAAAGGCCGGAAGAAAATTAGATATGCAATACATCACATTCTTTGTCATAGAAACAGTAACTTGAACCTACTTACTTTAGTTTTTTTTTTGTGATCTTCTTTTCCACACCTTAGTATTACAAGAAAAATGTTGTGCCAGTCGACTAATGAAAAAGTGAGTCATCAAATGACATTACTAATAGAAAATATGTTTTTGCTCGAAAAGACATTTCATGTTCTGCCGTGTCGACAGACTAAGTGAGAATATTTAAATTGAAAGGTTTTTTTTTTTCTTCTACACTAGGTTTGTTTTTTTCAGAAAGGAAAATTATTCGGAAAAGAGACTACGAACATCGGGAAAAAAATGCAGAAATATTGTTGTATAGTCATATACACATACACATAATAAATATGCATATATACACATATACCTGCAGAATACATATTGACGCAATAATAAAGACGAGCGAAACAGTTCTTAGAAAAATATATCTCTCACTTTATTATAAGGTTTGTGTGCGAGAGGGAGTTGGAGACCGAACAGAACTGCAATATATTAACCCCCACTCTTATAGCCATCAGTGTTGTGTCTTTCTTGTTCTCCAGGGCCACTCAACCGGAGGCCCAAGGGCTCAGCTTTCTGCTGAGTGCTGGCTTTCTCTACCACATCTTGTCTCTGACTCACCTGATCTCTAACTCACTGACTTCCTGTCTCACCGAGTTATATAATAGTTCAATCGCCCACTCAATATCTATTCTCATGGCTAGCCAGGCCGGAATATGCCACTTCCTGCGTCTTTGGACCGGTATGTTTGATCATCATAAAGCGGAAATAACTGTCACGCAGTGCAGAGGTCACTCTCTTCCGGTGCATCAGTCTATGAGTGTACCATGGGATTTTACCTTGTCCCATTTTTTCAACCTAGCCCACCTACGCGATTTCTTCTCATAACTGCCATCGGAATGTGTCACTTCCTTCCGGTGCATCACTTTGGAGTGGCATGTTTGGCCGGGTCGAAGGTCAATATACAGCAATATTCCCTGCCCGACTAAAAAAAACAACAGAATTATAGAAAACAAATGCTTTCATCATATCCATTATTGTTGCAAGTAATGGTTTGGTATGGCTCAGTTTATTTGTTTAATGGTACATCAATATTCGAAGGAGTATTGTGTGTGCTGCTAATCTTGTTTGGTTTGGTTTGGTTTGGTTAGGTTTGTATTTTTGGTTTAATGGTATATAAACCCTTGCCGACTGTTTAATGCCAAATCATATGTATACATGATTTTTAAGTGAATAGTATATAGGTAACATTTTAAAAGAGCCAGAGCTCATTTGTTTGCACACAGTTAAATGATTTTAAGCATTGCTATCAAAACTAATTGTTTTATTTGTAATCATTTAATTGGTTTCAAAGATTGCTATCTGAGACTAATAATTCACTTTAACATAAATCATTTTTGTCTACACTAAGTTAAATATTTTCAAATATTATAAATGATTAAACAGTTCCTCTTGATCCATAGAAGGGACCCTAAAAAGAACTACAACACCGGTCAGAGTTAACCTAGGAGTAATGGCAAGTCCTGCACATTCTCTAAAGCTTCCCAACTGGGGCCTCGCCTTTAGATATCTTAGTGACATATCCAGAACTCCTGGTGTTTAATTTTTACTCCTCTGCAGAGATGTAGTCGATATATGCTGAAGCCCCAGCCGATTAGGTTCTGATACTGTTGTTGTGTTAACTGTTAGATGGTGTGGATGGGCTATGCTACCAAAGAAAGAAGGAAAAATAGAATTTGCAAACATTAAGACAGTGTGGATGCTGTAATTCATGGAAGGGAAGAAGAAACAAACAAAAGCAAAGAAATATTTATCTACAGCAGTCAATAAAAGCAGAATTAGTAATAACACAAGAGAAAACAGGAATTATAAAATATACCTATGAAGACAAATGAAAGAAATTGTACAAGAGATGACCTGGAAATAGCTACGCAGAAGAAACCTTAAGAGAGATATTGGTTCTTCATTATAAAATACCAATACTGGTTCAGTGGGTAAAGTGTTCGTCTATGACCCGAAAGAACAGGGTTTGATCCCCTATAGAGTTATACCAAAGGCTCAAAAATGATACTTGATACCTCCTTCCTTAACACCCAGCACAATAAGTTACGTATCAAGGGTAAAGTGGAGCCATCCAGAGAAAGTAGCGCTCTCCCCTAAACCTCGGTGTAGTTGCTATTGAAAAGGGACACTTCGGGTCACTCTCGACGTCGGCTACCAACTTACTTTTTATGTAACAGTCCAAAAATAGGTGCACTTATCAGGCAATTTTATTTGTAGTTATCAATTTTTTTTTTTTTTACAGAGTTTGATACTAAGTAATATGTGATAAAAAATAATGTTTCTAGAATTATGATCAATTAGAAATTATAGAACAATAGTATCTTTGGTTTAAAAGATTTATTTTAGATAGATAGATAGATATGTATATTTATATAGCCATTAGATATATAAGACTATTTTTATTCTCTTAATTGCATAATGACTACAATTATCGTTAATTCAAGCTTAAGAATATTTTTCATTATATATTGAATTCTTCTCATCTCATAAATACTACTTTCCATAATATTTAAGAACACATTTTGTTTTATATTGGAATATACACATTAAATCTATTAATAAATGTTTCTGAAATAGTACAGAATTATGCCTTATTGATTCCAAAATCAAAGATATTTTTAATAAATTCAATTAAAAAAGAAAATGTATAAGCAACAACATTAAAGATTTAATTATATTCGTAAATTTTTTCCGGCAAAAATTTTAACAATCATTTTTATGCAAAAAGTCTTTCAGAAACCGAAAAGACCACATCATTTCTTAAGTATTTAATGAATTCTGACTTGAGAGTAGGAGACATTAAAACCTAGTTAAGTTTTAAACATATCTGGAAATAGATAGCTGCATACTTTTGACGAATATGCACACGGAGATCTATATATAGGTAAAGTTCTCATTATGTTTGTAGATATAAGTAACTATAGCCCAGGAAAAACGGCATATCATAGTGAAATATTTATTTATAAATAAACTTACAAGGCATAATGTAGCCACCACTTCCAACCATCAATAACGCTGGTGCCCAGCTGTGTGACCAATAACAAAAATTATCTCATGAGATAACTTACAGTGGTTGCTAAATAGAATCACATAAGAAATTGTTTTATCTTTTTAATGGTCAGTCTTTTATGTATCGGGAGAAAAATACATCTCGAGATTAATTCCAAGGCAAAGAAAAACGTCCGCCTATGCGCATAGCACATGATTTGAAAAAAATAGATCTTTCCTTGATCGATTGAATAATATCACTTCACATCCTCCAGTTTTTGAGGCCAGTCAAAAGGAAAGTAGTAACATCGGTTTTAAAATCAGTGGGATTTTTTTTATGATCAATTGTCTAATTTTTCTTTTCCTGATGTGGAAAATTTACACTCTTTTTCTCGTCTTTCTCGCATCATCTCCACTTACTTTCTTCGAGAGCCCCTCAGCCCTACGATGGATCCATCAGGCAAGATAAATCAATTTTTTTCATAGGAACTCGTAAATTAAATATCTTTTTGAGATATCTGCATTTGCATTGAAAATTAATATAGAATCATTCAACAAAATTAATATAGAATCATTCAACAAAATTAATATAGAATCATTCAACAAAATTAATATAGAATCATTCAACTCTGCTTAAATATAGAAAAACTCAGGAAATGGTTTAGCCTGGAATATTCTTAGAATAAAAAAAGAAATATCACGCCTACTAAACCTATGTTAAGTGCTTGAATTATCGAGCCTTACATATATTTCTATCATATATATATATATATATATATATATATATATATATATATATATATATATATTTATAATGTTATCCACAGACTGACTGTTTCGTTGTATCACAATTCTTCCATGTGGCTAGACACGTAGGTCGTTTGAAACTGGGATCAAAACCCGGCAACTTTACATTAGACTTGTCTTCTGCCGCTTAGCCAACAGGCGAACCACATCAGCTCGGGAATTATACTAGTTTTCGTATATATATATATATATATATATATATATATATATATATATATATATATATATATATATATACGATATTGGTTGATTTTCTCAGACAATGCGTATGTTTTTAGTATTTTCTTTTATTGTAGAATTTCTTTTCCAAATATCAATTTGTGTATTTGTTTATTCACTCGTTAGACCATATGTTTTATTTCACTCTGCGAGAGTTAAAGTTAGGGATTAACATAAAATAGAAATAATTCATATATATATATATATATATATATATATATATATATATATATATATATGAGCCTATCAAAGGCATAGACTGTTATTGATTAGTTATCGATCATTTAGAAGTTTTATCTTTCCAATAAAGAAAACAGGATTTCTTCCAAGCAACAGTTGTGTCAATACTACTCTATGGATACCCCAACAGGGCATCGACAAAACGTATAGAGAAAAAAGCTAGAGGGGTACTGCTCAAGAATGCTACTAAAATTATTTCCACTTTCATGCAATCAAAAATCTCTAATGAAACCAGATACATTTGACTGTAGATCCTATCCTTCTTCCTGTTGCACCTTTACTTTCTCCGTCACTTTGTCATTTTTCTCATTTGCTTAAATATTGAAAAACTCAGGAAATGGTTTAGCCTGGAATATTCTTAGAATAAAAAAAGAAATATCACGCCTACTAAACCTATGTTAAGTGCTTGAATTATCCACAGACTGACTGTTTCGTTGTATCACAATTCTTCCATGTGGCTAGACACGTAGGTCGTTTGAAACTGGGATCAAACCCGGACAACTTTACATTAGACTTGTCTTCTGCCGCTCAGCCAACAGGCGAACCACATCAGCTCGGGAATTATAGTAGTTTTCGTTTGTTGACATTTATACCTTACCGGATACTAGAGTGCTCAATTCGTTCAAAGAGCTTTGGATTATGCGAGTGGTAGCCGAAAACTCCTTCACTAGTGAAGCGTGGGGAAGCGTATATATTGTCATCCACAGACAAACTGTTTCGTTGTATCACAACTCTAAATATAATGTTTTGTGGCCCTTATATGGTTTAATGGCTAGCGTCGTAGGAAAAGAACATGATGACCTGAATTCAAATTCAGGACGAGCTCTTTGCATTTCACTTTACGTTAAAACTTTTGGGAAAGATATTAATCCAGTAATCCTCCCTCTAGCTATATGAAAATAGTAGGGAAGAGTTAGTTATACAACTTTGCAATTGGAACCAGTATAAGAGAAGAAAATCTCGGAATTCAAACCTGTTAAACTTCGTTTGAAAATTGATTTTGTATCACATCCTGCATTTGAGAAGGGGTTGGCTGCATTCATATATATATAAAACGCTAATTCTGCCTTTTCTAGGAGGAAATATCAATGCCATCACAAACTATTATTACCCTTGGAACTTAATAGTCATTTCTATATATTTACATATTGTTTCATGTAAAATCATTTCAAGTAAGAAAAGATTTTAATTCGTAATTATTTAGAAAGGAAATATATTTTTAAGTCGACATTAAACATGATATTGCTTTCAAATCATTGAGATAATCATTTCAGAAAATCTAAGTACCTGACAACAGAATAGTTGGGCATTTTTCTTTGTCTCCCTCGAGAAAATAATTATATGAATGTCTAGACTCTCAACTTTTCACTTTGCTTTTTTATGAATATTGATCTTATAAGAGACAAAAAGTAACACTTGTTCGTTACTCGAATTAATGTCTACATATGTATGTATGCACGTACAAAAGAATATACAGCAAAAAACGGTGGAATGGCAATGTGAGCATGAATTAAATATTAACCAGATTCTAAGTACATACATCGTGTAGGGAAGACAGGAATTATAGCAGATTTTATGAAAAAGTAACCATGGTTTGTTGTCAATATTTCGTGATCAAATTTTTAGTTGATTATATATTCGTCTTAGCTGATCATTTATTCTCGTCCTAAGAACTGTTCAGTTCTTTCATTGCCATTACAAAGATGACATGAAAACAATACAACAAAAACTAAGTGACAAAAGAACTGGACATTAGGTCTGTATGCTAACATAATACTTGCTACTCACAGTCAAGTCTCGTAGGAAACATCAGATCCGTCAGATCCGTGAAGGTAGACAAGCAATTAGCCAGTTCAGTAACTAGAACGATAACTTCTTAGCCAGAACAGGTCCTATAAATCTCGTGCGAATTGCATGCTGAACAAAGCAAAGCTGAGCAAAAAACGCCAAATACGTCTAGTAAGATAAAAAGATCCATGTAGCAAATAATGCTAAGCTTCAAAAATAATAAACAGAGGATTTAATAAACAACAATAAACCCGCGTGCAAAACTTCATTAAACTAATCAAATGAAACTATAACTGGGAATTCTTCCTAGCTGTGGCCATGTCAGTGCTATTAAATAGCTGCACCACGTGTACTCAAAGGAAATGTTTGAAGAAAAAGTAAAGAATTAAATAATATGATCCAACATGCACATATACCGATTATCATTTTATTTCATCTAATTGTTCGATTTAATCTAATTTGTTGTTATTTGATTAATTACCGACCAAAAAGATAAAAAAATTACTGAAAAAGAATTTGTCTCGTCACTGTATAAAGATTTTGTCAATGTTCTGCTATTATTAAAGCTACATAGGAAGGTGGTTCTCATCTATAATCAAAATAGTCTTACGACAGAGTAATAAGAAATCACGATTTCAAAATAATACAAAACGTATTCGCTTTGTGTAGTCTGTATTGACATCTTCGATTATTACATCAGTAGTCAGAGGAGTTTGAATTATACACACACACATACACACAGACACACACACACAAACATACACACATACATATGTGTGTGTGTCTGTGCGTGTGTCTACGTATATATATATATATATATATATATATATATATATATATATATATATATATATATATATAACTATATTAATAAATATGTGTATAATCAGATATTATACCAGATTTATATGAGAAGGTGAGCTGTCAAGTTGATAATCGAATGTTGATTACTTTTTCTCAATGTGATGCATGCACTGCAACACCGATGTTAAAATTATGTGTACTATGTGTGAGAACAATAAAATACAACCTGAAGAGCCAGCGTTCATTGTGAAACATCAAAAATATTTGAACAGGCAATTTGCAATGGTTTTAAAAGTTAATTGCTGGAACATTACAGAGGAAAAAGCAAGGATTATGCCAATCAATATTGTAGAATATTTTTAGTCAAATTTTAGAAAATTTAAAAATTAAAAAAAACACATATAAATCAAATTTATTATTTCAAATCCAGATCTCAGAAAAACTTATTTCATATGTTCCTCTCTCTTGAGCTCGAACTATATCTTCAAACGTCTACTTCCTACGGAATTATTTCCATTTTACATAAATTATCGATAAAATATATCACTTTCTTTATAGAGTTCAGTTTTAAATGGTGTTTGATTTTCGTATAGCTCAATAATTGTTCTCTTCAATAGTTTTGTCTCAATCAATTTTCTTTTAAAAACGTTTGCAATAAAGTTTAACTAATGACGATATGGATAGACTCTGCCTCCACTATATATATATATATATATATATATGTGTGTGTGTGTGTGTGTGTGTGTGTGTGTGTGCATTTAATGTTTTAAGGATCTAATCAAAAATTACCTCAGAAGGTTTTCAGCCTAGTCGGCTCGGGCAATAGAATACATCGTTTACAAATGTATCCACAAAATATGCTTCCAAATCTTATCATCATCATCGTGTTGCTGGCACGGATTTCCCTGACCCTCTCTCATAACCCGTCTCTAACATCAATCGCTCCCGGCAAGCCATCTAGGCTACATCCTCTATCGGCACAGACCTGCTGTAGTTTCTAGCAGGTCGTCCAACTTTTGATCGTCCATGTGAGGGGGTCCATCGGAGTATATCGCTTATGAGTTCGCCCTTACTTCTCCAGCAGTCTGGTTCGTCTAATTTCGATGGTTTTCGTGGTGGGTGGTAGATGGCCGTACCGCTGCTGTTTTGTTGGGTGTTGCCCCCAAGACTTGTTCAATACAGTTCATAGCATTCTTGTATAATTGCCGTCAAGCTATTTCTACATAAGCTTAGTTAGTGTCCACTTGGGGCCTCCATATAGCAGCATTGGTACGACCGCTGCTTGGAAAAAGCAGCGTTTTATTTTATCTGACTTCCATATGACCGAGAGTCACTCGCTAGCTGTTCATGCGTTTTGATGTGATTTTCAGTTGATGAGACGCTGCTCCCGAATAGGTGAATTGTCTGCTAGTTTCAGAGGACCACCATTTCGTGTGGAGATGTTGGCTCTTTGATTAAAGTTCACGTATTCTGTTTAGTCTGTGTTGACACAGATGCCTATGCCACCTGCTGCCCATTCCAGACTATTAAGCAGGGATTTGGCTTAGATGGATATTGGAAATATTGGAGAGTGTTTAAAACCTAAGTTAGTGTAAGAATGAATTTTGTGTAGGATGGTGTGATAGAGGGAGGAAAGGCGCTGGTGGGAGGTTTAAAATAGATAAATTTAAAAAATAGAAAGCACTAAAAGAACTCGTGTATATCTAAATAAAAAGACCGAATATTTAAATAGCATTCCCATTCCCCTTCCGAGATGTAAGAATCGAACTCCTATAAGAAACCTCCAAAGAAAATCTTTAACTTCTTTGTTTTGAACTGGACAACTAGAGTCAATTAGCTTTTGTCTTTTTTCTTAACTATTGTTTAAACACATGTTTAAGATTTTATTATGTGTATGAAAGTAAAATCTTTGATGAATATTATCTGTGATTTAAATGAAAATGACCGATAATCTGAATCCTAGTTTTCGTCTGAACAATGAAAAACTAGGTAAAAGATTTTTCTATACATTTGGAAATATTCCAGAGTGTTTGAAAACCTTAGTTTTTTTTTTGTAAAAATGAAGACTTCAAGATTACGATAAACCGTAAATAAGGACTGTCCGGTGAATTTTAGAAATAACTTATCTGCGGACTTTAACTAAATTAAAACTTTATGCATATACGGTGGATGGAGGGACAAGAAGTAAGTTAAGGTAAAGGATTTTTTTTTCCGTTAGGTATACATCAGAAGCCATGGGAAGCAGCGTGGTGGACGTAAAGGCGGACGAACACAACGACGGGTTAACGGCGCGACTAACCAGATGCTGGGCGGACGAACCTCACGGGTTAACAGCCAGGATCTAATAGTTCAATCGGGTAACTACTGCTGCTCATCTTTTAGGGGTGACGTCTACGGATGAGAATAAAACACAAACATCAAAAGATTACCGTACACAAACCTTATGTCCAAACCACATCACCCTTCTCGCGAGTGAAAAAGAGCGCATCCTGCTGAAGTTGGAGCTCTGCCCCCAGTGTTCAAAAAATCAGCTACCGAACTCAAACAAAAACAAAAATTACCTAAATATAAAAGCACAATACAAATTACGACATTCAACGTTAGAACCTTAAATAGAACAGGCCAACTACCGGAGTTGACAGCTTCTGCGATAAATCACAACATAGACATAATATGCGTACAAAAATACAGATGCCTTCATAGAGAAGATATAAAATACCACGATATCCGCATTATTTGTCGACTTCTCCAAGGCATTTGACTCCATACACAGAGGGAAGATGATGCAGAAACTTCTCACATACGGCGTACCTAAAAAAACCGTCGTAGCCATAATGATGCTATATAAAACACGAGAGTAAAAGTTCGCTCACCAGATGGAGACAAAGTCTACTTCGGCATTGTTGCAGGTGTTTTGCAAGGAGATATATTAGCCCCATACCTGTTTATTATCATAAAACCCTACCTGCTTTCAAGGAGATATATTAGCCCCATACTTATTTATTATCATTAAGCCCTACCTGCTTCGAACGTCCATAGATTTAATGAAAGAAAACGACCTCACACTGGCAAAAAAGAAGCAGAAGATATCCTGCATAAACTATTACGGACGAGGACTACGTTGATTACATAGCGCTTCTAGCAAATCTTATATATATTTAATATATATGTAAAAAAAGAATCTAATAACCAAATATGGTTGATATGCCAAAAAGTCCATCTTAAACAAAACAAAACCATATTTAACTGTGTGCCTAAATTGAATTATTCACATTACATAACAATATTTGGAACTATTTAACTAAGTGCAAATCAATGAAAAGTGTTCTACAGAATAATTAGTGATGAATAGCAATACTTGTAACGACTTCACTGTGAGCAAAGAAATGAGTAATAGTTAATAGAATAAGTCGTGTTTGAAAGCAATTATTTAAACTATTTAAATGTGTAGAAACAATATCAATATAAGTGCGCAAAGAAATTAGTTGTAATTCATTTAAAATGAAATTGCGTTCAAACTTCAAATAAATGATTGATATTAAATTATGACTGCTTTATAGTAATCATTGAAACCATGTAACTGTGTGCAAATAAAATGAGTTCCGACTCATTTAAAATTCTTATCAACAAAATAAGTTTTCCAATCATATAGTTACCATGTATAAAGAGGATTTAACATTAAATAACCAACAACTGATATGCCATAAAACCCAACCAAACCAAACCTAACAGGGCACTTTGTGTTAATCTTAGAGGTTGAGAGCAGACAATGAAAATTAATCCATTAAGGAAAAAGAAATATGTGATGGTTGTTAAGTATTTGATGCGCAGAGAATCAAACACCCCATACTAAATCTAGCTCTTCGGAATAAGAGCTAACTTGGTCCCGGACACTTTTCAGCAAGGAGATATCTGTAACATCTGCAGTTGGGTCTCTTTGTGCAATACCGGATTTGCTACTCATATAACAGCAAACGATCGCATACTTTTTACGCAGGTCTTCTACCAACAACCTACAGTTAACTCGTTTTTATGGGTCAGCTGATAATTTGAGAAATCATATGAGAATGTGTATAAACAACGTCAAAGACAAAGAAAGTTAACTTGCTAGCTACTTACACAACAGATCATGTCAGGTTTAATTTTGCCATATCATCCTTTGTGGGTTAATTAAAGCCGGAACCATTCCTGAAGAACAACAATCATACAATTTAATCCAGAGTAGGAGGGATAAAAGGGGTCATATCTTTCCAAATATATTTCATTCGAAATTGAAGGTTATAGAACCAGTAGAGTTCGAACTCGCTTACTTAAAGGTGGCAGTCCAACACTTGACTCATTACGCTACATGGTCTCTCTCGTCTATAAAGCAGTTCTCAGTATATATAGTAATTTACTAAACTTACTTAAATGTAGCACATGGCTAAATGAATAGGGCCCGAACTCACTCGCGAGGCACTGGTTGTCAGTATATATATATATATATATATATATATATATATATATATAATTAGCTTGAACCGTTGTTTCAGGTATATATAAGTATTACGATTCTGTTGATTTTAAATTTGGCTCGAATCCGATGAAATTGCCTGCTAACACTGACAATGCGGAAGGAAATGAAATTAAAATCTCACCATACAGCCAAAAGTGAATCGACCTAACCATGACGATATTTACCTTGATATAATGACCAGAATTGGACGACAAACAGTTGTTGATTACAATAGTTTAAACGGTGACGTAAATGAAAACCTGAACACTAGTGTTCAAATCTTTATAAAATCAAATATCATCAGAATATATCATATTTTACGTAATGTATCTTCAACCGAGTCTCTGATCTTATTGACGGTAAACGAAGTGAGCAGAAGGAAGGGCACTGCGAAAGCTAAACTGAAAGCTTCTGGTCCAGAAGAACGAATACACCTCTGGAAAAAAACATTTCGAGAATTTACTCGGAAAACCTCCGAAAGTTACGCATGAACCAATCACGAAAACTATGTAAATAATTAGACATAAGACCTGGACAGTTTACGCAAGAACTCGACTCAGTAGTAAAAAAATTGAAAATAGAAAAAGCAGCTGGGCTTGATGAAATTTTAACTAACTGTCGAATTTTTGGTGTACGTGCAAAAAACCTAGAGCTAAAGAAACTGTTACAGCCATAATGATGTTATATAAAAACACGAAAGTAAAAGTCCGTACACCGGATGGAGATTCAAACTACTTCGACATTGTTGCAGGTGTGCTACAAGGAGACACATTAGCCCCATACCTGTTTATCATCTGCCTAGACTACATCTATTGATAAAATGAAAGATAACGGTTTCAAGCTAGCAAAGGAAAGAACCAGAACATACCTCGCTCAAACAATTAGAGACGCAGACTACGCCGATGACATAGTACCTCTGGCAAATACACCCGCCCAAGTCGAATCCCAGCTACATAGTCTGAAACAAGCAGATGGGGGCATAGGCCTCCATGTCAATGCTGACAAGAGAGAATACATGTGCTTTAATCAAAGAGGTGACATCTCCACACTAAATGGTAGTTCTCTGAATCTTGTGGAGATGTTCACCTTCCTAAGAAGCAGTGTTTCATCAACCGAGACAGACATCAACATGCTACTTACAAAAGCATCGACAGCTATCGATTGGTTATCGGTCCTATGGAAAATAAAAAAATAAAATAAAATAAAACGCAGTTTTTTCCAAGTAGCAGTCGTGTCGAACCGGGACATTGGCCCAGCGTTTAGAGTGTTCGCCAATGGCCCGGGAGACCTGGGTTCAATCCCAGGTCGAGTCATACCAAAGACTTTAAAAATGGAACTTGATACCACCTTGCTTAACACTCAGCATTATAAGGTACGGTTCAAGGGTAAAGTGGAGCAATCCTGGGAATGGAGTAGCGCCCTCCCCTACACCTTGGTGTAGTAGCTATCGAAAAGGGAGCCTTCGGGTCACCCTCGACTATGGTCGCTAACTTACATGAACGCTAACTAAACGGATGGAGAAAAATCTTGACGGCAATTACACAAGAATGATGCGAGTAATATTGAACAAGTCCTGGAGGCAGCACCCCACAAAACAGCAGCTGTACGGTACCTGCCACCCATCATGAAATTTATAGAAGTTAGACGAACCAGACATGCGGGACACTGCAGGATAAGTGAGGACAAGCTCATAAGTGATATACTCCTGTGGACCCCTTCACATGGACGAGAAAATGCAGGACGACCAGCTAGATCCTATATACAACAGCTCTGTGTCGATACAGGATGTAGCCTTGAAGATCTACCAGGAGCGGAGGACGATAGAGATGATTGACGAGACAAGGTCAGGGAGATCCGTGCTGGCAGCGTGACATCATGATGATGATGATGATGATGACATATTGTATTATTCGGAGATCCTAGGTCTTCTAGAAGATCTTTAAGTTTATGCAATTTCATATATACAATATATTTTGCATACATAATCTTGTACATATAGTATAGTATATTTTGATTTCGTTTTGTAATCGTTTTCTAAAAAACCAGCACTGAAAGACACGATATAATATCTGGATTGAGTTTTATCAGAAGAGCTGGAATTTACAGGTTAAAAATTAAAGTCCATTGCTTCTGAAGCAAGGCTGAGAATCAAATGAAAGGTCGATAATTAGCTCAAGGAAGCGGTGTGGTATTTGAAAGACTTAGATTCGAAAAGAAAAGTCAAACTCTGGACGCAGTATCCTTGAAAACAGCAACTGTGCAACCATTCACCTTCTATCTCACGAACTATTCAAGACGGACAAGAGATGCTGGACTCAGCTGGAGGAGTAAGAAGAAACTTATAACCGACGTTCTCCAGCATATTGACTCATCGACAACAGGTTCCTGTCTAGAGGACTTTCCAAGTGCAATGACCAATGTAGATAGATTGCGAGAACGAGTCAAGGGAATTCCTGCGGTCAATACGCCTTGATCATCATGATGATGTGTTCCTGTTTTGTTTTGTTGTTTTTTTTCTTTTGGTTTGGTTTGTTTTGTTGAGTTTTATGGCATATCAACCTTTGTAGGTTATTTAACGCTAAATCCATTTTTATGCAAATCATCCGTTCTATTTAAAACAATTCAGTTTAGCATAAGTACACAGTTTAATTGTCAAAAACATTTCCATTTCAAACTATTCAAGAAGTTATATGTAACAATTCAGTTAAGTGTAAATACAGTTTTAATATCAAAAAACAGTTCTATTTCAAATAATTCAGTTAAGCATAAGCACGCAGTTTAAAAGTAAGTACGGTTCAATTGTCAAAAACATTTCTATTTCAAGCTATTCAGTTTACTCAAACAATTCATTTTAGCATAAGTATACTGTTAGTTCTATTTAACCCATAGATAGAACCCTATCAGGTGCTACCACTCCGGGTCAGAGTGGACTGGGAGAAATGTTAATGAAGGGGTACTCCGAATTCCCCAAAGCTCCAGCATTAATGAAAACTCACCATCAGATTGTTTAGTGTCACATCCAGGACACTCGTTTGAGGAGGGGGTCTTTCCCCTCTGCAGAGCTGCAGTCAGTGTATTCTACAGCCCCAGCCGACTGGGCAGTTTCTTTTGGTGAGCGTCTTTCTTTTTGTTTTTTTTTTTTAGAAGGAACGAGGAAAAAATCTTATTATTGAATGGTTTAGTGTATTATTCAATGATCCAGTTCATAAGGAAGTGATATAGCTGGTTGCATTTATTTCTTTGCGCACTAGAAAAATAGTAAAATATCTAAAACGGTAGATAAACATAAAGTAAAAGGACACATTGCAATCTATTTCTGACGTCAACCACTGCTTCCCTTCATAAATCCTTGTATCACTTGAAATTATGACTGCAATTACACCGCTTAGACGTCACCACCCATTACGATGCTTTTAAATCAATGTAATCATGTAATCAGATCAACGAGTCACGTTTATTTGTATGTAGGTGCACAAATTTTATCATATTTTCCCAACCCCTCCGCTCGGGCAGGATATGACACAAAGTCAGTTTTTTAAACGGATTTTAACAGGTTTGAATTCAGAGTTTTCCTTCTCCTAGACTAGTTGCCTCACCAAGGCTGAAGAAACCAGTCTGTCCTACTATCTACCCATAGCTAGAGGGAGAATAATTGGATTCATACCTTTCCCAAGGGTATTAGTGCTATGTGAAATGCAATCAGTCTCGTCCAGGATTTGAACTCGTGTCGCCGTGTCCATTTCTAGCGAGGATAACCATTACACCACGGGCACAAATTTTATAGGCGCTCTCTATACAACAATCAAAAGGCATTTCAGATGTATCCAAAGCCCACAGCAAAACCTACAAAACTTTTCCGGTAAGATCTGGAACAGTGCACATTTATGGACTATATTGTGTTAGTGAGTACCCGTTCATGTTAGATGGAATATTCGAATCTTGACAAATGCAATAATGTGCAGAGTCGCTATGAAAGTAAAACCTCTTATTTATTTTAGCGGAAGCTACAAGAGTTTCTGAGTGTATAATAATATTTGAGAGAATAATATTTTGGTTGCAAAAATATTCACACTATGTATACTCCATTACTGACAATGGATTTCCAACCGCGATCAACAAAAACCGGCATTCCGCTCTCGTAATCGGGTTGCGTCGAGAGTAATTCCTCCTATTATGTTATCAAAAACTATAGTTAGCCGGAGCAGGAGAATACGAACACTGCACCTTTGCAGACAGGTAAGACCCCCGCTCCGCCTAATGTTAGTGGCTGTGTGGGAAAATAGATTTTAGTAGCTGAATACTTACTCTATGAAACGATATTACTTCGATCCTGTGTCACCAATATTTGTTAAAAGTTTTCATGGTTATAAGGACAAATATTCATTCGATTTTCTCTCATGGAATCTTACATAGGAACGTGCCAGTGTTGACCAACCAGCAAGGATTTATTTATAACAGCTTGGTATGGACACTTGATGCGGTCCAGTGGACCTGCTTAGAGCAATGGATGATTGGAATAGGTGGCGCACGAGAGAGAGAGAAAGAGAGTTATGGTGTTCAGTATGAAAGAAATATGGAGAAAGTTGGATAAATCACACTTAACTCGAATTTCTTTAAAAAATAACACTTTGCCATAATACATTTGAGAATCCTTTTCCTTTTCCTTATCACTATACCTTTTCACCCTTCCTCAACCTAATTACAACCTAGATATCACAATATAGACAGTTTTCTGTGATATCACATTATCGTCAACAGCTTTCCATGAAACAAGATATGCCAAAACCCTTTTCACCCAAACCCTTCCCTACCTTTTTTTCTTATCAGTTGCTTAAAGTCCATCTCCATTTCAAAACAGAAAGTCTTTAATTAAACCTGATACATAAGACTTTAAATCACTCTTAGTTTTCCTGCGACAACTATACCCCCTCCACCATCTTATCTTGTGGTGTAGTCGTTATCGCCGTAGGAAATGAACACGGCGATACGAGTTCAAATCCTGGACAAGACTGATTGCATTTCACATAGCACTAATACCCTTGGGAAAGGTATGAATCCAATAATTCTCCCTCCAGCTATGGGTAAATAGTAGGACAGACTAGGTCCTTCAGCCATGGTTAGGCAACTAGTCTAGGAGAAGGAAAACTCTGAATTCAAACTTGTTAAACTTCGCTTAAAAATTGACCTTGTGTCATATCCTGCCCGAGCGGGGGGGGTTGGTAAATAGTACCATCTTATCTTTTCTATTCACATGCTTTTAAAAAGAAAAACTCAGAAAACTGTCTAAATTCGAATGAAGTGTTTGATTTATCCAACTTTCCACATATTTCTATCATATATATATATAATAAAGTAGAGAAATAATAATATACAACCACGAATTCACATCCGCTTACACAACGTGTTGCGTTTGTAGCTTGGCTTAACCTCATAAAAATACGCATCCATACGTAACTATAACACATATACGCATACGCACACACCCACACACACTCACACACAATCACACGTAAACATTCATAGGAAATCCGAACGGTTTTTGTCTGTATTTTTTTGGTATTTTTTCGATTTTCAATTCCTTTCATTTTCTTAACTGCCAGATGATTGTCGTTTTGCTAAAAACTCCATGAAACCCAGGGTCGCAGTCTAATGGCCCAGCGGTTAGAGTGTTCGCCAATGGCCCGGGAGACTTGGGTTCAATCCCAGGTCGAGTCATACCAAAGACTTTAAAAATGGAACTTGATACCACCTTGCTTAACACTCAGCATTATAAGGTACGGTTCAAGGGTAAAGTGGAGCAATCCTGGGAATGGAGTAGCGCCCTCCCCTACACCTTGGTGTAGTAGCTATCGAAAAGGGAGCCTTCGGGTCACCCTCGACTATGGTCGCTAACTTTACTTTTACTTATATATATATATATATATATATAGGCAAACTCCTCTTTCGAGGGTGTGTCCTTCGATCATCGAATAGTCACGGCCAAAATACGACTATGCCTACGAAAGAACGCCATACGAACAGCGACCACTAAGCACTATGACTGGACCCTACTTACCAACAGAGATATTAGTGACAAATATGCATTAGAATTAAGAAACAAATTTGAAACACTACAAGAGAAGACAGAAAAAGTTACCCCAAATGACGAATACGAGAATTTTGTTGAAGCACACCTTGAGGCGGCATCAAAGTGTATTCCAACAAAACCTAGAACTAAATATAGAATCCCTTGGGAAACGTTAGCGATTAGAGAAAAACGTGCACTCGTGAAAACTGCCTCCAAAAGCTATCGGAAGAACCCAACAAACATAAATGCCCGAAAACTAGAAAAGGCACCATATCAATTAGCATGAATATATCTAAAAGAACAGATAGAATGCATACAAAATCAGATAGATAAGATTAGAGACACGGTGGAAGATAGGCAATCGAAGATAGCCTGGCAAACAATAAACGAAGTGAGTAGAAGGAAGAGCACAGCCAAAGCAAAATTGAAAGCAGCAAGCCAACAAGAAAGAGTAAAACTGTGGAAACAGCATTTCGAAAATATACTTGGAAACACACCGAAAGTAACGAATGAACCGATCACCAGAATTATCAGTAAGCAATTAGTTCACCAAAGAAGAACTCGACTCGGTTCTTAGAAAAATTGAAAATAGGAAAGCTGCAGGGCTTGACGAGATCCCCCACCCATCCAGAAATATGGAAGACCAGACAATTCGACGACATACTGCTCCGACAATGCAACGCAGTCTATAATCAATATAGAATAGAAAGATGGATGAAGGGATTCATCCTTCCTTTCCCTAAAAAGGGTGACCTCGGATTAGCCAACAACTACCGAGGTATAACACTTACATCCATTGCTGCAAAAATCTACAATGCCCTACTACGAAGCAGCATAGAACCCAAAATAGACAACATCTTTAGAAAAAACCAAAATGGCTTCCGAAGAAATAGATCCACAACCTCACAAATATTGATCATCCGTAGAATCCTTGAAGGCGCTCGGGCAATAAACTTACAGGCAACATTACTATTTGTCGACTTTACCAAGGCCTTCGATTCCATACACAGAGGGAAGATGGAACAAATCCTACTAGCATACGGTCTACCAAAAGAAACCGTAGCAGCAATAACGATTCTCTACAGAAACACCAAAGTGAAAGTGCGTTCACCAGATGGAGATACAGAATACTTCCATATTGTTGCAGGAGTACTACAAGGAGACACGCTAGCCCCATACCTCTTTATCATCTCTCTAGACTACGTGCTTAGAACTTCGATCGACAAAATCAGAGAAAATGGCTTCGAGCTGACAAAGAAAAGAAGCAGAAGGTACCCCGCAAAAACAATTTCCGATGCCGACTACGCCGATGACTTAGCGTTACTGGCGAATACGCCTAACCAAGCCGAGACACTTCTGCATAGTTTGGAACGATCCGCCGCAGGCATTGGCCTCCATGCCAATGCATACAAAATTGAATATATGTATTTTAACGAAAGAGGCGACATTACCACACTAGACGGAGCCTCTCTGAAACTAGCAGACAAATTCACCAACCTAGGAAGCAGCGTCTCATCAACCGAAAAAGACATCGACACACGATTAACAAAAGCATGGACAGCTATCGATAGGCTCTTGATCATATGGAAATCAGACCTTACCGATAAAATGAAACGCAGTTTCTTCCAGGCAGCGGTCGTATCGATACTGCTATATGGATGCACTACTTGGACGCTAACTAAACGGCTGAAGAAGTAACTAGACGGCAATTACACAAGAATGTTAAGAGCAATATTGAACAAGTCTTGGCTACAACACCCCACAAGACACCAACTATACGGCCACTTGCCTCCATTCACAAAAACTATACAAGTTAGACGAACCAGACACGCAGGACACTGCTGGAGAAGCAAGGACGAGCTCATCAGTGATGTACTCCTATGGACCCCCGCATATGGCCAAGCAAAAGCAGGATGACCAGCTCGAACATACATACAGCAGCTATGTGAGGATACGGGATGTAACCCTGAAGACCTGCCAAAAGCGATGAATGATAGGGATAAGTGGCAAGAGAGGGTCAGGGATATCCGTGCTGGTGACACGACATGATGATGATAATGATGATATATATATATATATATATATATATATATATATATATATATATATCTTAAAGGAAAACAAAACCCGGTCACATTAGGATTATAAATTTATTTCCATCCTGCTATGGGTATTGATACGAATGGTGCTATTGATTCATATCATACCCATAGTGGGATAAAAATAAATTTATAATCCTAATGTGACCGAATTTTGTTTTTCTTTAAGTAATTGTTGCTCTGTGATATCAGTTACATTGAGCTCTTTACCAGGAAGATTTAAATGTTCATAGTTGAATGATTTTATTGTTCTAACGGGATTATTCCCGACTCCGGTTTAACTTGACTGAATAATATATATATATATATAAATTAAATCGCCTGTCGGGACTATCCTACTACAGTTTCGCCAAAAACGGCTCCTCGGGGTACCTAGCACCGAGTCGTTTTAGGCGAAACTGTTGTATGATTGTCCCGACTCGCGATTTAATTTTTGTAATTGGCTCTATTGAGTATTAAGCACTTTTTGTAACCGTAGCATTGTAGCATTTTGCGGTGGGTTTTTGTTCTTTTGACCAACTGATTGCATATCTCTTGATTTTTTTCAACTGGTGTGACGATGTTGGCCTTTTCTTTTTTTTTTTCTCCTGATAATCTTTTTCTTTCTTCCCCGGGCAGTGATTCGAGATATTGTTTTCTCTGAATTCTGGCGGGTTTCTTTTTCTTTTTCTTTGTTGCCGTGTATTGCTGGTAGATAGTAAATTAGTAAGTATATATATATATGTGTGTGTGTGTGTGTGTTTCTTTTTTCTGTTATCATTTCAATCAGAGTGTTCAGCATTAAAAGTAAAGCTATATTTTATAATGAATATTGATGATCATAATCATAATAAAAATTATTATGATTTTACTCGTGATAATTTTTTTAAACACGCTTTATCTGTTGATTTTTCACGGAAATCTATGTGACCAGATTGTCTTCATTCTATCTCCTCTCTCATATCCAATTCTATTAATATCTATCTGGCAATCTATTTCATTTTTTCCCAGTTTACTGTATTCGCTTAGTATAGAAGTCAATGTTTCCATTCTATCACAATATAAACATATTATTGTTTACTCCATAAGTGTTTTTCAAATCAGCGTTAGCTGATGGTTTTCACTCAAGTTTGAGTGTTAATAAGTCCCCAGGACTCTTCTCAGTATTCAGGCTGATCTCAATAATGTTGTAGTTTTGATAGTCATCCTGTTATTTCCAAGTCCTCTAGTCCCTTTAATACCCCTTCGGTGACTGTACCAAGAGCACCAATTACAATTGATATAAAAGTTACTTTAATGTTCCACAGTTTGTTTGTTTTTTTCAATTCCCTAACAATGTCGAGGTACTTATCCTTCTTTTCATTTTCTTTCAATTTTATTTTGTGATTAGCCGGGACAGCAAACTCTACAATTTTGCATGTTCTCTTTTTTCTTAATTTTGTTGTTTATTATAAAGTCTGGTCCTCTTGCCGAGATTAGATGATCCGTTTTAATTTAAAATCCTGTAAGAGTTTTTTGTCTCATTCTCCTGGACATATTCTAGATTGTGCGTATACCATTTGTTCGTACGGTATCTCATCTTATACTCCTTCTGTGCCAATTTGCTGCATTTGCTTATTATGTGATTGATCGTTTCGTCTCTATCACCACATTATTATTATTATTATTATTATTATTATTTTACTCTTTTGACAGTTTTTCACATGGTGACTTTTCAATGGAGTTTAAGAGACACCAAGTTTTCTCAAGACTCAAAGGACTCTTCTCGGTATTTTGGGCAATCTTGATAATGCTGTTGTCGGAAAAGTCTTCACTTGTCTTCCTATTCCCAAGACTTCCTGTCCCTACTCCATTCATTTGAGGATTGTTCCAAGTGCACCCACTACAATCGGTATCACTGTCACCTTCATGTTCCATAGTTTTTTTTAGTTCTTTAGCAAGGCTTAAATACTTATCTATCGTTTCGCTTCCTTTTGATTTTATTCTGTGGTCTGTTGAGACGGCAAAGTTCACTATATAGATTTTCCTTTCGTTATTGCTGTTGTTGTTGACTATCGCTGGGTATGGTCATCTGACCAAGATTAAGTGATCTGTTTTTATTTCAAAACATTAGAGAACTTGGTGTGTCTCATTTTCTGGACGGATTCCTGTTGTCCATACACCATTTGTTCGTATCGTTAAATTCAAATTCCTTGCACAATTCCCAGCGGATCACCTTCCTCACTCTGTCGTGTCTAGTCTTACACTCTTTTTTGTGCTAATTTGCTGCAGTCACATATCATGTGATTGATTTTTTCGTCTCTATCAACACGCAACCTACATTTCCTATGTTGTTGCGTCTTATCTATTTTTGCTTTGTCATATACATCAACGCTATCTTCAATGCTGGCAAGTCATTATCTTCCTTCTATTCTTGACACATATAGTCTGTTTTAATAATTATAATAACTATAATTATAATGGTCATGATAATAACAATAAAAGTATATGTGTCAAACGAATAAATTGCAAAAAAATAAATAAATAAATAGCGGGAGTATATTGTTATTTCACACATTTGAGAGTTTTTCACACCAGCGTTAGTTGATGGTTTTCTACTGGAGTCTGAGTGATAAAAAATCTCAAATCTCCTGGATTCTTTGTAGCATTTTAGCTGTAGTTTGGATGGTCTCAACTCGCCCTCCAAGTCCCTCTACTGATCCAATTATTATTATCGTTACTTTCACGTTCCATAGGTTTTCGGTTCTCGAGCAAGTTCCAGGTATTTATTTCTTTTTTAGCTTTCCCTCAATTTCATAATTTTTCTATACCAAATTCCATCCCTATAAATACTGTCCGTATTAGGTTTTCAATTCTTCTCATTTGCAAACAGTTTGATGCCATCCATGTACATTAGGTGGTTGATTTTTTCACCCGATTTATGCATGTGCATTTCCTAAGTATGTGATTGAGTGGCATCTTTGCTATAAAAAATAGTAATGGTGATAGCGCATCTCCCTCGAAGATGCCTCTCCGGATTTTTACCTCTGTTAAATTGTTCCCTCCTACTGTCACTTCGACTGTTTAGTTTTCCATGGCATTATTGATAAACTTTATGACTTCGAAGGATATCTGGTACCTTTTTAGACAGTCTATTATACAGCTATGCGGGATTATATCATATGCTGTTTGTAGTCAATCCACGCCATAGCAAGCTTTTTCTCTTTCGTTTTGTTCTCCTTGAGGATGAGTTGATGAATATATAGTAACTCTTCTGTACCTCTGGTCTACTTGCAACATCCTTTCTTTTCCTCGTGGAACAGTTCGTGGCTTATTAACAAATCGTATACCTCCTCCCTAATTTGTGCTGTTAATATTTACCAATTAATCAACAGGCACATCATAAGTCTGTAGTTGTTGGAAGCGGTTGCTTTTGTGGGTCTTTTTGGTTCAGGGTGGTCTCTCCTATTGCCATCCATTCGGGTTTGTCTATTGAAGGGATCTACTGATTTTAATAACCAGTCTGTCAGGGAGAGAAGTGAATCTTTTAAACTGGTATCTACGTCAGCCACCTTGGCCTGGCGTTTTCAAATTTGGTACTTTTTGAATCTTGCTATGTGTGAATCGAATTGTATTTTCGCCTTCGGTGCGTCTCCGACTCCTTTTAACTCTTTTCCCATGTTGCTTATCCGTTCGACTTATCGATTATATTCCCTTCGTTCCCATCTTTTGCTCCAAAATTGTTTTATTTCCTTGTCATTATTCCCTTTGAGAGTTTTTCATATCAGTGCTAGCTTTTGTCTGTGTATTGGAGTTTGAGTATCAGTGAATCTACTCAGGCCCCCAGGACGCTTCCTGGTATTATGGCCAATCTTAATAATGATGTAGTTTGGATGGTCTCAACTTGTCCTTTTATCTCTAAGTTTTCCAATCTCTTTACCAATATATTACGGATTGTTACGAGAACACCAGTTACAATTGGTATCGTCGTCACCTTCATGATCCCTAGTTTTTTTTAGTTCTCTTGCAAAGTCAAGATATTTATCCTTTTCGCTTAATTTTATTCTGTGATCTGCTGGAATGGCAAATTCCACTATTTGGCTAGTTCTTGTTTTTTTTTTTTTTTTTTTTTTTTTTTTGTTAATTATCACTAAGTCTGGTCATAAGGGCCGAGATTAAATTATCTGCTTGTATCACAAAACCCAAGAGAACACTGTGCGACTCATTCTCCTGGACAGATTCTGGATTGTGCATATACCATTTGTTCTTATAGTCAAATTGAAATTTATCACACAATTCCCAATGGATTACATGTCCAGGTCTTCTTTTGTGAGATTTAGCTTGTTTGTCGAGGGAAATATCCATACAATTGATTTTCTTGGTTTTTGAAGTTATTGTTGTTCTATTGATCCTTGTATTGTCTCCGTTGTTTCTGGTCGCTTAAATGAGTCTCTCAGGGCTCTTTTTTATATTTAGTCTTCAAATTGTTGTATTGATGTATCGACGCTATCTTCAGAGCTGACAAATGGTTCTTTCTCCTTCTTTTCTTAACTCATATAGTCTGTCAATGTTTTCTCTGAGATGGAAGGCATTGGTTTCTTGTTCTTTACTGCATCTGTTGATGTTCTTTCCTCGTGAACTTCAAGAATGTCCTGAGTATCATACAAGGTGTTTATCCCTTTAAGATATCTTCTATATTGTTTTGCTTCGAGTAGTTTTGTCTTTCTTCTGAGATACCCTTTTTAATTTTTTTTTCTTTCATCTTTTACTCTCTGATCGTATCTGCTTCCAATATTCCCAATTATTTGTAGGTTTCCTTTTCTTCTAGAGTTCTGATTTTGTTTTGATTCGGTAGTTCTGTTCCTTTTGTAATTCATCGTTTTCTGCTTCTCATTATTAGCATGGCCCTTTTTTCTATACCGAATTCCATCCCTATATCCAGACTTTATATTCTGACTGCTAGTATAAGAGTCGACTTCTTTTTAGTCTCCTGCAAACACTAACTATCACATGTGCAATTTTCATTAGTATGTAATTCAGTGGCATCATCGCTCATACAAAAAGTAATGGTGATAGCGCATCTTCTTTGAAGAAACCTCTTTGGATTTTCACTTCAGCGAAACTTTTTCCTCTTGCTGTCAATTTCACTCAACAGTTTTTCATGGTTTCCTCAATAAACTTTGTGACTTTGTATAACATGAACAGTGGGTCACAAAAAATAAAATCAAATGAATAAATATTTAAGTTTTAACTTAGTTAAAGTACGCTAACCGGCTATTTTTATTCTTTACTTCTCGCAGTAAGTACCTGTGCGAGTTTTCGGTATTCCTGTATCACCTTTTTGGTTTTATATTTACTGCCCTTATTTGAGACTTTGTTTCCACAAAGGTTGGTCTTTCACAGTAAAGAGTAGACTCCTTACATATCTTTCTGGTTTCATTAAGAACAGTAATTGTTCTTAATTACTGCTTTCAGACTATATCAGGTACATATGTTTTCATCTATCGAGAAAAGGTTCCCGTAAGCCATGTAGAATTTAACGCTGAAAGTTTAAACAAATCTAATTCGTGATTTCGATATAGATTAGCTGAAAAAAAACTCTGGAAAAATGACCTAATTTAAATTACAAATATTAACCAAAAGATTTCACAAAGCCCCGAAATATAATTTACTTTTCAAATTAAAGACAAATTTTACTAATTCGAATTTCTTCGCGAAAAAACACACTGCGAAGATTCGTTTGTCTTTTCCCACCTGTTCGATCCTATGTCAGTCCAACCTTTTTATATAAGAAGTCACGTGACATTCGAGAATATTCTATTCTAAGGTAACCACCCAATTATTTACCATTTATTACCCATCCCAGATACATTCTTTCTTCCCCCTACAAGCAAAAGCCACATGTAAGCCATATAGAATTTAGAAATTCGTGATTTTGAAATAGTTCAGCTGAAAAAAATGATCAAAAAATGCTCTCATTTAAATCACAAATATTCACCCAAAGATTTCACGAGCCATGAAATCTATTATGCATTTCAAATTAATGACAAATTTAACAAACCCGATTTTCTTCTCGAAAAAAACACATTGCAAAGATTCGTTTGTCCGGGCTGTTCTATCCTCTGTGACTCCTACTTTTTTTTATAAGAATAAGAGGTCACCTGACATTCGAGAATATTCGATTCTAATGTCATCCCCCATTATTTACCATTTATCACGCATCCCATGTACATTCTCTCTTCCAACTACTGACTGAAGCTACACATAATTATTATTATTATTATTATTATCAATATAAAAAAGGTTTAGGGATATTCTACATGATAATCTAACGAAATTACACACTAGAAGATCTGGACATGGTTCGGAAAAGGAACCTCTTGGAAAGAAATTCAATCATTAAATAGCAGCACAAAACCATACCATAAAGACCAACTATATTAAAGTTAAGATTGATAAAACGCAACAGACCAGTAAGTTTAGATTATGTGGAGACAGAGAAACAGTGAATCTCTTAATAGTCGAATGCAGCAAACTAGTTGAAAAGAATTACAATTTTAGACGCAACTGGATTGGAAAAGTGATCCACTGTGAAATATGTAAGAAATTAAAATTTGGCCCTATTATTAAATGGTATATGCACACACCAGAGACCTTTCTAGTCAATGAGATGCATGCAATTCTCTGGTATTTTAAGATATAAGCGTATTACCTAATCCCTGCCAGAAGACTATATGTACTGTTGATTTGCAAGAAAAAAGCATGTGATGTCTAGCAGTTTTTGAGGTCTCGACTGAGAATAAAAGAAAGCGAAAAGATAAGTAAATATTAGTTTTAACCGGAAAGACATGTAAGGAGCCTACTCTTTACTGTGAAAGACCAGCCTTAGAGGAAAGAAAGTCTCAAATTTGGGCAGTAAATATGAAACCCAAAAGGTGATACAGGAACACCTAAAACTCGCACAGGTACTTATAGTGAGAAGTGAAAAATAAAAATAGCAAGTTAGCGTACTAGTAAAAACTAGTTTTGCCCGAGAACTGAAAAATGTGTAGAGCATAATGGTGATGGTGATACCAGTTGCGACTTGTACGAGTGGAACGTTTTCCAAAAGAATGAAAAGCAAACTAGAGAAGCAACAACTCAGAAGAAGTATCGAGATGACTTTGATAATAGCATTGTTAAGACCAGCAAGGATACTTAAAAATATCCCGGAGAAATGAGGAGATTTGTAACGCAGACTCCTGAAAATTCCACCAGCTAACGCTTGTATGAAATACTCCAAAGATATAAAATAATTATCAATTTTTTTAATCATCCTTGAGAGGTGTTTCATTTTAAATACAATAATTGAACACTTTTTAAGAATTTGATAGCATATTGATCCATTAAACTAATGGGCAGAGTTTTCCCCAATAGCCAAAGAGACCAGGGTTTCGATTCCAGGTGGATTCAAACCAAATACTCAAAAATGGTACTTGATACCTCGTTGCTTAACACTTAGCATTATAAGGTAGGCATCAAGGGTAAAGAGGAGAAATTCAAAGAAAGGAATAGTGCCCTCCCAACACTTCGTAGTTGCTAAGGAAAAGGGAATTTTCGGGTTGCTCTCGACTAACATCACCAACTTTACTTTAATGCATATATATATATATATATATATATATATATATATATATTTGGATAAAAAATCCACTTCCTTGGTGTCATTATAAATTTACTTCTTGTCTCGTGATGACCATCATCAGATGCAGCAGATAGAACATTTTTATTTTGGGTGTTCTTACATTGCTTCCGGCCAGAATGAGATTTGAAAAATGTTTTAATTTTTTAATCAAAATATTTTTTCTATTGAAGTAATTCTTTAATATATTCTATCATTTTTTTTTAATCAAGAAAAAAAAATTACGGTGGTGATATTATATCTATTATTTTCTTTTTATTTATACCATGTTTATATAATCCTAATAAAAAAAACAAAATTGTGTTACGCCTAATTTAAATATTAGTAAATTTTTTAAAAATAATACCGGAAAAATTAAGTAGTGGTATGTGACTTATCTAAAATTATAGATAAAATCTGCATGCATACTTCCATTGAAATTATTATGTTTAATAAAGGTTATATAATATAATTCGTGTTATCAGTAAAGGATAATTCAATGCTGATAATAATTTACAAAACTAATCCTACCCTTGGATTTTCTTCCTCAGATTTTATCAAATGAATATATATATATATATATATATATATATATATATATATATATATATATATATATATATATATATACTTTAAGAAAAACAAAAAACCGGTCACATTAGGATTATAAATTTATTTCCATCCTGTTACGCGTTTTTGAAAATTTCAAAAACACGAAAAAAATTTAACAGGACTTCTTCAGATCCTATGGATAAAAAAATATAGAATAGACACAGAAAAAGGTGGGAGGGGATAGAAGAGGGGTGAAGGGTTATCTCCTCATTTAGCCCACTTCCGTTTATATTTTAATTTCGGTTAGAAATGTAAATTTATTTTTTAAAATTTTTTAATTCTTATTTTAATTTTTAAATTCTAATTATATTTTGACTTAAACTACAGATCTAAAATTAGATTAGATTTTTAACTTTATTCAATAACTTTACGTAATGAGAATTATATTAATTATATTAAATTAAACTCAAGATTTAATTAATTTTAAATTATTTTAAAATTTCAAAACTGTTTAGAAACTATTAATCAGTTACACTTTTTATGATTAGTACGTATATACGATATGATTTTTCCCAATTTTCTATCTAACATTTTATTTTATTTATTCATTTACATTAATTCTCAGTTTAACTCTATGCTTTTTAAAAGAACATTTTTTAAGTTAATTATCTATAGTTTAAATTTAGCCCTATGTCTACACCTAGCTATTGATTCACTTTTTTAAATATATATATATATATATATATATATATATATATATATATATATATATATATATATATTTACACTCATCACTGATATAATGCCTTTGGAAACACAAACTTGTTATTTGAAGTGTGTGTGTGTGTGTGTGTGTGTGTGTGTGTGTGTGTGTGTGTGTGTGTGTGTGTGTGTGTGTGTGTGTGTGTGTGTGTGTGTGTGAATTTCATAAATGGATACTCGATTCTAAGTAGATTACTGTTTGTAAATAATTAACTCATAATGTTGGATTGTTCGGAGGGATTTCTTTACGCGTCGGCTGCCTACAAATTGTCAGCAAATATTTATACTTTCCCATCAGTAAATTAGCTAATGAAAGGCGACTAAAGTAGAAACAGTTGATTAGCCAATCAGATGCGTTTAAGTCACATATAAACAATGGCAAATTAACAGAGTATAGATTTAATGCAGCCTTGTTACTTAGAAGGAGTATCTTGTATCGCTCAACCAGAAACAAGATGGCTACCCGAATTTCACCACATAATATTCATAAATTTGTAATCGGAAACTGTATAAATATACAGTTTTCTTACTACGCCAAAATATATACGCCTGTAGGTGTAATCCTGAATAAATCAGAACTCATAAACCGCTTAAAAATAATTTTTTTTAAAACCTGCCAACTTTTATATGATTGCCGAAATAAGACAAGACCTATGGAATAAAGAACGTGGCTGCTCATTGATGGTGCAAAATCAAATTGTCCTGGATCCATTATTGCCCTCAACGAAATAAAAAGGAAAATAAATATTTCAGAAATATACAATAATTTTAACTGTAATTTCATTAATGGCTTCTGATGAGAAATAATGAGAGGAGGAGGTCAAAATCAGAGTTGAATGTAATGGTATCTGGCACGAAAGAGCCATCAAAATAAAGAAGTTAGCATGAAGAAAACTTTCGTAAAAAGAAAAGAAAATGCTTTTTCGTGTATAATGGGATAAAATGGATATTTTTTGCGTCGTATAATCAAGTATTAGTGATTTTAGTCAGACGCCAATTGAACGCGGTGACTGGATTTAAAAGGAAATGATATATTTATACACAAGGGGGAAATACATTTGAATATGCGAACATTTACATACAGTAGAAAGACGTAGACACATATACACATACAGACACACACGGATACGCACAAACTCATCCAATGAAAGTATAAAGTTTTGATATAATTGAAAAGAGTCATATATACAAAAGAATACTCTGATGCACACACAAACACACACACATACATACACTCACACAAATACGCTCATGCATATATATATATATATATATATATATATATATATAGAGAGAGAGAGAGAGAGAGAGAGAGACAAAAACATAGAGAAAGAAAACAAAGAGAGGGAGAGAGAAAAAGAAAGAGAAAGAGGGAGAAAGAGCAAAATGTATGTAAGTGCGTGAGTATATATGTCTAAATTTGTTGCCCTAGACAATTTTACGTGTATACATAGATATATAGATAGGTAGAGAATTATTGGAATTGCACTTTTATATAAGAATGTGCCCAAACACAAGAAAAAAATTGGCTTCTAACCACAGAGTATTATACAAAATAGTTTACTTTTATGTATATATGTGTGTGTGTGTGTGTGTGTGTGTGTGTGTGTGTGTGTGTGTGTGTGGAAACAGGGACAGAGAGAGAGCGAGAGTGATTTGTATGCATGTATATATGTTCATATGTTAACCCATGTTGATAGGGTGGAAGTATTGGAAATGCACTTACCCACATCAATGCAATGCACACCTACACAGTGAATAATGGAAAAAAAACCCGGCTTATTTCAATCGAGTAATATATATATATATATATATATATATATATATATATATATATATATATAATCTATAGATGGCCAAAAATACAGAGATAGGTACGAAGCAGATGAAAACACATTGGTTTGTGCGTCATGTCATTGCTACGTTTTTTTATAAACTAAGATTGCTTCTTTAGAATCTTTTAAGACGCTAATGGTGCCTGGTGATGGATAAATCAAGCATTAATGTCTCTTCTGGACATGTGTCTACATTGGATAGGCGAGTTAACAGACTTACACGCTTCTTTTCAACAAACCAATAAACATGTAATGCTGTATGTTTCCTTATATTTATTGTCACAAAAAGTCCGGATCGGATTTGTGGAATCATAAAAAGTACTTAATGAATAATTCAACTACACTGATTCGAGAATATCAAAGAATTGATTCAATTCAAAAATGTGCTAAATTCAAAAATAGTTTTCATCTGTACCTACACGCAATACTTAGGACGAAACCTGTGAAAGAATAGAGTTTATTGCCTCGTCTAAGAAAATGGGATATTCGGTGTCATGTGTGTAATATATGAAATATATTCAATACAAAAGTTTTTTTGATTTTTTGGTTGATTGATTGATTGATTGATTGGTCGTTTGTTTAGTTACTAGTTGTTCGATAGCATATCAACCTTTGTGGGTTATTAGATATCAAATCCTGCCCATAAATATGAATTATTTGTGAGCGAAAAATTAGCAGTTAACGGTATTTTTAAAGAGTTCATTTGTTAGAGCACTTTTAAATGGTTTCAGTTTTTCCAATCTAACAGTAATTATTCAGTTAATATCAATCGTTTGTTTGCATACATTGAAATGATTTCAAGTATTAGTCGCTAACACAAATAATTCTATATGATATTAGTCATTTGTTTGCAATCTGCTGAATGGTTTCCAGTATTCCTATCAAACTCTTATAATTTCATTAAATTTTATTCAATTATTTCCACGCAGTTAAATAGTTTAACTATCGCTATCTAACCATAATAACTCTATTTAATATTAATCATTTCTTTACACATAATTGAATGGTTTCAAGTATTGCTGTTTACCATTAGTAATTTTATTCATCAAGAATTCCTATGTAATATAAATACTTTCAATGATTGTATGGATTCAAATGAATAATAAACCGTAGTGAATGAGTGAATAGTTCTATTGCAACCGTAAATTCGATCCAAATAGTTGTTATAAATCGAGTTCGAGTCGACCTGGGAGTAATGGTAATGAAGATTATGCAGAGTTCCAAGACTGAAGTCTCATTATGAGATTGATTTTAGTGTCTTAGCTAGGACACTCGTTTAAGGTGTGGCCTTACTCATAAGTAGAAGTGCAGTCTTCGACTGGGCGGAAGTTTTTGGAAAGTAAAAAATCTGTTTGTTCGAAATTACTTTTCTTGAAAAAGAAATCAACTAAGATGTTATTTTCTCTATTTACGTAATTAACCTCCGGTCATTATAGAGTAAAAGTATTCAGGGATTTTGATTGATTGATATCTAATGCCATATCATTCTGTCTAGGGTTATTTTATGCCCAGAAGTTGGGTCATCAAATTCCTTGTACATATTTTTGTGTCGTTGTTTCTTTAGAGTATTTTTTTCACATTTCCCTATCGAATACAAATAATCTTTGAACAGATATATTTGACCGATATATAGGACAATATCAGGTACTACCACCCCTGGTTAGTTTGTACCAGGGAGTAATTGCAATGAAGGTTTCTCTACACTCCCCAGAACACAACAGCGGATGCAGTTTAGGGTTCATACCAAGGACATCACTTTTTTGAAGTGTTTGTTGATA
Source organism: Sepioteuthis lessoniana (assembly GCA_963585895.1). Classification (NCBI taxonomy): domain Eukaryota; kingdom Metazoa; phylum Mollusca; class Cephalopoda; order Myopsida; family Loliginidae; genus Sepioteuthis; species Sepioteuthis lessoniana. Next base: position 104,546,149 of record OY757905.1, on the reverse strand, counting down.
TTAGCTCTGTTCAGAGATACAAACTGCATATTCTAAACCATACTGATTGAAGGAGTGTAAGTTAAACGAGAAAAAAACAGGTACACTTAAGTGTCAATCTTAAGACACTAAAAATCCTACTGGCTATGGAAATAAATAAGCGAATAATTTTTAAAACATTTTTTAAAATTATAATTTTAATCAAAATTTAATTCGAATCATAATGATAATTTTAATTTCAAAAACGTTTTAATTTTAGTTATAATTTTTATTTTAAAAATGATTTTTAAAATTTTTATTAAGTAGATTAAAATTTTTAAAACCGTTTTTAAAATTTAAATTTTAAAAACGGTTTTTAAAATTTTAATTTTAAAAACCGTTTTTAAAATAATAATTTTAAAAACGTTTTTTACAATTTGTCCATTTTTGAAAAAAAATCCAATAAATCTCAATTTTCATTATTAGCTCTATTATTCAAGCGCTTTTTTTTTTTATTAAAATTCAGCCCGATATGAATGAGCAAGAAAAGAAACAACAAAGAATCTATGATTTGCTTGACGCTAAAACTAAGTGAAAAAAAAATTTCGAAATAACTGGAGTTTCTTTGACTACCGTATACAAAGCAAAAAGCTTTTTAAACAGAAGACGGAGTGGAGGATTGATGAAAAAACGAAAACAAAACTTCTTTACTGATCTCGCTACGGAGATTAAGAAGGCCCTCACTGTTATATATTGACCCTCGACCGAGCCGTCAATCAAGAGATGCGCCTTTGTGTAAATAAGCCGAAGAAGAGCGGAAGCAGGTGGACGTTAAGAAAGAATATAGATAGGGTGCCCGCAGTCGTCGGACAGTTAAGACAGGAATGCCAAAGTGAGAACCAGCTTACAGAGGGCTGGGCCCTCAGTGACCCACGGTTGATCAACCCCAAGCCTAGATGCGAAAGAAGTACTGCAATGGCCGTGAGAAGAACTTGGGTCGATATAGCAGTCCGTCCCTGTCTCCACCCGTCTCTCACACACAACAGAACATCACTCTTTCGAAAATAAAATGTGAGAGATGTATATTTTTGTAAAGAAGTGTATTCGTTCGTTATTGAAGTTGTCATTATTGTTGACTATGTTTCTCGCTAATATACGCTATATATATATATATATATATATATATATATATATATATATATACGTGTAGTTGTATGTGGCTGTACAACATCAAGTGAATTTGGTGCCGAAGGCCAGTTCACGCCCACATGGTGTGGTATCGAACCTGAATTGAACTAGACGATCAAAGAAACGGCCAATAAAGATTTTGAACCTTGGAGAAAGAAGAGAAACCAAGAGAAAATCGGAAACAGAATTTGACACATCATGGCGAAACAGAATTTGACACATCATGGCGAAACAGAACGAACGAGACACGAAAACAAAGAAGAAAAACTGAAAAGAATTTTAAAAAAGAGAAAAACTTTAAAGTCTGTGAGTAGAGTGCTCATTCATTGTAATTTGTTCTCTTTGTCTTATATATTAATGTTATTTGACCTTTCTAAAATATATAATGAAAATAATCTTTAAAAAAATGATTGAGCCCTACATTTTAAGCATTGAAATATGAGTTGATACAATTACTACTATGTGTAATGTAGAAACGAAGTAAGTGGGGAAAGGGAAGAAGAAAGATGGCTCTGTGTTAAATTGATTGACGGGTCATAACGGAAGCTTTCACTTGGGTTTTGATTTTCAATTTTTATGAATGAATTTGATAGTAAACAAAATTATTGTGAATGAAATTTTGTAGAAGCTTGAATAGTAATTTGAAATTAGGATTTTAATCCGAGATCTGGAAGGATTTCGGAGCATCAATGTTGTCTGGAGAATGCTCATATACCTTTGGATCCGTAGTTAAGGCTGTGGGACGGGTTCGAGTTTGGAAAAGTTGTAGAAATCGAAAGTGTTATGTGAAGTCTCCCCTAAGAATGGGTTTGAAATTTTATTGAGGTACTGACTGGTTAGTGGCCAGACTGAGTTTTAAAGGTCCACCTGGAATGGGTTTGAAAATTTTGGGGACAGGACCGTTGTGTTGAAGAGGATAAGGAAGTATATGTGTGAAATCTTGACGATCTCGTTGATGTGCCAAAAATTTTACGGACTCGGCTTTGAATTGTTCGTGGGGAGGAAATATAAGTTGACCAAATAGATAAATAAATAAAGTACTCCGTTAACTATTGAAAAAAACTGTAAAAGGTTTGGGTTGCTTAGGAAAGACCCACCAGGATATTTTAACTCATCTTTGAAAGTAAGCAAGAAACTAGTATTGTGTTGTCGTTGTCGGGACAAGTAAAATGAAGAAATGATGGCTGGTTACGAGCCTCGCTTTTGTAGAAATACTTGCCGAAAGAAGGAAGAATATTATTGGAAAAGTTTGATTAACGAACCATGCTTGTTTTATGGAAATACTTGTTAGAAATCGAATACACGGTGGCGGGTGCACAAACCCATAGTTACTATATTAAGGTAAAGACTGGGAGAAGCAGATATAAGGTTAAAAATAGTGAATGAGCAATTTATTAATAAAAAAATTTTAAAAAGAGAGAGAACGACAAGACAATGGAAAAAGACAAAGAAGAAAAAACAGAAAAGAAGAAAAAAAATTGAACACTGTTGAACACAGCATAAAAATAGAAGAAAGAGAAAAAAACGAACATTTTTAAGAAAGATAGACAGTGCATAGATTGAACAAAAAGAAAAGCTGAACATTTGTTAACTTTGATTGTGGACATACTGTAAACATTGTTTGATTTGTTCAGACTAGTTGAAAAATTAGTGAAAAAAAGAGTTGTTTGAGTTTAAAGGTGACATTATTTTTTTTCTTTCTCTCTATTTCATTTTATGAAAATTGACGAAAACCATTAACAGGCGATTTAATATTAAGTTTATGAAAATTTTAAAATTATATTGATTCTAATTATTTTTTTTTTTTTGGAATATTGGATTTTCGTGGAATAGGAAATACTTTTTTTTTAATTTTCGTTTTCGAGAGAATCATGGGCTGACACTAGATTAGGGCAGAGATTTATCCAAGTTGTGTTACGGATTGTTTTGGGGCATACAGTAAGAAGTAATTCTATATAGGAAATCAACGTCCCATGGATTTGTTGAAGGCTTGTGGTAGCCAGAATTTTCTGATTGGAGTTCCAAGTTGATGGATTAAGGAAAGAAAGGCGTGGCCTGCTCCAATATTTTGTGGATGATGTCTGAATCTTTCAGTCCCGATGATATTTTGAATTCGTGCGTGGTTTGGCGAAGTGAAATGAATCTAGAAAAGGCGAGGTGCCCATATCTTAGTAGACACGAGGGTTCCTGATTAAATTGAAAAGCAACCCGGCGAGGGTGTGATCAGGTAAAGCATGTCCTTCAAGGGTTTACAGACCAATAGGCACGGTAACAGAAACTTAATAATGAAAAAAATGTGTAACACATTGTTCATAAATATTTTTGCTTGGGCTACTTTTGGTGGTTTACAGTATGCGTGTCAGATTGTGATACATCTGGATGCATTGTTATTTTTTAGAATTGTGATGCATTGTTTTGAGCCATGATTTTTGTGGATTTATTAGGAATTGCAGAGGGCCCTATTGTGTTTGGAGGACGATAGATGCATCTGTATTGTACTTTGATGCATGCATGTCAGGATAGCCAACCACACAAAGAATAGTATGAAATAAATTTAGATAATAATTAGCCTGGCACAAGTGTTACATAGTGAAAAGGTCGCCTTATAATTAAGATTTTTATATTTTGGTGTTGTTCAAGTAATTTCTTTTTGTATTTTTGGTTGTTGTCCTTGAGCATTATTTGTAAGATGTGTGTAGGGGACGGGGATGGAAAGGGGCGTGAGGAAAACGACCACAGGTGTACATTTTGAAAAATAAGGATATGATGATTTTTATATATTGATCCTTGACCGAGCCGTCAATCAAGAGATGCACCAGTGCAAATAAGCCGAAGAAAAGCAGAAGCTGGTAGGCGTTAAGAAAGAATATGGACAGGGTGCCCGCGGCCGTCGGGCAGTTGAGATAGGAATACCAAAGTGCAAACCAGTTTACAGAGGGCTGGGCCCTCAATCACCCAAGATGCGAAGGAAGTGCTGCTATGGTCGAGAGAAGAACTTTGGTTGATATAGCTGTCCGTCCCTGTTTCCACCAATCTCTCACACACAACAGAACATCACCCTGTCGAAAATAAAATGTGAGAGATTTATATTTTTGTAAAGAAGTGTATTCGTTCGTTATTGAAGTCGTTCATTACTGGTTAATGATATTCCGCATAAGTGTGTATTTGTATATGTACACGTATAGTTGTTCTATGGGTATACAACACCCACAACGTCAATAAGAAAGCACTCTAATGAATTGAGTGTTCACGAGAAAACTGTGAGGACAGCAATTAAACAATATTTAAGCCCATACCTTAAATGCCTTGATTACTCTATATGGGGCGTTTTGAAAACAAAACAAATGCAACTTCCCATCGAAATATTGATTAGCTGAAGACTGCTATTAAGCAGGAATGGAATAAAATGTCTGAGGAATTTATTTTGAAGGCATGCAAATCGTTCCTAAGGCGTGTTTATACAATATTTGAAAAAACCGTGGCCATATTGAGTAACTTTACTGTTTTGTGTCTATCTTCTTATTTTGTTGCTTTTTTTTTAAATAAAGATTAATCTTGTTTTATAATAGAGTCTTTTATTATTCTACTAAAATATTCCTAATTTTGCTTTCGTACACTGTACATGTACCCAAGTACAAATAAAATTTTCATCGAATATAACAAATTCGTCTTTTAACATCAGTCTACCTACAGCAACAAGATAATCATCTCTCAAATACGGAGTATTTTGCGAAAATACTCATTTGTAAATTACATATACATATATTAGTTTTATATACATTTAATAGCATGGATGCTTATCATGGTTTCATGTAGACTTTACATAGCAATCGTCAGACAGTAAATGAAATATTTTGAAGAGTTCGAAAAAATCGAAAAGGTATAGTCAAAATAATTTTTAGGTGATAATAGCACATAGAATTATATATATATATATATATATATAATGTCAAAATAGAGACCCCTAATATCAAATTAGACCAATCTCAAAATACCGCTTTGAAATAGGATGTAGAGATATAAGTTGCCAGATAAACACCTAAATAAACAAATAACAAGCAAAAATATCCGATAAAAACATTTACGGCTAACTCGAAACCCATCCTGAACCTACTTTAATATCTAGTGAGAGCAGAGTTCACAGACTGACGTTTGTGATTGGAGAGATATTTGAAAACACAAGAACACTCAATACGAATTTTTATTTAACAAATGTATATACCACTTTCTCAGGTAATTTTTCTCGCTTCTTTTGTTGCACATCAATTCGTCATTGCCTTCGGAGCATATCAACTCATTGAAAATGCATCAAAACCTTTTTTTAAATGTTTCTTCACCAAAACTTTTCTCTCGAAACTGACTAAATTTCGAAACTAGTTGTGAACAATTGAAAAATGTATATGTGTATTATTCTTATCACACACACAATCTTTCTTCTTCTTCTTCTTCTTCTTCTTCTTCTTCTTCTTCTTCTTCTTCTTCTTCTTCTTCTTCTTCTTCTGTGCGCATATATATATATATATATAGACAGATCGTTGACTTGGTTACTTTCTTTTATGGCATAACAACGCTAGTGGGTTACTTATCTTGTATATTGACCGTAAATCAGGGATTTCTAGGACAAGATGTTCCAGCTGTATTAACAGGAAGACAGCTCACGTGGGTTGACAGAAGGAGAAGAATCACGTGAATCATGAGGCAGAAGAACGTGTTGGCGTTATTAAATTGTAAATTCACAGGTACTCAAGAGAGACGGAGTCACAGGAGTCAGGGTCAGCTAGTTGAAGCCACAACTAAGTCATGGCCAGAGCCGCCCTGGGCGCTACCTAAGAGGAAGCAGTGGTCCACAGTGGACTCCTGTTAAGAAACTCTCGTCAAGGAAGCAAAGACGTAAGGACCTGAATATGGAATCGCAACGTGGGTTAATAAAAAGTCAATATTGCAGTTCTTTGTCCGTCTGTTTCCGAGTCCTTCGTCTCCCTGTCTCTGTCTCATACTCACTGTCAACTTCGACACTTTCGAGTAATAAAGAGAGACGTATATTTTTTAATAAAGAAAACTGTCATTTTTCACCATTATGTCGCTATGTATGAGTTGTTACGCCGCCATGTGCCCAGCGGGTTTGCGGAGTGCCAAGTCCACCAGTTAATGCCGGGCACCGACGTTGGCTGTGGTTTGCCGAATGCTATTTAATATTACAGATATCACCAACTCCCAAGCAAAACTACATTTTAAAGCTACTCGGCGTGTTCTAGGTGAATTAATAAAAGTCAACACTGCTAACTGATTAGCTTTCCCCCACAAATGCAAAGGCTTCGACAAACACAATTTTTTCCACAAGAAAATAATGACTCTGAACTGCCGTGTTTGAGTTAACAGGATTAATAACAATACTATTTTATTGCATAAAAGAAAGAAATAAAGAAAACAAAACAATTCAGGTAAAAGTCAGGAGCAAGAAAGTCTTTCTGTACTTCGGAGGAGCCACCACTGAAATATCCGTATCCTGGACTAAGCCCTTCATAAAATATCTATAAATGGTGGAAGGTGATAAGATACTTCGGCAACGGTAGACACGGTCCGCTTTCCAGCAGACTGTGGGATTTAATGGTAGAGCTCGCTCTAAACTCAAGATGATCATTTCAGTATGAATACATTTAAATTGTATGGTTACTTACTTGAGTTCTGTGGAGTTTATCCTCTTCTTGTGGACAAGTCTTTTCTTTTCATTTAACGAGCCTTACCATACCCCGGAGTGCCATTTCTTTGGGTATTTGTTTAACGGAGCTCACCATACCTCGGAGTTTGAATTCATTCAAAAGATAAGTTCTTTCTTTTCTCTCAGGGTTCTCTGCACGGCATTATTTTAGAATTTGGGTTTCTTTCATATCCCAAAATTATGATATTGGTTTTTCAACGAGCAAAGACAACTCCTTGTGCGTCTTCATCTTTTGACGACCACATGGCAACAAACTTAACTTCTGTAGTTTGAAAATTCGCCACGTGTTGATTTTTTTTGGGGGGGGGCTCTTCCTCAGTACTAAATATGGTCGAGGGGTCTGCTTCTCCGCTGACGCACACATGGCTAATAGAGAGTGTGGTCCTTCCATGCCTATCTCACCTTGTAATTATAGAGAGTGTGGGGGAGAGAGAGACTCTCTCACTGCCACTATCCTGTAATTCTTGCTAACTACTATTGTCCGCTGACGGTCAAATATATTAGAGTGTCATATTTCCTCGTCACCCAGTTAATGTCAAATCCGTCCTTGTAGATAAACAGTAGTGGTACAAGTTAATTCATAGCTGAAGGGATGATGGAATTCTTACATCTTACATATATATATATATATATAGATTGATAGATATATGTGTACGCATGCATGTGTGTACGCGCGTGCATGTACGTGTGTGTGATGGATGGGTGGATTTAATCTGTTAAACCCCAAAGAGCCTTCCATAAAATAACACTAATTTTTACTTCTAATCAAAAGGATCAATAGACAATTTTATTGCTCAATATACGAAGTGCTCGTTTTTTAGTTGGAACACCGGTGAGGCTAGGGCAGTTTTTGCCACCACCCAGCAAGCAAAATAACTTTTGGTTAGATATTACTCCTTAACTTGATCTTATGTCATATTCTGCACCAGTTGTGAATTATGGGAGCAAATATCAATTTTAGTCGGCCTTTTTTTCTTTCTTTCTATTTCTTTTTTTTTTTTTTTTTTTTTTGGTGGGGTGGAGAATTCCAGAAATATTCGGAATACAAGAGTTATCATTTTGGAATTTCAGGAGGGGCAAGTAGCAGAAATCAAATTCCATTCTTATCAAAAATGCACAATTATGAACATTCCAATCGTGACAGTAAGTATGATTCTCTGGCCTCATGACCAACTGACAATTTTTCCTTTCACTAAAATACTTTAAGTATAAAACGTTCTACTTCATTGTATCTTATCTATTTTTGCACAAAAAGACGAGGGATTCTTTCAAAATCCAGTTTCGTTTTAGTCCTAATCGATGAACACCCAATTCACAATGTTAGGTCAAGAGTGATTTAATTTGGATCCTTTATTTGCAAATCAAAATCGACCGTTTCCTACGGTCAAAACAATTCATGGAAAGACACGAGATGCCTATATCCTGTTTGACAAAATGACATTATCTTATCTTTATGTCCTATCGACCATCTGACGATTTTACAGTCAATGGAATAAAAGAAAATAGATTTGGACATTTTGGCAGTTCTATATCTACACGGCAACTTGCAGCACACAATCATTTCTTCAGTCAGTAATTTACACAAAATGAATTTGCACGAATAGTGATTGATTCTGAACAAATTAATTTATATAACCTATAATCAAACTGGACATAGATTAAGTCTAGGATCTGCAATATCGACATTAATATAAGCTGAAGATACAATAGATTATTTCGTTTCAAGCCGACTTTTCTATCTTCAATTCATTCATATAAGATTTACAGTTGCTGTTAAACAAAATACAAAGAACTTCGCTTCACGTTATATAGCAGTTCCAATCTTTTGTTTAACTGTTGAATTGCATAAAGAAATTCAGTAATGTCAATTTCTCTTCCAGACCCAAGTACACTTTCTATATATTTCATACACAAACATATGCGGGTGCGCGCGCGTGTGTGTGTGTGTGTTTAGGATTCTTAATATAAATTATCGTAATTCTTTATTTCTTGTACACTACTTCTTTACATCATATTTACATATAACTTTTCTAAACAATGTGTGTTGTCTTTTCTTTGTAGTAAAATAAAGCTTCTTTAAAGATATACTATCTTATATATATATATATATATATCTATATAGCTATGTGATGATACGGGATGTAACCCTGAAGACCTGCCAGAGGCGATGAATGATAGGGAGACGTGGAGAGAAAGGGTCAGGGATATCCGTGCTGGCCGCACGAAATGATGATGATGATGATACATATATATATATATATATATATATATATATATATATATATATGTGTGTGTGTGTGTGTGTGTGTGTGTGTGTGTGTGTGTGTGTGTGTGTGTGTGTGTGTGTGTGTGTTTATTTGTTGAATAAATCTACCTTCGTAGATCATTTAATACCAAAGCCATAGCATAGCAAGAGGGATATGGGAGTCCATACATTTCCCAAGGATATTAGAATGAAAGTAAACTTAAGAGTGCGACTAAAATTCAATCTTGCTTTCAACGATACCTCAGTACAACTCGTTAGTCTCTACTTCACTAGGACTCCTCCTCTACTTTCTACAGATAAAAGGAAACTCTTAAGTAAATGTTACTTAGAATCCTTCCGTCCTTCCAAAACAGAAGCACCAATTCTTTCCTCGTATGCTATTTCAACAGGAACTCAGCATGTTCAAGACTTAAACCATTTCTTAAACCATGAATTCAAGAGAATAGACTTTATAAGTGATTTATATTGTTTAATCCATGTATCAACGTACACAACGATAAGTATAAGAATTATTTTTTTATCCTAGTTTTGTTTGTTTGTCTGTTGTTTTTGGTTTCATTTTTGTTTACTTTTATATGTAATTGACAATAATCAAATAATTATTCCTCTGTATGCAATTATTTTATAGGACAAAACAAAGTTTGGCAATCACAGGCGAAAACATTTTTAATTTAAATAGTTGGCACAATGATAGTCTCACATATTTTCTAACATTCAAATTAATATTTAAGATTCAAGTACACACAAAAATATTAATCAAATTCAAAAATGACGCCTCATACTCATCGTTGCAATCGTTATTAAAATTTATTTTGCTAAATATACTTTCTCCCTTTGTTTTCACATAATAGGAAAAAGAAAAGCTATGCCGATCGAGTTGTTACATTAAATCATGTTTTCCATTGATCAGTTTGTAAAAATTACAAAACTTTCAAAGATCTAAGCGATACGTTCGTTTAACTGTGTTAGTATAATCTTGGAAATTACCTTATTTTGTATCAATTGTGAGAACTATGCCGAATCTTTCTCTCTTTGTTTAATTAGATCGATGGAAATTTCCTGAAAAGAAAGTTATGATCTCTTGGTTGAAATTACTTTTCTTTCTGTAATAGTTTAAAAAACAGCCTCTGTAATATAACTCCATTAACATATATGATGTGGTAAACTTTCACGTTGGATTAATCGACATATTAGAGTTCAAAGTTAAATTATGAAAATCAGAAACGATGGTTGCGAATACTCACGTGCAAATTAACCGTGTCAGAAAAAGTTTAAGTCAGAGTTAAATTTTAAAAACCCCAGGGAAACAGACGTATATGTATTTACCTAACCCTTCCATTATTGCAGGATGTGAATCAAGGCAAATTCTTAAGGGGGTTTGGTAGGTTTGAATTCTGACTTTTCCTTATCCTTAATCGGTTGCCATAACGAGGTTAAAAAGCTCCATCTTTTCTACTATTATTACAAACTGTTTTATTCTGTTCATTGCTTTCCAATATATATATATATATATATATATATATATATATATATATATATATATATATATATATATATCCCCAGTTCATTTGCCACAAAGCTAGATGCGACACAGAGTGAATTTTTGAGAACTGGTTTGAATTCAGTTTTCATTCAAAGATACCGGTTGCCTTACCAAGGTAAAAGTGATCAGTCAGACTTACAATTTACCTGTGACCAGAATAAGAATAGTTGGATTCATGCCTTTCTCAAAAGAATTAGCACTATGCAGAATGCAATCTATCTAGTCTAAAATTTGATCTCGGCTTGCCGAGACTATTTCACACGACGATAATTGACACATCACGAGGGTATAATTTAGAAAGCAAGATGCCCCCACCATCAATAAGCATTGGAAACAATTTATAAAATAATGAATCTTTCTTCGATTCAATAAAGAAAATACCTTCTATCTTCCTCTTTATAAGACAGATCCAAAAATAACTTCTAACCTCGAAAATAAAGGTGTGTTGGTTTTTACAACCAGGTTTGTGTTTGTTCTTTTATAACCAAGATCAAGGGAAAACCTTTTCGTTTCCATAACCTTTCGTCAAAAACTATCTAGAGCTCTTCAACGTATTTTCCATTCTCCGAAAAACTATAGTCTGTTTACATTTGATATAGGAAGAATAGCAACCAGAAATCTAAAAATGTTAACTGTTTTATGATATTTGTTGACTTAGAAGTCTTTACAAATATATAGTTTGGTACAAAGTACTTTTAATACTGTACGCCTGACAAGTTTTTAGTTTATTGCTCTAACTTATTTTTCAAATTTGCTTATGAAGAAAATTATTTTCATCAAATTGTTAATACATTCTGCTTTAAATGTTAAAAAATGAAATAAAAACATTAAGTTTCTGTGGATGAATACTCACAACATTCATAAATATTAAAAGGAAATCTAAACCATTGCAACAAGTCACTGATTTTTAGAAATATCACCGAAAGATTTGGCTTCGTAGATACGAATTTTATTTTATTTTGTCTTTCTGTTTGAGTCGTTTTTATCGGCACCTATTATATATATATATATATATATATATATATATATATATATATGTGTGTGTGTGTGTGTGTGTGTGTGTGTGTGTGTGTGTGTGTGCGTGTGTGTGTGTGTGTGTGTGTGTGTTAATGTACAAAATACAATTCAGCAGTTGAAAGGAACAAAGAAATTTCAAAACCGTTCTAATGTTGAAATATAAAAGAGAGAGTTTTAGAATACATTTTACTAGTTCAATTACTCTTGGTCAAATGCCAAAATAACGAGCTTCATTTTACGAAAAAAAAAATAGCGATGTCTTTGGTTTTTCTTTCGTTTATCAAATAAAGTTACACACCTCGATGGCAACTTGCGGGTTACGTGTAACTGATTTAATCTATATTTATGAAATTTTAGCTTGGGACCGAATTTCTCATTATACGCGGATCAAAGGAGAATCCCTGATCAATTGGTTTAATCTATACATAATTCTAGACGATTGATGCCATTTAATGTCGCTTTAAAACCTATTTTATCTAATCGATGACTACAACATGGCAAGAATTCTCTAAGGTAAGACCTAAGGTGTCATAAATTGCCAGACATCTTTTGCCAAAAGCAAATAGACTGGAAGATATTTACCAGACTATGCATGAATTAAAACTTCCGTCGAACTCGTGTATGAGAATTACTTTGCGAAATAAAGATCTTTTTGACTTCGTCTGATGTAAAAGTTTTTATGTCAAACGTAAATGTTAACCTGCTTTAACAAACCGGCCGCTAAATGAGGAAATTTCAGCTTTTCTTTCCATTCTTTCAACGGAACTTGTTTGTAAATTCGCATGACGTGACGCAAGATCCGTTTTGATTCAGTTTTTATGGTTTTGAAAAGAGTTGTCATGTCAATGTTAAAATCCCGAGTCTAATCTAATATTTACCTATAACTGGAGGTAGATTAGTTTGATTCATACCTTTCACTTGATTATTAGCACAATATTAAACACAAAAGGCCTTGTGTCTATGATTTGAAACTCAGGCCGACGAATCTATTTCCCAATTTATCGACAGTTTGTAAAGAATTTTATTTATTTGTTAGGGAAGGTTAATTGAAATATTCAATTCAACTTCTGTGCCAAAGATAATAATCATAATTACTTTCATTTTACTTCACATATAAATAATTGAATCTGTCATGGTTTGATATATTGCTTTTAACGTGAACAAAAAATTACTTTTCTTCTTTTCTTTTGTTTGGTTTGGTTGGTTTCTTTGTTTAATGGCATATCAAACTTTGTAAGTTATTTAATGCCAAAGCCATTCTCCTAGAAGAACAGTAGTAGTACTATTTAACCCATAGCTGGGAGAATAAAGGGATTCATACCTTTCCCAAGGGTATTTGCCCGAAAGTTTGTTTTTTTTTCGGATTCTATTCAATTTCCTAACATGAATTTTGTTAAGGAACCTTGCAAACACACTTCTTAAAATGTAGTAATTGTTGCCTCGAAAAGACCATCTGTGATTTATCAATGATTAATCAATTAGAGTATAAATATTATTTTGTTCGTGTTTTCATTTTAAAAAGTGCAGATTATGAGTTTGCATTTGCCAAAAGGTAATTTTAATCAGAGTACAACTGGTTTACCGGACATACCAATAATGGTTAGAGTGTTCGCCAATGGCCCGGATGACCTGGGTTCAATTCCAGGTCAAGTCATTCCAAAGAGGCTATCTTGCTTAACACTCAGCCTTGTGGGGTAAAGATCAAGGGTAAACTGGAGCAATCCAAAGAAAGGAGTATCGCCCTCCCTTACACCTTGGTGAAGTAGCTATCAAAAAGGGAGCCTTTGGGTCACCCTCGACAATGGTTGCGAAATTTTCTTACTTTACAACTGGTTTAAATTCGAAGTTATACTTCTCCAAGATCGCTTGCCATACCAAAGTTAAAGAACCCATTTTATCTGAACTTTTTCTAAACAAATGATTCAATTATCTCGTGACAGATTTAGACGCATATTATCCAGTCTACGTATGTTGACAGTCATACTATTATCGATAAAAAAGATTTTTAAAGATACATCAGAAGAAAGCAGAAACATTATTAAAAAATGAAGGCATTCTTAATTCGTAGAATTAAAAAAGAATAGATACAGTTGATAATAGTAAAAACTATTTTAACTCTATCAATTTATTTTTAAGTCTGGTTAAAATCTGAGAAGATTTGTTGTATTTAACTTTCCAGTCCTAGAATGTATGAATTTATTCACGGGATGTGACACAGTAGTAGCTTTTAAACTGATATAGTTCGTTTGAATTCTGAGAACACTATCTTTTAGATTAGTTACCATGCCAAAATTTTAAAAAAAAAAAACACACAGTGCCCTAATATTTACGCAGAGTTGGAAGTGGGGTGAATAACTGGGTTCATACCTAAGTGTATTAGCGCAAATGAAAATGCAAACACCCTAGTCCAGGTTTTGTACTCGCATTGCCAGTTTAATTTTTAACGATGATAATTGTTACGCCAGAAACTTTTTTAGGGAAGTACTCAAAAGTGTTATTAAATAATTGAAACTAATTAAAATTACTTTAAAATAGCTGAAAATATAAAATTTTGTAATGTGTTACTTTATAGCCTAGCATGCTATTAAGTAACTGATTACAACATTTTATGGGCAATAGCGATACAGAAATGGGTATTCACCGATCGAAATTCGGCTCAGCCGAGTATATGACCTTCTAGGTAGTGGCTGGGTTGCAAGGGTTATGATATGCCAATTCAATCAAAAGTTTAATATTGAAATGATTACTTTCTCTGTTTGTTCACTGAAGCGTTTGTGCCTGTGCAATAGATATTACATTACAAGTAATCACCCGTGGAAATCCCACGGATATATTTCGTATTACTTTGTGAATAGTTTAAAAACTGGATACAATAATTTAGATGTATTTCCCTGTTAGTATTATTTTATATAAAGATGAATGTGCATTTGGTTTTCTAATAATCTTTTCATTCATTGTTTTATTTTTTTCCATAATTATCTGTTACTATATATTTTTATGGTCATAAATTTATAAATTCCCTTTCCATGAATGCATGTTGTAAATGGCAGCTTGCATGTTTTGTGTTACCATAAAAACTGCAATGTGGCATGCATAAGATATGTGTTCAAAAAGTGTCAAGACTGAAACAGTACTTAAAAAAGACAAAAATTAACCATAAGTTACGCATCAAGTTCCATCAAAAGAGTCCTTTTTGCCTTCAACACATCAATTCCACGCGTAGCACTCATAAATAATATTTCATTTAAAAAGTATAGACACTTCCATGACTGTTTTCAAATTGGCACTGATTCATTTAGACTGTAGTCTAGATGTTTAGATATTTCCCCATATTCTGATATAATTTACTCGGTTCTGCATAAGGCTAAATTTAAATTTTGAATTCTAAAACGAAAAAAATTATTAAAGCTTCAAACTCAGTGCTTTGTGATACAATTTGAACTGGTTTACAACTTGAGCTAACCTCATTCCTTTTCTGCGTCACCTTTGACACTTTCCAAAGACGAACGTATTTTAAATGTAAATCTTACAAACGTAGAACAGACTTTTTTCCATTAGACGAACAAGTAAAGTGCATTGCGCTTCACTGAAGAATTACCTGACACGGTAGTATCCAGTATAAACAGCGTTCTCAATGGAGCCTCACCATATTAGCATCGATCACCTTGAAGAATCTTTCAGAAAACTATACATGTAGATTGGATAGTCAAACACAACTGTTTTCAGTGCAAGGGTGCTTGCGGTGGTGTTATGGTTAATAAGACAAATATTTACCAACCTCTCACAAGGTCAATCTTTTAAGCGGGGTTTAACTGGTTTGAATTCAGAGTTTTCCTTCTCCTAGACTAGTTGCCTTACCAAGGCAGAAAAACCTAGTCTGCCCAACTGTTTACCCATAGCTGGAGAGAGAATAATTGGATTCATACCTTTCCCAAGGGTATTAATGCTATGTGAAATGCAATCAGTCTCGTCCAGGATTTGAACCCGTGTCGCCGTGTCCATTTCCTACGACGATACCCATTACACCACGGGTACTTCCTTATTACGGTTAATAAGATAGACCAGCAAAGTGAGCTCGAGTTTCATTGGGTGCCTAATTCATTCGGCCTTTAGCCACATCTAAACAAAAAGCCTAGTAAATTACTACTGTTTTCAGGGCAACAAAGAAGTCAGAATGATTTGAATAAAAATTGAAAAAGAAAAGCGGCTACTTTGTAACCCACTTGAATCGATATCAGGTGATTGAGTATGTGTCTTGTAATGTGTGTATTGACATCTTAATCCCATTTTATTATCCCTAATCTTGATTCAAAAGATTATATACAACTCAAAAGATTTATTCGTTTTAACGGCATATCAACACATCTAGGGGTATTTAATGACGAACAGCGCACATTGTACAGGGTGTCTCAAAAAAGATGCAACCCATTAATATGATATTGATTTATAACTGAGACAATCGCAATGTCGGTCATTTGGAACACGTGTGGTAAAAAATGCATCCTTTCAGCAATAGCTATCAAATCAATGTTACTGTTTTTTTATTGTTACTATATCAGTTTCCAGGACATGCATTTTTTTTTTAGTTTCTTGTCTCAGCAATAAATCATTATCATATGAATGGGTTGCATCTATTTTGAGACAGTTTTGAATGATTTTGTCTCCGAATAAGAAGTGACGCAAAATATTTTTTCTTTCTTGCCCAAGGCATTGTGATCGAGGATCTATACTTGTTATACTATACTTTTTCAAATCTGAAACAAAAAAAGAACACGACATTATCATTAGTAGAGTTATTATCAGTCACATGGGTCCCACGTATATTAAGACACCCTCAACATTTTTATATACATTTTTGAGTCATTTATTTTTTCACAGGTTTATATATTAAGAATTCCTATTTAATACCAAGAATTTGGAAACAGATCTATTTAACCGATAAATTGGATCCTTATAGATACTACCACTCCAGGTCAGAGTAGATGTTGGAGTAATGCCAATGAAGGGATTTGCTACACTCTCCAGATCTCCAAATATTAAGCCTCCTTACCAGATACACCACAGTGTCATACCCAGAAACGTCTCTTGGAGGGGATCTTACTCCTCTGCAGATGGTAAAGAGAGCAAATTATGAATTCTGTCGAAAGGACAGTTACTAAAAAGAACCAATAACTACTTAAATACAGGTGAGTATTTGTGCTTGTTGAAAAAAAGAGAGAATGCAGAACGAAATGTGTGCGCTCAGGCGCGTTTAACAATGTATACTTGTACATATTTCAATAAGTTGAAGCAAACCAGAAAAAGAATGGAGAATGACGTCGGTGATTATGAATATTGGAAAAGATTTATCGTTAATGCAATTATACAAAAAATTAGTCAACCCAAATTAGTAGAATTCTTAGCAAAAATTAATTTAGAATCTGTGCTTTTATTTAGCGTCCTAAATTGAGTTTTACTGTACAATACAGCGAAATCTAATTTGTCCTAATGAAATCGTAATATAAGGTTTCCTTTCACAGGTAATTGGTGGAGAGATTCATGCAATCTATTCTTACACGAGAAAAGACAAATTACCGTCTTATTTGGGTTTTATTCTTTCAACAATTCAATATTCGAATGTATAAATATAATCTTAATTTGATTATTCAATTATTTAACAAGATATGACAGTGATTACATTGTGTTGAATTAGTGAAATAGTGGTACATTCACGGGAGAATTTCCATAGTGATTCATTTTACTTCTGCATAACTTACAATATATATATATATATATATATATATATATATATATATATATATATATATATATTAACACGAGCCCATTTCCTACGTGGGTATCTATTACGCCTTGTACTATATATATATATATATATATATATATATATATATATATATATATATATATATATATATATAATGGAAATAAATCCTAAATGATCAAAAGAGAACTTGGTTGCACCCAATAGCTTCATGATTGCTCCGACCTGTCGGAGTTGTTTTTTGGGGTTTTTTTTTACTAGACAAACGTACAACTTAATTAATTTCAAGTAGCACGTGTGTTTTTCGTCTTTTCTTTTTTTACAATTTTTTTCCCAGATATCAATTTGTAGAGTTTGCAAATCGTATAATCTTGGGTTTTTTTTCACACCAACAGATTTTATAGATTATATATATATATATATATATATATATATATATATATATATATATATATATATGCTTACATTTGTGAGTGTCAGTGTGTGTGCGTAAGGAAATGAAAAACATGATAAAACGTTTGGAAAAACGTGTAAGACTAAAACCTATAGTCCATGTATAATCAAAATTGCTTCTTGTTAGAGCGAGTCGCGTTGGTTCTCTTCTCCACTAGATTTTAATGAAAAATAAAGCACTATTCATCGGGAAAAAGTAAGTAACTTTAGTTGGCAGTAATTATTAAAGCATTGTCCAGCGGTTGAAATATATTATTCAATGCCATATTGCCTTAAAAAAAAAAGAATTCTGGATTAAAGAAATTAACAATGATTGAAGATAAAGATGATGCTAAGAGGATTTCAGTCAATCAGATGCCAAAATATACATTTTAAAACAGACGAATAGGACAAAACATTAAGTAATTTTTTCTCATATCAAGTACTGTTTGTTTTTTGTTTGTTTTTTGGAGGGGGTTACTTCGTTTTGGGGTTGCGGAATTGTTATGTTTTTTGTTTTGCTTTATTCTGTTTTGTTTTTTTTTTTACTTTGTTTGGGGGTTGCGGAATTGTTATGCTTTTTGATTTGTTTTTTACTTGGTTTGGGTATTGCGGATTTGTTATACTTCTGTTTATTTTTTAACTTCGTTTGTGGTGGGGTAGTGTAATTGCTTTGTTTTTTGGTTTTTTTTTTCTTGTTTTGGTTTTGTTTTGTTTCTTTTTACATCGTTTGGATGGGGTGTGGAATTGTTATGTTTTTGTTGTTCTTTTTTTTGTGTGTGTGTGTGTGTGTTTTTTTACTTCGTTAGGGGGTTGCAGAATTGTTATTCTTTTCTTTTTACTTCGTTTTTCTGTTTTCTTTGGGGTTTTTTTTTTTTTTTTGGTTGGGGGGTGCTTATTGTTTTATTTGGCTAATAGAATTCAGCAAATGCCTTTATTGTCAGCTACGACAGACTGATGATCACGTCAGCTCAGAAGGCTAAGGCACAGAGCCATGAAGAAAGAAAATGATCGTTTTGAAAAAACAGTGTCCAATTTTAATCATTTCCAGTGTAAATGAAATAATTTATCTTAATTCATCATGAAATTATGCATTGTTATTGCTTCTCATTTACAATTAACTTCTCTTTTATGCTATTTGCAATGCATTCCAGTTGCAAGTCATCAGCGTTGGTTGGTTGGTTGGTTGGTTGGTTGGTTGGTAATTTTTTTTGTTGTTGTTGTTTTTTTTAAGTTATATCAGCCTTCAAGAGTAATTAAATGTCAAAGCCAGACTAGAATATAAACAGTAATCGTACTATTCAACCCATAGCTTGAGGGATAATTAGAATTTCATACGATCCTCTTGGGTATTAGCCCATAAGTGAACGTAATAGCGTGTCTAGAGTTTGTTAACTATGGTGTCGCAGTCCAGTGATCTATGATTAACACAACTAAGATGAGGATATTAGACTTTATAACGGAGATGCATGTGGACTGATAGTTATCCTCGTTGGGAAATGAGATCGGTTTCAGGTGCAAATTCGAGATGAGTCTGTGTTATGCTTCCAGCTAATGCCATTAAAAAAAGGCCTAAATTCATCTCTTTTCCCTCTCATCTGAGTAAATTGTAGGGCAGACAGGGCAATTAACCTTGATACAGCAACCAATCAAGGAGAAGAAAAACTTTTAAATAAAAAGCTATATTCCTACTGGAATTAATTATGATGTGGCACGAAATCTTCGGTGTCTGTTTGATGGCATTTCAAACTTCCTGGGTTATTTAAGGTCAAACCGATTCTTGCAGATTGCTCAATCGGCTGGAATTGTAGAATACTAAGACCCTAGCAACGAGTGTCCAGGACATAACACTAAGCAATCTGATTGTGAGGTTTCAGATACACTGGAGATTTGGGGAATGCAGAGAACCTCTACATTTCTATCGTTCCCAGGTCCATTCTGGCCCAGAGTAGTAGTACCTGATAGGGTCCTATCTATGGGTCAAATAGAACTACTCTGTGTACTTATGCTCAGCTGAATTGTTTGAAATAGAACTGTCTTTTGACATTAAAACTGCGTACTGATGCTAAACTGAATTGTTTGAAATATAACTTTTTATATTGAAGCTGGTCACTTAAGCTAAACTGAATTATTTGAAATAGAACTGTTTTTGAGATTGAAACTTTTTTCTTATGCTAAACTGAATTGTTTGAAATAGAACTGTTTTGACATTGAAACTGCGTACTTATGCTAAATTGAGTTGTTTGAAATAGAACTGTTTTTCATGCTAAACTGTATCGTTTGAAATTGAACTTTTTTTACATTGAAAATGTGTACTTAAGCTAAATTGAATTGTTTGAAATAGAACTGTTTTGACATTTAACTGTGTGTAAACAAAAGCTTATTCTTATACTAAACTGAATTATTTGAAATTGAATTGTTTATACGTATAAAAATGAATTTGGGATTAAATAACCTACGATGTTTGATGTGCCATAAAACAAAACAAAACCATCCTTGCAGAAAATGCAACTGTGGTGCTATTTAACCAATTAGTGTGAGCATGGTAAATCAGGTTCATACCTTTCATAATAATATTGAGCGTAATAGTGCGACAGAAGTTCGAAATTAATTCCCACGATGTAGAAGTCCAGCTTCTTAACCACTACACCACCGAGAGTCCTTACCATCAAAATCCTTCAAGCTTTTTTTTTTTTTTTTTTTTTTTTTTCGTGTGTGTGAACAAAGCTGGATCTCTACCTTACCAGATGGCCTTTACTTCAGGAATATCCTTTTTTGATCTGTTAAACGTAAAAATGTACAAAGAAAATTGTGCCCATGCATTTTTTAGACTCCGAATTCGATAACCAAATTTCTTTCACAATTACGTTTTACTGATTGATCTCTCTTTTTTTTTCAATTGAGTCGCACCAAAAGAAACATATTTACAATAATTCAGTCATTAAAAAAACCCAGCCGCCTCACGAACAGTGCCGTTGCATTATCATAGAATTTTCTAACTGGAAAGAAGACTCAATTTACCTGGTCTAGTCGGCCGGGGCTAGAGAATGCACAGATTTCATCTCTGCAGAGGAGTAAGATTCCCTCGACAAATATCCTTGATATGACACTAAACAATCTGATGGTGAGGCTAGAGTAATACTGGAGCTTTGGGGAATGCAGAGTACCCTTTCATTGCCATTGCTCCCAGGTCCACTCTGGCCTGGAGTGATACACGTGATAGAGTCCTTACTATGGGTCAAAAAGAACTGTTTGACATTCAAATTGTGTACTTTGACATTTACACTGAGTGAAAATAAATGAAATGCTAAAATGAATTGCTTGAAATAGAACTCTTGGATCATTTAAATGTGTGTAAACAAATAATTTATGCTTAATTGAAATGTTAGTGATACATAGCAACACTTGAAAACATTAAAATTTGTTGACATGCTAAACTGAATTGTTTGAAATAGAACTGTTTGATTACTTACTGTGTGTAAGCAAATGAATGATGTTTAATTGAATTGATAGTGATACATTACAATCATTGAAAGCATTAAACAGTGTGCAATAAATGATTAATTATGAATAGAATTATTTGTATTAATTAGATAGAAAATGATTTAAACTATTCAACCTCAGGTTCATTCAAAAATGTTATCAACAAAATGTGTTTAGAAATCGTACATTATATATATATATATATATATATATAAGGATTTGGCTTTAGATAATTTACAATGGTTGGTATGACATAAAACCAAAACAAACCAATCCAAACCCTATTAACACGAAGCATCTTAATTGATAACATATACAGTGAAAAGCGATGCTACAGTTCAGCGACGAAAAAATACAAAAGAATAAAAACTTTTCTGTTGGAATGAAAATTCATACTGACGATTGAATTACAATATTCCTAACTATGTATTTTTCTTCTGCACAAGCGGGTTGCAACACAATGTCCCTTTTATTGTGGAGTTTAACATATTTTAATTCAGTAACTTCCCTCTCCTAAACTTATACTAATTTTCAAGAACCCATTCTGCCTAACTGTTTATCCGTAGCTAGAGGAAGAACAATTACATTCATACATTTCCAAGGGTATAAGAGCTATATGAAATGAAAACAGCTTCGGTCAGCGTTTGAACTTTCTGTTGAAGTTTCTGTGTCCATTTCCAAGGGGTGGCCTCGTGGTGTAATGGTTAAGGCGATGGACTGCGGAATCGTAGTAAGCGAGTTCGTACTCCAGTCGCGCTATTACATTCACTTTCGGGCAAATACTCTTGGGAAAGGTATGAACCCCCTTATCCTCCCGGCAATGGGTTAAATAGTACCACTACTGTTCTTCTAGGAGAATGGCTTAGGCATTAAATAACCTACAAAGGTTGATACGCCATCAAACAAAGAAACCAAACCATTTCCAACTACGATGACCATTACACCACGCCCACTTCCATATATTCCTATATATGAGCTCGAAACAAATTCACTTTCATATCTATCATATCAATTTGTAAACCCTCCGCTTCATTTTACAGATTCATTTTATCTCTCAGCGTTTTTGATATAAGCAGGTGTCTTTCATTCCGACGGAACGCAATATCTTACTATACTTTATGCATCCATACAAATACAAACAGCAGGATTTCCTTTACTCGTTTGTACGTTACTGAAAATCGGCTTCTGGAAATCGCTTCCGGGAACGGTTCATTTCAATCCTATTAGAAGTCACCTTACTTATTTAAGAAGAGTGACAGTTGGAGCCGGTAAACTAAAACTTTCAGTGGAGCTAATCGATGTTGTTGCTATTATTGTTGTTGTTTAACTCCGCGTCAGTTTTTCACACCAATTTTAACTGATAGTTTTTCACTGAAGTCTGAGTGACAGTAAGTCTCCTCAGAACTACAGGACTCTCCAAAATAGTCTAACTGATCTTAAAAATGCGGTAATCTGGATGGACCCGATTCTGTCTCTCATATTCATTTGATCAAGTCTCTTTTCTTGATTATTTGACACTGTTTTACAGGATCCATCGACGATCAGTTAACTACATATTTCATAAATACTTAAGTTCTAGAAAAATGTTCTGGCATTTGTTCAGCTTTTCACCTTCGTTCAAGTTCATTCTGTGGTCTCTTCTGGCACAGGAAAAGCTACTATATAAATTCTTTATATTTTTTAATTAAAACAAGCTTTCTGGCATAGACAAGGGGATCCATATGTATCTGCCTGGTAATTTTATGGGTTTCCTTTTCTAGAACAGATTCTGATTTGTGCATGGACCATTTTTCAGTCTCGTTTTCAATTCCCATTTGATCACCTATCCCACTCACTCTTGCCATATCTTGTGTTCGTTTTTAGTTTGTTTGTCAGTTTACTGCATTCGCTTATTATCTGATTCACTTTTTCATCTCTGTCACGACATAGCCTACAGTTCCTATTCTCTTGTGTTTTATCAAAGTTTCCTTTCAGTAAAATCAATTCTACTGCCTTTATCTTGCATTTTTTTTATTAAAATGGTTTCCTTTTGTCTCTTCAGGTTGATTCTTCTTGACAATTAACTAGTCAACTCATGAGTAATTTCGTCATGTGTCTAGTTTAAAGTAACCAAATGAATAGTTTGTTTGTTTTTTCTTCCAATTTTTGTTTTCTAGATTTTATGATGACGCTTTTTCTGTATTCTAAAGTTATTTTCTTTGTTATTGCAGTTACTTGGTTCTGTTATAAATTTCGTTTTGCTCCTGTTTGTACGATTATTCTCTTATTCTACGTAATACATATATTCTTCGAATTCTTAAATAACTATATTCACGTTATTCTCAATGCTGACAAGTCCTCTTCTTCCTCTTTTTCAGTCTCGTAGAGTCTTTTGATATTACCTTAGAAGATATGAACAAAAGCAACCATTTCTACTACTGAATATGCGAAACGGGGGAAAAAGCTCTACATTTTTCAGTTAAATAAAGACAAGTGTTACTTTTTCAATTAAATATTCATACAAACAAAAAGGTGGACGGAAGAGACACACTCATGTTATGAAAATGTCGTTTTTCCTTTTCATGAATTTAGTTCGGAAATATATAATGAATTGGAACCGGCGACCCGATTTCAATCCAAGACAAGACTGTGTTTCACTTCGCTCTAATGCTCTCTTGGAAAAGGAATGAATCCATCTATCTAACCTACTCCAGCTATGGGTAAATGTCAGAGAAGACTGGGTTCTTTAACCTCGATAAAACGATTAATCCAAGAGAAAAAAAAAACTCTAAATCGAAATTTGCTTCCTTCTGCATGAAATTTGACTACATATAAAATCCTTCTCGTTTCTGAGGGGTTGGGTATATATATATATATATATATATATATATATATATATATATATATATATATACGTTTATTTTCTCTCTTTTTTTTTCTTTTATGGTCTGAAATTTTGTGCGTGTCTATATTTTTAATTAACACATCATCCTTAAATCTTTTCATGGAGCCATGATATTTTCCGTTCAAAATCCCATATTAATTTTTTAGATAAGATTTATAATCTGTATTCTTACAAAAATATTTTGTTCCGAATCGTATTCCGTGTATATCTCCAAGCCTACAGTTTTCTCTGTCAATTGATTGAATTATACTTAGGATTAGATAAATGGTGATTCCTCTACTTCTAACCCAATGTTTTAGTTTGATTTTGTTTTTATACAGGTCCACAGTTTCTCATCCGTTCCCTTGTGTTTTTCTCTGAAACCAACATAATGATGTTTTTCCTTCAAGTTCACTTTTAATCGTCCCATTTTTTTCTCTTAGTTTGCATTTTATTCGTTCGTTGTTTTCTTCTTCTCTTATTGTGGGCACTTCAATTTCATGCGAATTATATACTCCCCTTCTCTTTCATTCTCTTTCATGTGTCTGTTAAAGCTTCACAATTTTAAATAATACATGTTATATGAAGACATACATACGCAATGATTGTCAAAATTTGCCGTAGAAGATACAAGAAAAGAAATACTGGATGAAAAACAAGGAGACTACAAAAGGCAAATAAACAATTCCACGGACATTCTAAAACTTCAGTGTTTTAATCTTTCTACTTTTTACTCATTTTCTACACTCCGAAAAGGATTACTTTATTTTTTCCTTTTTCTCTTGTTCCATAATCGAGTATATCGGCTGTTCTTATTTGATATTTATTTCAATAATCTTATGTCCCTTTTAGATTTTATAGCTTGTTAGAATCTTATTTCCTAATCTTGTAATATTTCCTGGTTAGGCTCTTTTCTTGGCAAATCCATTTTCACTTACATATGGAAGAATGTAGAGTTAAGATTGTAAAAAAAAAAAAAAACAGACAAAAAAACGCTTCATTACTATAATACTTATGAAAAGGTGATCTGAATCAGGGGTGTCGTGGCCTAGTTGATGAAGTGCTGCACTGTGACATCATTGTAAGTGACTTCAAACTCCAATCGAACAATTGTGTTCACTTTCGGACGAATAGCTCTTGAAAAGTATTGTAACATAGCCAGATACGGATATCTGAAACGTACATAGAATGTTCATAACATATTTACATAGAACATAGGAATCCCGAAACACGAAAAACACTTACGACTTCTAAGTTCAGGTACGAAACTTTTTTTTTATTACCTTTGAGTTAAAAGGTTTTTCGACATAAGGAGAGATACACAATCTTTCTATGCTGACTTTTCCATCTGCCCCACTCCCCAACACGTGCGCACCCGCCACAAGGCCACGGCGAGCTAGCGAAAGTCAACCTTCTTCTCCCGAGCCAGGAACCCAACTCTGACTTTTTCAAAATCCCCAAAATCTTCCGCGCGCGCTTCCGGTGCATGACGTCATTCACATCCCCTGGTCCTGTGATTTTTATTTTGACATCTGTGAACGACACATCCTCCCCGCGTTCCGTCAACACCTGCGCTCAAGTTTGTACCTAACTAACCCATGCACTGAGCCGAAAGGTTCCCAGCCTAACTAAACCCGAAGGCAAGATATATAAAACGAAATCCCTCGGCCGTAATATTACAGTATGAAACCGCATAGTACCACTAATTTTCTTCTACAAGGGTCGCTTTGGCATCAAATAACCCACGAAAGTTGATATGCTATAAAGTGATCTAAACCAGGGTTTCTCAAACTTTTTACTATATTCACCATTTCTAACCAAATTTAATTTCCATATATTAATTGAATATTTTGAATTTTTTCCAAATCTCACTGGATGCCCTGATGAGAGGAGTTGACTTTGATTGTTTTCGGTTTCAAGAATAAAAGTTATTTTAAAAGGAATATTTAATCATATAATAACACCTAAATAACTAACACCTGCATACTGCAATTGATTTGACAAGGGCAGATATGGATTTCTTCGGTCAGAGCGGATGTTTTCGATAATAATTTAATTTTAATTTTACAGGTCAACAACAAGCTTGTTATGCATGAGCAGTTATTTATTTTCCCATCAGTAAGTATTGTGGTCATCTCTGTAGTCTTCTCTATTCGACTGATCACCATCACCCCCTTCAGAGATCTTGGTCCTTCTCTCTTTCTGGATTCACGAATACGTCTCTCCAGTTCTTGCTATTATTCATACTAAATATATAGATCCACATGTATATATAATTCACCACTTCTACAACATGATTCCGTTATAATGTTGTTATTGTTACTTTGTGATTCTGTTATGAAATAGCCGAGGGATTTCGGTTCATGCCTTTGAGTTTAGTTTGGCTGAGAACCTTTCGGCTCAGCACATGTGTTGGTTGGGTGTAAGATTGAAGCAGGTGTTAACGCGGATGCGCGCGAGCGGATGGAGGTGTCACTCAGATGTCATAACAGTCCGAGACGATACTGGGTGACAAGGTGCGAGTGACGTCACGCACCGGAAGCACGCGGAAGTTTGTGTGAGAATTTGAAGAAAATAAGAGTCGGGTTTTAGACACCAAACGAGAAGGATCGATTTTGGAGCTCGCAGGCGCGAGGCGAACGTGCGCCCGATGGGGGCCGCTCGAGTAGGGGCCCAAATGAATAAGACAGCATAGAAGATTGTGTCTCTCCTCCTTACGTCGAAACCTTTAACTCAAAGTTAATAAAAAGGTTTCGTACCTGAACAAGAAGTCGTTACGTGTTTTCGAATTCCGAGATTCTTATGTTCTTTATATGTTCTATCGTTAATGAACATTACTTGTCTATTTCGCACATGGCCATATTCGTGTATATGGCTACGCAACAATTCAAACTTTCTTCTAAATAGAAATGTCGCTATTACTAATAGTACTTGTTAATCTAGTAACCAGGACACATATTTCTGTCATTTCTTTTAATTCACGTAAAAGAAAAACGTCTGCTAGTCCCATATTATAAAACACAACCATTACTTTAGATAATTCTTTTTTTTAGATGACAGATCAGGCAATTTTCTGCCGACATTTTAGACCTTTCCTTAATGCAACATACATTAATTAAAAGTGATATTTCAATTAATTGTCTAGTGAAAGTGACAGACTTTAACGCTTACAACCAGACCAAATGGGGTTAGAATATGCTGTTTGCATTCCTTGTAGAGCCTGTTGTCCTTCCAAAACAGAGGTGTTTTGAATATGACAATAAACCGCATTCGATTTTGAGACTTCAGTTAGTGAGCTTAAGTGAGTTTAGAGTTCACCTTCGTTGCCATAACTTTCTGGTTCACTTTGGCCGGCAGTTATAGAATATGAATCATTTTGAAATTTTTAATATTAGATAGGGATACTTTAAATAATATACAAATATTATTTGTATTAGATTGGATTACTGAATTCTATATGATTGTGAGCAAACAAATGATGTTCATTGATAAGTTGTAATGATGTTTGAGGCAGTACGATGGTGTATAAAATATTAAGAATAGTTACTTACAGATATAAGTAAAGTTGGTGACCTTTGTCGTGGGTGACCCGAATGCTCCTTTTTCAATAGCTACAACACCGAAGTGTCAGAAGGGCGCAACTAAATTGCATGGATTTTTCCACTTTACCCTTATATTCCCCTTATAGATCTGAGTACTAAGCAAGGTGGTGGCAAGTACCATTTTTGAGTCTTTGGTATGACTCGATCTTGGATTGAACACCAGTCTCCCGGACCATTGGCGAACACTCTACTCATTAGGACAATATTTCTCTATGAGATACGAATTCTGTTCCCTGGATAATACGTGGTGTTTGTTAAATCTTTATGGGTAAAATTTTTGAAAATAGCCATCATCTCTTTCAAACTTTGTATTTTTACTTCTTTTCAAAGTCGGCAAATTGATACATTTTCATTTTCAAAAGATCTGAATAAAACAAAATATAAATAATAACTATTTATTCCTTTATCCTAAAGTTACACAAAAATGGATAAATATATTTAGAATGTTCTAGAACAATCTTTATCAGTTTCTTTGCACTAAATCTATTTCGAATGTTCTGTAAAATTGGTAAATATGAAAATTTCATTTCCCAGGTCACAAAAATAATGTTTAGAAAAAAATCTTGGTCATTTCTAATTAATTGATTTGAAAATAACAATTTTTACAAAGAACCAGGAAAAATGCTGTTACATAGTGTTATCCGTAGGTTTGGTTTTTTTGTTTTAAAGGCATATCAACCTTTGTAGGTTATTTAATGCCAGAACCATTCTCTTAGAAGAACAGTAGTGGTACTAATTAACCCATAGCTGGGAGGATAAGGGGGTTCATACCATTCCCTAGGGTATTTGCCCGATAGTGAACGTAATAGCGCGACTGAAGTACGAACTCGCTTACAACGATTCCGCAGTTCATCGCTTTAACCATTACACCACTAGGACACTCCCGCGTTATCCTTAGTTGCTTGCAACCATATAATTGCTTGAAAAAAAATTGGCTGACTTCGACATTGAATAGCCCAAGAAGGGTTGATATGGCGAAAAATTAATCAAAACACATTTAACACTAAACTGACATCAACTTTTTATCTAGCTATTTTATATTTTAATTGCTGTTATTGGTTGTTCAAATCTATCTCCTTTAGCTCATTTTTGTGTATTGTTTGAGTCCCTAAACTGCTAAATCCAATTCTCTGCGTTGACAATTGTTTTTCCACTTTCTTTTCTTGTTATATAATGTCTCTCTATGTCCTCTCTCGGATGTAAAATCGTGTATGTTATCATCAATTTCTTAATTATGTGTCCCTTATTTCTGTTCTCCTCTCTTTTCTAGGGAATAAAACTAATCAAACCAATCAATAATCAATTTAATCAAAGTAATTTAATACAGTGCCTTACATCTTCTAGTATACGACTTTATTTACAGATCCGAATTATTTTGAGGAACAAACTACTTTCCTCAAATTGATACATTCGATATAACACACATTTTACATTTCTATCATAACCTTCATCTTTTAATATTTCCGTACATAAACCGTCATCTTTTAATATTTCACTTCATCTTTTAATATTTGAGTATAATAACCTTCATCTTTTGATTTTTCAGTATGATAACCGTCATCTTTTAATATTTCAGTATGATAACCTTCATTTCAGGATAGTAATCTTCATCTTTTAATATTTCAGTATAATAATCTTCATCTTTTAATATTTGAGTATAATAACCTTCATCTTTTGATTTTTCAGTATAATAACCTTCATCTTTTAATATTTCTGTATGATATCCTTCATCTTCTAATATTTCAATATAATAACCGTCATCTTTTAATATTTCGGGATAATAACCGTCATCTTTTTAAATTTCTGTATAATATCCTTCATCTTTTAATACTTCAGTGATATACTCTATCTCATTTGAAATGTTTTTTTTTGTTTCTGTTCTCTGTTATCTTCCATGATATCAATCATCATCATCATCATGTCGTGCCGCCAGCACGGATATCCCTGACCCTCTCTCGCCACTTCTCCCTATTATTCATCGCCTCCGGTAGGTCTTCAAGGTTACATCTTGTGTCCTCACATAGCTGCTGTATGTAAGTTCGGGCTGGTCGTCCTGCTTTTGCTTGGCCATATATGGGGGTCCATAGGAGTACATCACTTACGAGCTCATCCTTGATTCTCCAGCAGTGTCCGGCGTGTCTGGTTCGTGTAATTTGTATAGTTTTCGTGATGGGAGGTGAGTGGCCGTATAGTTGGTGTCTCGTGGGGTATTGTTCAATATTGCTCTCAACATTCTTGTGTAGTTGCCGTATAGTTTCTTCTCCAGCCGTTTAGTTAGCGTCCATGTAGTGCATCCATATAGCAGTATCGATACAACCGCTGCCTGGAAGAAACTGCGTTTCATTTTATCGGTCAGGTCTGATTTCCATATGATCGAGAGCCTATCTATAGCCGTCCATGCTTTCGTCAGTCGTGTGTCGATGTCGCTTTCGGTTGATGAGACGCTACTTCCTAGGTAGGTGAATTTGTCCACCAGCCTCAGAGAGGTTCCGTCTAGAGTGGTAATGTTGCCCGTTTGGTTGTAACACATATATTCAGTTTTGTGTGCATTGACATGGAGGCCAATGCCTGCTGCGGCTCGTTCCAAACTATGCAGCAGTGTCTCCGCTTGATTAGGCGTATTCGCCAGTAACACCAAGTCATCAGCGTAGTCGGCGTCTGTGATTGTTTTTGCAGGGTACCTTTTGCTTCTTTTCTTAGTCAGCTCGAAGCCATTTTCTCTGATTTTGTCGATCGAAGTTCCAAGCACGTAGTCTAGACAGATCATAAAGAGGTATGGGGCTAGCGTGTCTCCTTTCTACCGCCTTTCGTGCTTTTTTTCTTTTCAAAAAATTTCATTGCTTTCGGTCGTCTTCAATTTTTTGAAAGACTTTAATAAACAAATTTTCACACAGTACATTCTCCACTGAAGTTAAACTAGATCTGACAATTGCGAATGCAATTTTTTTAAGTCAAAATAAAAAAACTTGTATCTGAAAACTGTATGTAATTCATTTTATTATTAGGGAAAAAAAACTTTGATTCATATACAAGATTATTTTACCTTATTAATCTGAGATTAGCATCATTTCTTTGTTATATAGTATGTACTTATGAATAAAGAATAGAACAGATACAATGACTAGGCCTTCATGGGCCTCTCCTCGTCTATAAATGGATTAACCGGAAATATATCAATCATCTCCTGCACTTTAGGAATCGTCTTCCGACGAATCGGGGGAAAGGTGTCAATTGAAGGTAAAAAAAAAAAAAAGTAAATCCTGTCTCAAAGAAAAGAAACGAGAGTGTAAATAACAAAGATCAGTTGCTTTTATTCACTAATTCTACGTTATTTTTCTCTTTTCCAATAGATCTTTCTTTCCGACTCGTAGAAGAAGAAAATCATTGCCAAGTTCTGATTCCAAATAACAAAAGATATTTTTTCGTAAAGGATAATTTTTATTAAGGATATGAAAATTTTCTAGGGTTGCGATATCTAACGTTTTAGTTTTTCCGAAAACGAAGGAATCAAGGTACTTTTCCCATTATTTCTGTCGACAAAAATCCGTTTCTTTTATTATTATTATTTTCTCTTTCAGTGGAGTTTGAGTGATGCAAGTCTCCTTAAATCTCCATGACTCTTCTCATTATTCTGGCCGTTCTCAACAATGCTGTAGTTTTGATGGTCTCCACTCGTCCTCCAATTTCCAAGTCCTCCAGTGCCAATAATAATCCTTTAGTTACTGTACCGTAAGCACTAGTTACGATTGGTATAATCGTCAACTTCATGTTCTGTAGGTTTTTCAATTCCCCTGCAAGGTCGAGGTAATTATCCTTCTTTTCAATTTCTTTCAGTTTTATTCTGTGGTCAGCCGGTTCAGCAGAGTCCACAATTTTGCAATTTCTCTTATTTTTTGTTGATTACAATAAGGTCTGGTATTTTGGCTGAGATTAGGTGATCCGTTTGTATGTCAAGTCTCATGGGAGTTTTTATGTGTCATTCTCAAGGGCAAATTCTGGGTTTTGCAGATACCTTTTGTTTGTATGGTCAAATTTCAATTTATTGCACATCTCCCAGTGAATCACCTTGTCCACCTAGTTGTGTCTAGTCTTATACTTCTTCTGTGTTAATTTGCAGCATTCACTTTTGTGATTGATCGTTTCGTCTCAATCACCACATAACCAACATTTGCTATTTAGTTGTGTCTTATCGATTCTCGCTTTGATATGATTGGTTCTTATGGTTTTGTTTTATTCTGCAGTTAAGAGAAATTATGTTTCTCTTTTAAAGTTTCCTTTTCTTTGCCACTTCCAGGTTGTCTCGAGTTGTTTATTTGTCGTTTAAAGTGCCCATAGATTTGTTTTTCTTCCCATTTTTGTTTCCTATTTATTGTCATTTTGTTGGTCATCGTGTAGTCAGTATCGTTTCTGATAGATGTAATCAATCCTACTTCGTGAATTTCTATGTATTCCTCGAGTCGTTGTATCGATGCGTTAACAGTTTCAATGCTGGCAAGTTCTCTTCCTCTCTCCTTTCTTGATACATATCGTCTCTCAACGTTGTCTCTGGGATGTAATGCCTTATTCATGGTCATTAGTTTCCTTCTTCTTTGGTCCATTTGCTCCAGTGTTTCTCTGCTTCACTTCAAAAAGGGTCCCGAATATCTAACGAGGGGTACAGCCCAGGTATTTATTACCTTGATAAGATTTCTGCTTGATAGTTTTGTATTGAGTAGCATTCTAGTTCTTCTGAGATATTCTTTCTTTATTTTTTTCTTTTATCTCCGCTTGTTTGATGGTGTAAGCCTCCAAGATGCCCAAGTATTTGTAGGTTTCATTTTCTCAGAATGTTCTAATCTTTTCTTGATTTGGTAGTTCCATTCGGTTAGTCAGATGTCGTTTACCACTTTTCATTCGAAGCATGGCACATTTTTCTATGCCAAATTTCATTCCTGTGACTTGACTGCGTGTTTGAGAGTTTCCAGTTCTTTTTCATTTTTTGCAAATAGTTTGATGTCGTCCATGTACATAAGGTGATTGATCTTTTCTTGCGATCAACTAAGTTTGCATCCATTTGGGCATATATATATATACTTTAAAATGAATAGGTCCACAAGAGAAATTGTTTTTAGGTAATGTATTCTTCATGCATACTCATACATAGACACGAACACCCACGCAGGCACAAAAAGATACCGAATACACTCTTGTAAAAAGAATAAAAGAGTAAAGAGAGAAAGAAATGATCAACATCAGGAGAGCCGAAATGTTGTCACGGACATTTAAATCGATCTGAATATTCACAGGCACAAATCCTGGAATTAAGAAGAAACACATTATATTAAAGAAAAAGAACTAGCCATTTACTTCCAGAAGACGGCGAAAAACGTCAGAAATGAGTTGGAGAAGAATAAATGACCTAAAACCAAATTATCTTGTAGACCTATTCATATGAAAGTATTTACTTTTTTCTTACAATGGACCAACACAAATTTTATATATATATATATATATATATATATATAAATCAGACCTGACCGATAAAATGAAACACAGTTTCTTCCAGGCAGCGGTCGTATCGATACTGCTGTACGGATGCACTACTTAGACGCTATCTAAACTATGTGCGAGCAAGTCGTTCTGCTTTTGCTCGGCCATATGTGGGGGTCCATAGGAGTACATCACTTATGAGCTCGTCCCTGCTTCTCCAGCAGTATCCTGCATGTCTGGTTCGTCTAACTTGGATAGTTTTTGTGATGCGGGTAGGTGGCCGTATAGTTGGTGCCTCGTGGGGTGTCGCCTCCAGGACTTATTCAATATTGCTCGCAGCATTCTTGTGTAATTACCGTTTAGCTTTTTCTCCAGCCGTTTAGTTAGCGCCCAAGTAGTGCATCCATATAGCAGTATCGACACGACTGCTGTCTTGAAGAAACTGCGTTTCATTTTATCGGTCAGGTCTGACTTCTGTATGATCGATAGCTTATCGATAGCTGTCCATGCCTTCGTTAGCCGCGTGTGATGTCTTTTTCGGTTGATGAGACATTACTTCCTAAGTAGCTGAACATGTCTATCAGTTTCAGAGAGGTTCCGTTTAGTGTGGAAATGTCGCCCGTTTGATTAAAGCACATGTAATCAGTTTTGTGTGCATTGACATGGAGTCCAATGACTGCAGCGACTCGTTCCAAACTATGCAGTAGTGTTTCGGCTTGGTTGGGTATATTTGCCAGAATCGCTACGTCGTCGGCGTAGTTGTTTTTGTGGGGTACCTGCTGCTTCTTTTCTTTGTCAGCTCGAAGCCGTAATCAAAAAAAAAAGAGATTATATTTAACTTTTATTAATTTTGAAGTTAATTATTGGGTAGTCCTTGTGTTGTAGTGGTTAACATGCTGGACTATGACATTTCCATATATACATATTCACATATATATATATGAATACAGACACACGTATATATATATATATATATATATATATATATATATATATATATACTCACATATTCGTCTACGTATACATATAAGCATATATATATACTCACATATTCGTATAGATATATATATACACCTTCACACACACAGATATATATATATATATATATACGCTCACATGTTCATCTACATATATATATATATATATTCGTGTGTGTGTGAGTATATATATATATATATATATATATATTGATTGATCTTTTCCTGCGATCTACTAAGTTTGTGTCCAGTTGTGCATATATATACTTTAAAATGAATAGGTCCACAAGATAATTTGTTTTTAGGTAATTTATTCTTCATGCATACTCATACATGGACATGAGTCTATATATATTTATATATATATACTCACACACACACATACATATCATTCGCATAATATAATATATGAAAGTATAAATAATATTAAATAAAAAAAATAATAAACTAACTGATGATTGAATTGTGTTTGGAGTGACTAAAATCAATAAAACACTGGTGATACCAGAGAACTTAAATCATCTCTTAATTAGGTCCTTAACCATAGAAAGTAGACTTTCATTTTGGTTTGGTTTTTTAATGGTGTATCAACCATCACGAGTCATCTAATACCAAAACCTTCCTCATAGATGAACAGTAGTGCTCCTATTTAACCCATAGTTTGGTTACTACTGAGGTTCATTCGGTTCCCTGTGGACTTTATCCAGCTGTGAACGTAATAGCATGCCTGGAGTTCGAACTCACTCACTACTATATCACAGTTCAGTACGTTAGCCTCTACGCCTCGTAGACTCCCTTCCTTTTTTCGAGTGACAAAAGGGATCAGCTGTAACTGGTTGGGTGCGCCATGGGTGTGTATGAAAAAATGAAAATGAATCTTCACAGAACAAGAAAACTGAGTGTTCTTGAAGTCTAATTATCTCAAAAGGGTCACCCGGGTAACATAGCGGAAAACACCAATTAAAAATTCAAATAACCTCAGATATAATCGAAATCCTTTAATTACTTCGATTCAAGCTGGGAATCAATCAGCGTTAATCAATATTACAATCGGTAATAGCATCATTCGTTAATGGGTGCTAAACGTCAAGTGTTCTTTCAAATTTGGTCTTTTAGCAAGAGTTTGGCCTCATGACTCATTTAAGGAAACTCGGCTGGAAATCACAAATGGCGCTCGTTTGCAATAAGCAATATCAGCGTACCAATAAGATTATAATAGTTTTAATCATTATAATCTTATTGTTTTAATAAGAAAAAAAATCATTTTAACCAAATGTGTCTTTGATTCTTTCGAAATTCAGTATTTAGTTTCTATGTTCTAAAGATACAGTTTGACTATAAAAAAAACATTAACTATGAACGTATTTATCCAATCCTTCACCATGAGCAGTTTGTCAGCAGAGAACAATTGATTTGAATTCGAATTTTCTTTCTCCCAGACAGATGGTGGTGGCATCCCTGTGTTGTAGTTGTAGTCCCAGTGTAGTAGTAGCGAATGTGATGGACTGCGACATTGTAGCAAGCAAGATCGAACTCCAGTCGCATTTATACGTTCACTTTCGGACCAATACCCATGGGGGAAGTATACGCGCCCTCATCCCCTCAGCTATTGATTAAACAGTACCGCTAGTCTCCTTCTACAAGAATGGTTTCGACATTAAATCACCAACGAAGGTTGATATGCCATTAAGCAAAGAAATCAACCAACCAACCAA
Source organism: Sepioteuthis lessoniana (assembly GCA_963585895.1). Taxonomy (NCBI): domain Eukaryota; kingdom Metazoa; phylum Mollusca; class Cephalopoda; order Myopsida; family Loliginidae; genus Sepioteuthis; species Sepioteuthis lessoniana. The sequence goes on along the minus strand of OY757905.1, from coordinate 104,510,156 downwards.
AGCTGATTACCTCCGCAAGAGCTGTCTGCCATAATCTTTTACTCATTGCTGGGAAGAAGAGATTGATTCATGCTTATCCCAAAAGCCTAAGCGCGAAATGAAACGCCTATATCTTCGTTCAAGATTTGAATTCGGGTTGCATATTCCATTTCTTAGGACTATAACTGTTACACCTCTAATGGTTAACCATGTAATTTGAACAAAGAAAAAAGTAATCATATTAATGTTTACCATTTGGTTTGGTTTGGTTGGGTATTTTTTGGCATATCAACCACCATTGGTTATTTAATGCCAAATCATGTTTTTACATAGATATTAAATATATGACTTGTAAAAACATTTAGATACACACAATTAAATGATGAAACAGTTCTATTTCAAACAATTCAGTTTTGCATAAGTCATTTGCTTGCACTCAGTTTAAATGTCCAATAGTTATAACTGACCCATACTTAGTACCCGCTCAGGTGCTACCACTCCAGGTCAGAGTGGACCTGAGTGCGACGGCATTACTCGAGCCTCACCATCAGATTGTTTGGTGTCATATCTAGAACACTCGTTGGTTGATGATCTTAATCTTTCGTAAAGATTCAGTCGATGAATTCAATACCCCATCCAATTGGGCTCAGTGTTTACCAATTTTAATTTCATCATCATCATCATCATGACGTGCGGCTAGCACGGATATCCCTGACTCACTCTCTCTCCACGTCTCCCTATCATTCATCGCCTCTGGAAGGTCTTCAGGGTTACATCCCGTATCATCACATAGCTGCTGTATGAATGTTCGAGCTGGTCGACCTACTTTTGCTTCTCCAGCAGTGTCCGGCATGTCTGGTTCGTCTAGCTTGTATAGTTTTCGTGATGGGTGGCAGGTAGCCGTACAGTTGACACCTTGTAGGGTGTTGCTGCCAGGACCTGTTCATTATTGCTCGCAACATTCTTGTATAATTGCCGCCGAGCTTCTTCTCCACCGTTTGGTCAGTGTCCAATAAGTGCATCCATACAGCAGTATGGACACAACCGCAGTCTGGAAGAAACTGCGTTTCATTTTATCGGTCAGGTTTGATTTACATATGATCGAAAGCCTATCGATAGCTGTCCATGCCTTCGTGATCCGTGTGTCAATGTCTTTTTCGGTTGATGTGACGCTGTTTCCTAGGTAGGTGAATTTGTCAACCAGTCTCACGGAGGTTCCGTCTCGTGTGTAGATGTCGCCTTTCTGATTAAAGCACATAAATTCAGTTTTGTGTGCATTGGCATGGAGTCCAATGCCTGCAGCGGCTCGTTCCAAACTATGCAGTAGTGTTTCGGCTTGGTTGGGTGTATTGGCCAGTAGCGCTATGTCGTCGGCGTAGTTGGCGTCGGTAATTGTTTTTGCGGGGTACCTTCTGCTCCTTTTCTTTGTCAGCATGAAGCCGTTTTCCCTAATGTTATCGATCGATGTCCGAAGTACGGAGTCTAGACAGATGATAAAGAGGTATGAGGCAAGGGTGTCCCCTTGTAGTACTCCTGCTACAATGTCGAAGTAATCTGTGTCTCCATCCGGTGAACGCACTTTCACTTTGGTGTTTCTGTAGAGAATCATTATTGCTGCTACGGTTTCTTTTGGTAGGCCGTATGCTATTAGTATTTGTTCCATCTTCCCTCTGTGAATGGAATCGAAGGCCTTGGTAAAATCGACAAATAGTAATGTCGCCTGTAAGTTTTTTACCCTCACGCCTTCTAGGATTCTATGAATGGTCAATATTTGTGAGCTCGTGAACCTGTTTCTTCAGAAGCCATTTTGGTTTTTCCTCAGGATTTTGTCGATTTGGGGTACTATGCGGTTTCGTAATAGGGCATTGTAGATTTTGGCTGCAATGGATGTGAGTGTTATACCTCGATAGTTCTTGGCTAATCCGAGGTCACCCTTTTTAGGGAAGGGGAGGATGCATCCCTTCGTCCTATCGTCTGTCTATCGGATTTTGGTTATAAACTGCATTGCAGTGTCGGAGCAGTATGTCGTCGAATTGTCTCGTCTTCCACACTTCTGGGGGAATCTCGTCAAGCCCTGCAGCTTTTCTATTTTTATTTTTCTAAGAACCGAGTCGAGTTCTTCTTTAGTGAACGGCCCTAGTTTAATGTCTAATTGCTTACTGATAATCCTGGTGGTCGGTTCCTGCGTAATGTTCGGAGGGTTAGCTAGTAGATTTTCAAAGTTTTGTTTCCACAGTTTTATTATTTCTTGTTGGTTTGCGGCTTTCAGTTTTGCTTTGGATGTGCTTTTACTTCCACTCACTTCGTTTATTGTTTGCCAGGCTATCCTAGATTGCCTATCCTCCACCGAGTTTCTAATCTTATCTATCCTATTTTGTATGAATTCCGTTTGTTCTTTTAGATATATGCCTGCGAATTGATATTGTGCCTTCTTTAGTATCCGGGCATTTGCAATTGTCGGGTTCTTCCGGTAGCTTTTGGAGGCAGTTGTGCGTTAACAAAATTCTCATATTCGTCGTCTGGGGTATTTTTTTCTTCCTTCTCTTGTAGTGTCTCGAATCTGTTTCTAAGTTCTAATACATATTTATCTCAAATATCTCTGTTGTTAAGGAGGGCCCAGTCATAGTGTTTAGTGGTCGCTGTTCGTGTGGCATTTTCCGTAGGCTTAGTCGTATTTTTGCCATGACTATTCGGTGATCGGATGACACGCCCTCGAAAGAGGAGTATGCCTCGCAATTCATCGCGCTATTTTTCCATTTCTTATTTATAAAGACGTAGTCTATCTGCGCTTTACTGTTGTTCGCGTATGTGTCGGTCCATAATTTTCCCTCTCTTTTTTGATAGTTTGTATTGAGGCACGTTATTCTATTTTCTATCATGAAATCTGTTAGATGTTGTCCGTTTCTATTTGATGTGTTGTGTAGGCTGTATTTTTTATGTCTGTTTTTCCCGATTCGGGCATTCATATCTCCTCCAATGATTAGCAGGTTGCGTTTCGGAATGCTACGCACTAGAGAGGATAGCTCATTGTAGAAGGTGGCTCGTTTTGTTACTTCGCTAATATTGGTAGGGCTGTAGCATGAGATGATTGTTGCTCTGGGGTTGCCATTAAACGTGGCTGTCATCATCCTAGGTTGAATTCTCTCAATGCTATTAAGTGTTTTTATCGCTTTAGGTCCTATAAGCATTCCTACCCCTCCTACTGTGGCATTGACAGAGTTTTTCCAAGCTGATACAGTGGCCAGCGTCCATCCATTGCCTGTTTGGTGATATTTGATATCTTCGGTGTGCGTGTATCGGTGTTCTTGTATGCAAATTATGTCTATCTTATGTTCTACGGCTGATGCGATAAGTTCTGGTAGTTGACCTATTCTATTTAGGGTTCTAACGTTAAATGTTGCTATTTGTATTGTTTGTTTGCATTTTAGCAGTTTTTGTTTGAGTTTGAGCTCTGTAGCTGATTTTTCGAACACTGAGACCAGGGCTCCAACCTCAGCAGGACGCGCCCCTTTTTTACCCGCGGGAAGAGCGATGCGGTTTATGTATGTGGTTTGAGTGTGGGTCATGGTTATCTTTCGATGACTGTTTTTATTCTCATCTATAGAAGCCACTCTTATAGATGAGCAGTAGTAGTTCCCCGATCGAACTTACAATCCTGAGCGTTAAGCTGCAGGGTTCACACGTCCATCATGCTGCTTCCCATGTGTACGTGGAAAAAAAATTCCGATACTTCCTTTTCATTTAAGTTTTAACTTAGTTAAAGTCCAATTGACTATTCTTATATCATAATATTTCTTCCCCCCCCCCCCCGCCGTAGATTTCCTATTGCCAGATTGTTGATTTTCCATTGAACCGGTGCTATGAAAGTAAAGCTTCTAATACTTCCTAATATGCGAATGGAGACATTTTTAATACTTTCAGTCCAGATCGAACACAGATTTCCTCAGTTACAGAAAAGTGACAAGTGGTAGACATGGGGATAGGGGGCTAAATTTTAAAACAAATCTATTTTGTCGTCTCAAAAATATTCACCTGGAATAAACTTTGGCCAATTAGAAAGTCTACATTTAAATGCAAATGTTAGCACATGATTTTACAAGACACGAAAATCAATTATTTAAATAGACAGTTACCAAAGATTTACCTTTGAGCAGGACTTCATAGCAACAGATATGTTCCTTCTAAAATTTTCTAATGACCTCGGACGACTATGTCATTAATATATACATTTCAACGCTTCGACAGCAAGTGTATGTTCTAGAATTCCTATTCTAAATTTCGACTTTGGGGGTGGGAGAAGTCTTAGACGTTAATCTTTTCGGGGGGCGTTGTTTGGTTTTTTTTGTTTTTTTACAATTAAAATTCACTTGGTTTTTAGTTTTTAAATATTTCGTGTTTGGCTGCCGAGTTAAAGTGGCGGGGCTACAATATTTCAGTAATTAAACAATTATACAACTCATAGAACTAAGGAGCTAAATTTAAAACAAATCTATTTTTTCGTCTCAAAAATATTCACCTGGAATAAACTTTGGCCAGTTCGAAAGTCTACATTTAAATGCAAATGTTAAGCATATGATTTTACAAGACACGAAAATCAATGATTTAAATAGACAGTTACCAAAGATTTACCTTTGAGCAGGACTTCATAGCAACAGATATGTTCCTTCTAAAATTTTATTCCTGCTCAAAGGTAAATCTTTGGTAACTGTCTATTTAAATCGTGGTGTAATGGTTAAAACGATGGGCTGCGGAATCGTAGTACGCGAGTTCGAACTCCAGTCCTGCTATTACTTTCACTTTCGGGCAAATACCCTTGAGAAAGGTATGAACCCCTTATCCTCCCAGCTATGGGTTAAGTAGTACCACTACTGTTCTTCGATGAGAATTGCTTTGGCATTAAATAACATACAAAGGTTGATATGCCATTAAACAAAAAGAAACCAAACAACTTTCAGAATTTTCATACACAAAATCATTAATAAAAGACATCATTACATCAATTAAGGGGACTTTAATTACAATTAAAAGGTATTTTACTTGGAATTTTGAATAGAAATAATCATATACAAACGATCACTTAATACATCATAATTACTGAAAATATTATTAATGGATTGAGGTGGTTTTCTTAATTATGTTTTTTATGTTTCATTGAGTTTTTAAAGGAAGATATCTCCGATTGTATGCTTTTTTAATTTAAGAAATTGTATATTTGAATTTTCTATAATCTTACTATTAATTATGAAACTAAGAATTTGTGGATTAAATTAAATTCATTCTACTTAGTAATTTTTTCAACTAACATTACAGAAATGAGTTTAGAAGTAAATATCAAATTTTTCATTCCGTTAAAGATTTTTTTTACAAAGTTTAAAAATTCAAATTCAAATTTTATAAAAAGTAAAACTTCTCATTTGAAAACAATATTAAGTAAAACGTACATTTGAATATATATATATATATACATTCATATGCACATATATATATGCACACACACACACACACACACACATACATATATATATATATATATATGTGTGTGTGTGTGTGTGTGTGTATGTATATATACATATTCATATGTTTGTACGCGTAAAAGAACAATATATATATATATATATATATATATATATATATATATTAGATGAAAGGAAAACTTTTCCCTATTTGAAACAATGCTATATATATATATATATATATATATATATATATATATATATATATACAGCATTGTTTCATATTTCTTTTTATTTAATATAAATCAATCAAAATTGAAAGAATCAAGAAATCCAAATAAACCTTTTTTTTATTGAAAACCTCTCAATTCATGGAAAGCTTTCTTCATTTTTAGTGTGTGTGTGTATGTGGTTTGTGTACGTGTGTGCATGTGTGTGCGTGCGCGCACGCGCGTGTGTGTGTTATATTTGTGTGTATGTGTTGTTTACGGGTGAGATTCATGTTGCAAATCAGAAATGAACTTGGTTCATGGAAAAATAATTTCATTTGACTGAATATCCAACATATTATTTGCTACTTCAATATTTGTCTAGAGGCACACCTTTGAATTATCTCTAATTCATTTTGGAACTATCCAGTTGCCAAATGTTTTTATTTTAACCTTACAAATCTATTCATCATATACATATCGATGCTAATTAAGACCTTAAATTTGATCTGCTCGAGATTATACACAGGATTTGTAATCTATCAATTCTAAACAAAACGTATGATTAAATATAAAGAAAATAGCAGTGTCATAATCTATACTGAATAGGGAACGACGTTGCTGTCTAGTACATTACCCGCGACGTAACGGCTAATTATTCAATGTATAACAGATTTATAACTAATCTTGACAACATATATAGACTTAATATCTCGTTTCCAGATAATGTCATTAAATTGCGGCAGGTGGTTGATTTCCGATTAGTCTACTCTGAATTGGTGAGGTTGGGCTCCTATATAAAGATCGATTTGACAATAATTCCTATTTGATAAGAATACGTGAAAACAATACTGTGTGCAAAGTATTGGTATTAAATAGGAATAATTGGTGCCCGTGGTGTAATGGTTATCGTCGTAGAAAATGGACACGACGACACGAGTTCAAATCCTAAACAAGACTGATTGTATTTCACATGGCTCTAATACCTTTGGGAAAGGTATGAATCCAATTATTCTCCCTCCAGCTATGGGTAAATAATAGGACATGCTGGGTTCTTCAGCCTTGGTGAGGCAACTAGTCAAGGAAAAGGAAGACTCTGAATTGAAACCTGCTAAACTCCGCTTAAAAATTGACCTAGTCTTATATCCTGCCCGAGCAGAGGGGTTGGTAAATATAGATAGGAATAATTGGTAGCCTATAACTGTGTAAAAGCAAATCTTCATTATAGGCATTGGTAAAATTGAGGTTAAAAGATATATATATATATATATATATATATATATATATATATATATATATATATATATATGTAAATTAACTTTTTTATTTATTTTATTTCTTTTCTTTTCTTGTTAAGTTCGATAAATAACTTTTATGTGCTATGTCAATGTAATGAATTTTTGTTAGGGAAATATTAATGTGTATATTAATTTCGATACTATTTACTTAACCACCTATTTTTTCCGTGTGTGTATATTTATCGAACTTAACAAGAAAAGAAAATAAAGAAAAGAAAATAAATAAAAAAGTTAAATTACCGTAATTATAACTGACGGAAGAATTTTGAAAATAAAATAAATAGGTAAATAAAAAACGGAAATTTAATAAAACGAAGAGGTAACTCTTCAACTCTCTCCCTCCCCCTTCCCCCGTGTCTATTCTGTTTCATTTATCCATTAGATCTGAAGAAGTCCTGTTATATATTTCTTCGTGTTTTTGGTTCACACCAGAAACGAAAAACAGGATGGAAATAAATTTATAATCCTAAAATAACTGGTCTTTGTTTTTTTCTTTAAAGAAAGTATTGCTCTGTAAAATTAATTACATTGAGCTATCTACCAGGAAAATTTAAATGTTCAACTGAACATTTATATATATTAGGGTAGGTTGATTTTTCACTTTTTTTTAAATATCAAAAAGAATAATGCACTGAAAGTTGTGTATATACCTATTAAATACTCATACCAAAAATTAGATCTGAATCTTCAACGGTTTTTTGCTAATTTGGCATGAAAGATTTTGAATAAACACGTACTGAAAAGTCCTCGATTTTGCCAGATTTGGCCTAAATATTGATGTAAAAACCAAACAATTTCAGTATTTAAATTAGTAAATCTTATTTTATTTTATGGAAATATAATAAATAAATTATAATAAAACTTCAAATTGAAAATTGAACCCCTACCCCACCCTGCTTTACTTGTGTCGAATCTAAAATGCTATTATTCAAGCAGTAATATTCGAATATATTGAAAAAAAACTTTTTCCTGATATGAATTGAAATACAACAAATAAACAAATATGGAAAAACAAATAATTGTTTAATAATTTTTAATATATGGAATCAAATAATTCCATATATGAGCCCTTAGATGAAAACGCTGGTCTCAATTGTTGGCACAAAACGTTTGCAAGTATGTGCTGGTGCCTTGTTTCAAAGCCATACATGGATTGAGAAGCCTCCGTTACAAAATTAACTGCCCGTTCCACACTTTGGGAATGTGAAGGAAAATCTGGCAAGTTAATCTTTTCTCCAGTTAACAATGAATTCTGTAATTCATCGTCAGAAAAGTCTAGTGTGAGTGGTGGCTCACAGACTCCATTTACTGACAAATCAATTAAATCAGTCCAGTGCACAGCGTTAAAGTTGATCATTGGGATCTTTTAAAATCTTTTCTTGACTGGCTTCCCTCTTCTGAAAGAATATAAAAAATAATTTGAGTTTAATTTTTAAATGCAATTTGTTTTGCTTTAATAATATTTGGTGAAATCAGATGTAATCTTTAAAATATTTCAATAAATTGGCACAAGTACTTCAACAAGTTTTGTATGAATAAATATAAATGTACCTAATGGCCAAAATTCTTTTTATACCCTCTTCTCTCACTTCAGGTTCATCAAATTTCACCACTGAAAATAAAACATTCTCCAGAAGTAATGCCAAGGCATTCTACTGGAGGTTTTTTTAATGTAATCCTTTGAATCTCAATTGGTTTCTTTCGTATCCTGTCAATCATATTGTAAATATAAATTTGCTGGTGATGGAACTTGTTACTTTTTTTATATCAAACCAACAAATAGCATAAACATTCACAATAAAATTTATCAAACTATATAGTTTCGTCGAAAGATTCTGTGGATATGCCCCACGAGTCCATAGGCACATGAGCCTGATGGCCAAAGTTAACCACCTTGCCTGGTTTAATGGACCAATTTTCCACGATGCAAATCTAGGGTCCACCTTACCTCTAGAAATACCAACTGTATATTCATAGAGTAGATTTTGGTCACTACTAAGTCTATCCATATCTCTCATTCCAAAATGAAACTCCAGGGGATTCTCAACAGCTGAAAAAGATTTTGGGGGTAAATTATGGCAATCATTTGCACATAATTTACCCAATGGACCATTGAATGTAGTGTGGCTTTTTGTGGTGCCATCTAAATGTTTGAATAGAGCTCTAAATGGAAGTTCATTTTGATGTAAGGAGCAACCAATTGTGTGAAGATTTCTTTTTATTTTTTTTTCTAAAAGTGTAACCAGTCCACCTTCACAGCCTGTATTTGCATTCGTGTTGTCAACAAGGACAGCCTTAATAGTGTACCAGTTGCACCAATATCAGGAAGAACCATGTGAGTCAAATATATACTCTCATTTGGGGTCTCCTTTGTGATTGTCAAGTGGCATTTTTTCAGAATTTTACTTCCATTTTCCTTCACTGATTCCTTGTAGTGTAGTGTGTCCTTTTCCTCCCATCAACTCCTATACAAAGAAGATTCTCCACATTTTCATTATGCTTTTCATAGGCATTTGTTTTCACTTTAGCCTTTGCTCTATTTTACATTTATCCATATAGATATTCTTTATATCTATATTATGGATAAAAAGGCCAATAGCCCTCAAATCCAAGAGCAAGGCATAGGCAAGGCTGACTCCAAGATTAGAAAATATATCACCCCTAACTAACTCAAGAGTATACCTTGGAATTTTTGTGAGGTTATAAGGCACTTGGAGAGGACTATCTAGCTGTTTATAATCCTCTGTTTCATCACTTGGAGAAGATGAGTAAGAATGGGAAGAATCACCCTGAACATATAATGTTGAAGCTATTGGTGGGGATATCTTCATACTTTTTTGTTGGCTTTTTTGTCAGAGGACAAGTGCAGATGATGTGCTTGGTCTGGCAATTTTCTTTGGTGCATTTGACATTAATATTGTCACAACTTAAAATTGGCAGGTTGCACGAACATGATGATATATCAAAAAATGTATCCAACTTTTCCTTCCAGAATTTTATTTGGGCAGCAGGTAGATGTTTCCTACTTATTTGCTTTGCCTTCTGAAAGCATAGAATTTTCACCTTGTTGACAACACTAATTTCCTTTAACAAAGGCAAACGAGGGTTGACAGCCTTCCAAATATCTATCACGTCCTTTGCTATTAATTTAGAAATACCTAAACAAGAAAGGTGGGGATAAGTGTTCATTAAAAAATAGCTGCATTGAATTATTTGTCGATAAGTTCGAGACTCAGTTTTATCCAATGGTGATGGTAAACCTGAAAATTTAATTGCACCTTTATTTCGAGTGGAAACTCCAGTGTTTTTTCTGCCATTTTTTAATCAAAATATCTGTAAAAAGAATATATATATATATATTGTCTGAAAATACACGATGTTTTTAAAAAATAGTAAATAAATTTCGAAATTCATTTAAAAAAGTAATAATGTTTACTCACCAAACAACAGTATTGTACGGTTTAGTTCCAAAATTAACTCGTAAACCGACTTTCACTTAAAAAAACACTAAAGTTTAAAATATAAATAAATTACAATTATGAAATGTTTAAATATTTTAATAGTATGTCTACTTTGCAAAATATATATATTTGCGTTAATTATAAGGGTACAAAACATAAACAAACAGAAATACTCCGGAGAGATATTTACCACCGGTGAAAGCCGAAAAAATATCCAGTAAATAAAACGAGGTTTAGTAAGTCGTTATTTGTATTTTAATCTATATATTTTAATGTATTTTTGGTCATTTAATTAAACATAATATGAAAATGGATATAAACTTAAAAATATCTATTATTTAATAAATTTTATTATTTAATTTTTCTTTAGTCTCAGTTTTAATCTAATGGATACAGGTTTCCAGCGTCACCGATATCACGACTAAAATCACAAAATATTATGTCTTTAAATGCGATTTCGCAAAAAAGTAAAAATATTTGGAAAAAAATATTTCGTGGGATAATTTCTGATGTTATTTGGCAACTTTCGCCGCATTATTCTTTTTACAGTTCCAAAATCGACCTACCCTAATATATATATATATATATATATATATATATAGTCCACTTCGAAGTAATCTCCTCTGGCTGCAATGCACTTGTTGTATTTTTCCAACGACTTCTAGAAGGCACCATCGAAGTCCTCTTGTGTGAGCGTGTCAATAACCTTCGTCACAGCCTTTTTCATCTCCTCAGTTGTCTCATAACGACAGCCTCTGAGCTTTGGGAATAACCAAAAGTCACAGGGAGCAAGGTCTGGATTATAGGGGGGTGAACAACTGTCTTAATGCCCATCTTGGTCAAATAGTCTGTGACAAGCATGGAGTTGTGGACTGGTACATTGTCCAGGTGGAAATGCCACTGACCCGATTTGGAGAGTGCTGGCCTCTTCTGACGGAATCTCTTCCTGAACTCACACCCTTAAAACCTAAACATAGTAAACCTAACCCTAACCCTAAACCTTTAGCCAATCAACTCTGGTGCATTGACTTCCTTACTCTATCCACACCTCTCATCATCCCTCACAGACTCCCTGCCTTCCTTGAATCTTTTATGCCACTCAAAAACTGAAGCTCGATTCATGCAATATGGTCGAAAAGCAGTCTGAAGCATTTCATACGTTTCTGTGGCATTTTTCCAAGTTTAAAACAGAATTTTATTGCATATCGTTCTTCCGAAGTGCCCTCACGTCCAGAATGCATTTTTGAAATTCACCAGCTGTGACAATCAGGCTTTAGTAGGGTGTAGTCCAATTCCTGCTGTAGCTGTTCATTTGAACCTGAAATCATAAAAATCAGTCAGTCATCTCACAAGATGTATAGCAATAACATATTGGATTTTCAAGAGTCTACTACAATTTTAAATGCCTATACAAAAAAAGTCTGAAAATTTATTGAAGCCACCACATATATATATATATATATGTGTGTGTGTGTGTGTGTGTGTGTGTGTGTGTGTGTGTGTGTGTGCGCGTGAGCGTCTGTGTGAAAAAGAGAGAGCGAGCGAGAGAGAGGGACAGAGAGAGAGAGAGAGAGTGTGTGTGTGTGTGTGTGCGCGCGCGTCTGTGTGAAAGAGAGAGAGAGAGCGAGCGAGAGAGAGAGAGAGAGAGACAGAGAGGGAGAGAGAGAGAGAGAGAGAGTGTGTGTGTGTGTGTGTGTGTGTTCATCTTTTTACACAGAGACGCGCTTACATCTTACCCTCACAAACGTTTCGCAGAACAAAAAGAATGTATCTATCACGTATTTCGAACATTAAACTCTCTTCAGAAAATCTCTCATTGAGCAAGCACTCCATCAGATGAAAAGAATGGCCTGAAGACCGATTGGTAGACACACGTCGCTGCGTTGAATATGGCAAAACTTGCTTACATACTTTACGTCAACTCCAACGATGACCTTTTATAAAGCCTTTCACATATTCTGATTCTCTCATGTGGAAGATGACTCAGCCGTTGTCGACTCCATAAAAAATACATTAGCAAAGGTTATCATGCTTCCTCGTCTGCAGACTTCTTCCTTGGACGTTACCAATAAATTGCAGAATCGTTTATATTTAAAATGAATTAATTTTAATTTAAAAATGCTATTCTGATTGTCTGAAAGATTGATTGATTGATTGATTTTAACGGCATAACCACTCAAGGATTATTTTATGCTTAGGCATAAGAGAATTCATGGTACGCAAATACGTTTCATTTTTTGTGGAGTTTTCTTAATAGTTATATATATATGTGTGTGTATGTGTGTGTGTGTGTGTGTGTGTGTGTGTGTGTGTTGACCATTGTGTGTTTTAATTAAGATGTGACCTTCCTTAAACCAGTCGCAGTACCAAGATTGAAGTGCCCCCTCTTCCATAGTCATATCTTGGATAAGAATTCAAGTTATTCACTTTTCCCAAGGGACTTATTTGTTTACTAACAGTCCTATCGAATACAAATATAATTTCAATATACATATTGAATATATATATATATATATATATATATATATTATACTCATAGATGGCTTCCTAACAGTTCAAAGTGGACCTGAGATTAAGGCAATGAAGAGGTATTTCACACATCCCAGATCTTCAGAACGGGAACCTCGTCCTGAGATGCAGTTTCGAGTCATACCTAGGTCAACTCTATTTGGTGGGGGTCTGAAGGAATACAGCGGGCGCTTTCTAAGTCCTACTGACAGGGTTAGCATTCATGCAAGTAACTTTGCGGAGATAGAAGACGACATGTAAACAAATGCTTTATATTTGCATTCGCTTAAAGCCTTCTTTTCTTAGCAACTACGTTAAATCCCAAGTTGCATCCAGTTGATAAAACTATTATTAATCCGTTGCAAATGAATGAATGAACGAAAGGAAACTATTTATTACTTATGTAATAAGTAATAATCACCTCTATCTGACTTTTGCTTACCTATTGCCGCTTGGGGAAATTTCACGTGCGTGATGTTAAAATCTTAAACTGTGTGTTCTAACTCCAATCTCGTTATTACGTTTATTTTTGGACTAATACCCTAGGGAAAGGTATGAACCCCCTTTTCTCCCCAGCAATGGGTTAAATAATATCATAACTATTCTTCTACAAGAATGGCCTTGGAATTAGATTACTCAAAAAATACTGATATACCATAAAACAACCAAACCAAACTATCTATTGCCGATTATTTTGGTTTTACTTTGAGCAAGAATATTTTAATGATATTACACCGTTACAAATGTCGCAACAATGTGTCATTTTTGTTCATTTAACGTAGAATATCAGGTGATTATAATATTGATCAACCCAAAAAGACATCGACACACGGCTTACGAAGTCATGGACAGCTATCGATAGGCTTTCGATCATATGGAAATCAGACCTGACCGATAAAATGAAACGCAGTTTCTTCCAAGCAGCGGTCGTATCGATACTGCTGTATTGATGCACTAATTGGACCCTAACTAAAAGGCTGGAGAAGAAGCTAGACGGCAATTACACAAGAATGTTCGAGAAATATTGAATAAGTCCTGGAGGCAACACCCCACAAGGCACCAACTATATAGCCACCTGCCTCCTGTCACGAAAACTATACAAGTTAGAGGAACCAGACATGCAGGTCATTGCTGGAGAAGCAAGGACGAGCTCATAAGTGAAGTACTCATATGGACCCCCGCATATGGCCAAGCAAAAGCAGGACGACCAGCTCGAACATACATACAGCAGCTATGTGAGGATACGGGATGTAGCCCTGAAGACCTGCCAGAGGCAATGAATGATAGGGAGAAGTGGCAAGAGAGGGTCAGGAATATCCATGCTAGCGGCACGACATGATGATGATGATTATAATATGAGGGAAAAAAACAAAAACTATTATATCATATTTAATATGGAGGGTACTTCAACAAGTTTCTTATCTTTTTCTTTAGAAATCATCTTTGATTTCTATTCTACATGATATAACATGTATATATTTATCAACTCCTCCGAACCAGAAGAATGCGATACGATATTCACTTTTTCAGCGGAGTATTTACAAATTTAAATTCGGTGTTTTGGGTTTTTTTTTTCTTTCTCATTGACTAGTTGCCATAACAAGGTTAAAAAGCCTATTCTTCCCAACTATTTACCCTTAACTGGAGAGAGAATAATTTCATTCATAACTTTGCCTTGAGTATTAGCACTATCTGAAATACAAACACCCTTGTCTGGTATTTGAACTCGGTCCGTCGAGTCCATTTCCAACGACAGTAACCATTACATCACGAGTACCTTCATTCACCTATGAACGATACGAAATATTAATGTTTTTACAATTGAAGAAAATTGTCATGTATGTATGTGCGTGCGTGTATGTGTGTGTGTGAAGGAAAATCTAGACTTCATCAACTAATTATATTGAGTTGCAAAACTTGTCAGTGTCGATTGTAGCAGTAGAAACTTAACACGTCATTATTATGATGTTTTTTCCTTGATTAAATTTCAGACCAATACATAATTTAATCATATGCAAATTCAAATGATTTATTTCCACAATGGTTCATGTGTTTGGTCAAAGACCTTTTTTTTTTCTTTTGTGCTTTGCAAATATTCATATTCTTGAGTAATTCCTGGCCATTTACAAAGATAAATCTACAAATAAATGAAAGATTAAGTTTATACAGAAATATAGCTGTTTCTTTTTAATGAACGCATCGATAGATAGAGAGATGAATAGATAGAGAGAGCCTTTAAGAAGAGCAAGATAGAAGGAAGACAGGAACATAATTCATTTATATATATATATATATATATATATATATATCATATTTACCAACCCCTCTGCTCGGGCAGGATATGACACAAGGTCAATTTTTAAGCGAAGTTTAACAGGTTTGAATTCAGAGTTTTCCTTCTCCTAGACTAGTTGCCTAACCAGGGCTGAAGAACCCAGTCTGCCCTATATACATATATATATATATATATATGTGTGTGTGTGTGTGTGTGTGTGTGTGTGTGTAATTTCTTCCAGGCAGCAGTCGTATCGATACTGCCATATGGATGCACTACATGGACGCTAACTAGATGTATCGAGAAAAAACTCGGCAGCAACTACACAAGAATGCTACGAACAATATTGAACATGTCCTGGAGACAGTACCCCCAAAAGCAGCAGCTGTACAGCCACCAACCACCCATCACGATAACTCTCAAAATTAGACGAACACAGCTGAATAAGTAGGGACGAGCTCATAAGTGATTTGCTCCTATGGACCTCTTCACATGGACGAGCAAAGGCAGGTCGACCAGCTCGAACCTACAATCTGCAGCTCTGTCCCAATACGGGATGTAGCCCTGAAGACCTGCCTAAAGCAATGGACGATAGGGAGGGTGGCGAGAGAGGGTCAGGGATATCCATGCTGATAGCGCGACATGATGATGATGATGATATATTGGGTGTCTCAATGTATGTAGGACACATGTGACCGCTTATAACTCTATTAGTAATAATGTTGTGTCTTTTTGTTTCAGGTTTGAAAATAGTATACTATAACAACTATTAATACTCGATCATTATGCTTTGGACAAGATTGGAAAAATATTTTGTGTCGCTACTTATTTAGAGCAAAAACATTCAAAACTGTCACAAAATAGATGCTATTCATTAATATGATCATGATTTATTACTGAGACAAGAAATGCAAATAAAGATTGCATGTCCTGAAAGTTGATATAATCACAATAAAAAATACAATGATTTGATATCTATGGCTCAAAGGATATATGTTTTACAGCACGTGTTTCATCAATTTTGAGACACCCTGTTATTATAATACTACACCTGTTTCTCGGTCTTCTTTTTCTCGATTCTCCTGCCACCGCAGATCCTAAGTCCTGTACTAATTATCATCACAATGTCCCAAGGATGATTTCTAAAGAAAAAGTTAAGAAACTTGTTGAAGTACCCTCCATATGAAATATGATATAATAGTTTTTGTTTTTTTTTCCCTCATTTTTTGACACTTGAATGATTTATTGAAAGTTTTTAATGCAGCTCGATATCTATAAAAGCATAAGCTGTCAGTACCTGTCTACGTCACCTAAAAGTTCAGGATTGGAACGGAGCACGTTGTAATGATTAGTAATCTATTCCTTTGTAATGATGTTGGGGTCTTATACCAAATTTTTATGATAGTTGATAAAAGGAGATGCTCTCGAAAAGTTGAATATTGTTTTGTGAAAAATAAATATTCAGACACGCGCTGATACCATCTTTGATTTTTTTTTTCGATAAATGCTTCAAAAATCAACATAAAAATACACAGAGCTTAAATGTTTCAAAATGTTTCATATCTATGGACTCCAACCTGCTGTAGACGTGTACTTAAGTTTACACACACACACACACATACACTCACACACACACACACATCTATATATTAAGTTGAGATGCTTGTAGAGTCATGATTATCTCCGTGTCCATATCCTAGAACGGAAATTAACAGGGAGACCTGGTTTCAAATCCCGGGCACAACTGTTTGCATTTCACAGAGCGATAATATTCTTGTGAAATTTATGGACCAAATAATTTTCCCTCCAACTATGGGTAAATAGGAGGATAGACTTGGCTCTTTAACTCTGGTATTACAACAAGTCTGAAAGGACGAAATCTCTTTATTCAGACCTGGTAAACTCCGTGTAGCTGTGGTTTTGTGAGCTGTGGCTTCAAGAATTTATTCAAAACAGCACGTATCATTCTGGTGGAAGCTCTGTCTTGCTTTTTCTCCTTGCGTTTTGTTAGCGTTCATATGGTGCATTAATCTAGTAGTAAAGACATAACCACTGCTCCGAAGAATTTTTTTATTTTATCGGAAAGCTCATATTTCCATATACAGGGTGGAACGATAAAATTGTCGTCCTAAAGAAAACAACACTACAGCTTTACTTTAAAGCTTTTATTCAGAAAATCAATTCAGGTAACTTGATTATGTAGTAGAGCTGACATCTATTCAATGTAGGCACCTTCAGCCTCAATCACCGCCTCGATACGGATCCGGAACTGGGAGCATGCCTTTTCCACAAGCGCCGACGGGAGCTCGGCGATTACTCGGCGGATGGCGGTGATCAGGCTGGCTTTAGTGTTGTGGGAGGTTATGTTGGTGATGTTCTCGACGTATGACCAAACGAAGTAGTCCAGCAGGTTCAGGTCGGGGGAAGAGGGGGGCAGTGAGAAAAGGGTACAAAGTCATAGCACTCCTTCTGAAGCCAAGCCTGGGTCTCTTTGGACTTGTGGGCCGGCACCGAGTCCTGCTGCCACACCTAGGATCTGCCTCCGGCCACCTGAGTGCACCAGGGGATCACCACACTCTTCAGCACATCCAGGTACACTTTGGTTTTGACTTTCAAGCCGACTTCGAAGATGTGAGGGGGCATGATGTGGCCCTCACTTGAAACCACACCAAAGACCATAACCGTAGCCGGAAACTTTGCTGTCATCACCCTGGGCACGTCCCTGTTATTCGTGGCAATCCACGGATTTGCATTTTGTGGGTGCTGACAATGGTCCTGTTGTCATAACTTGGATCGGTAGAGGGCATGAGTTGTACAGCTGCGCATCTCTGATCTCGCTTGTTGAACATTGTGTCACTTTCAGACATGATAGAAGGCTCCTCTCACTCTTGGGATTTGTACACAACTGGTCAACTAGTAGATGGTCTGCAACAAAAAAAAAGAAAATCGGTTTTCATTAAACGGAAATGGAATCATGTCGTCTTTTCTAGGGCGACAATTTTATCGTTCCACCCTGTAATTGATAACCTGTTTAAAGCATTCCACGCCTTGATAAGGTATATGTCGACATCACTTTCAGTAGAAGAGATGTGACTGCCAAAGCATATGAACTGATCTTCTAATTTTAGAGATTCGTCACTTTCAGTGGAGATCGCTCCTAATATTTTGAGATACATATATTTTGTTTTATTTGTATTCAGATTGAGAAGAATGTCTCCTAAGGCTTGCGGTAGGCTATACACTTGGCTTTCTACTCAGGTTGATGTATTTACGAGAAATGCTAGGTCATCTGAATAGAATGTTATATAATTTGCTGGATACCGTCTGCTTCTTCAATGTGGAGCCGTTTTCTTTAATTAGATCTGTGGATGTTTGAAGTACGTAATCTAGACAGATTATAAACAAACATAGTGCAAATGTCTCTACTTGGAAGAACCCATCGACTATATCGAAAATCTCTGTCTCGAGTGAACGAACTATTGCTTTTGTGTTTTTGTAAAACATAATAATAGCGGTAACAATTTCTTTGGTAAGACCACATGTAAGTAGTATTTACTCCATCCTTCCTCTGTGTATGAAATGCCTTGAAGAAATCTTCGAACAATAGTGTTCCCTCAAGATTCTTTGCTCATATTCCGACGATCTGATGCGTTGTCAGAATCTTTGAGGTCTCTAAGCGTTTTCTTCGAAAGCTGGTCTGATTTTTCCAAAGAATTTTCTTGATTTTGTGCCGGATATGAAGTAGGTCGTTATAAACCTTGGCAGCTACTGCAGCTAGCGTATTCTAGATAGATAGATAGATAGATAGATAGATAGATAGATAGATAGATAGATAGATAGATAGATCCACCGTATTCGTCGCCAGAATAATGGAAAATATTCTAATGGTAAAATAAGGCGTTGCTAGAGTAAATAGAAAGAAACAAATAAACAAACAAAAATAAAAAGATTAAGAGAAAATAACAGAAAAAAGGAAGTAAACAAGAGAGAACGAATACGAAGGGAAGTAGAGAAAGCAGAAAACTGAAGTATTGAAAGTTATAGAAAGGATGGAAAAAATTATGTGTGTGTTTGTGGAGGAGCGCACGCACGTATGTAAGTGTATTTGTATTTAATGGAGTATCAGTCTACATCAGGTAAAAGGCGATGGATATGATCTAAAAAAAATTGTGAAACATAGCTGAATAAATAGATTTGAATTCCTGACCTATACGTACAAACATTATAAAGGGTAGCATACAAGGTTTACATTAAAAATTACGTGGTGATTCTGTCAGGCGTGTTGCAATTCCAGCAATAAATCCATGCATAAACATTCCATTCCTGATAATTTATAATCTCCAAAATTTCTCTAAACCCAGGAGGAAAAATGCAATTTCCTATTTAAATAGGCAATTCTGTGTTTCAAAGTACCTTACATCCAACCTTAAAAACGTTTACCGTTTGCACATCTCTCAAGAGTATTTGGATTAACAGAATTTTTAATGAAAAACAGTAATGACAACGAGAATGAGCTAGTGGGTTTGATCACACAACTGAATGTTTTCCAGTTCACGTTGACACAGCCGTGAACTAAAGAAATGTTCAACGTAATTTCCTAAAGTCACCAGCCCAGCAACAACGCATAGAAGATGCGGAATTCGTCTTCTGTAAAAGGGTAAGACCCTCCCACGAAACAAAAGGTTGTCTTGAGTATGACAATAAACTGCACCTTGTGGTGAGACTCGTTCTAGAGTTCAGTGAAATTTGCAGTACTTCTTCGTTGCCATTACTCCCAGATCCGCTCAGACCTGGTGTAGTTGTACTTATTAGTGTCCTATCTATTGGTCAAATAGATCTGTCAGAAAATTATGAGTATTGAAAAGGACTAACTGAAAGTATATAAAGTAAAGTTGGCGATCGTTGTCGAGGGCGACCAGAAGGCTCTCTTTTTAATAGCTACTACACCGAGGTGTAGGGCAGGGCGCTACCCCTTTCCCTGGATTGCTCCACTTTACCCTTGATACGTACCTCATATTTCTGAGTGTTAAGAAAGGAAATATCAAGTACCATTTTTAAACTGTGTGAATTTTTTTGTATTCTACAAGAATCTTCAGAGGATATTTCTTTGACTATAATGTCGTTGACCACCCTAATATGCTGGTCTGATTTTTCAAGTGACTTCGAACCTCAGTCGTGTTATTGAGTTCACTGTCAAATACGCTTGGAAAAGTATGAACCTTCTTATTCCCATGCTACGAGTTAAAAACCCCACTACTTTTCTTCTACAAGGATTGCTTTGACATTAAATAACCCACGAAGATTGATATGTCATAAAGTAAATGAAGAAGAAAGAAAGAAAAAAGAAAGAAAGAAGGAAAGGAGGAAATATAGAATCTTTGAAGTCTTTAAAGGGCCAACAAATGATTATTTTATGAAAAAAAAGGTTATGTTTGGTTATCTAATTCAATGGCATATTAACCCTTGATGTCTATTTTAATGCCAAATCCTGTTTATACATATATATGATTGTTACTTTATAGTTTGCTGGTAACTTTATTCTTAAACGAATTAGATCTCATTTCTTTACTCATAGATAGTTTCAAGTAATCTAACGGTAATGATCTTATCTAAAATTAATATTTTCTGCAAAAAGTTAACTGTTTTCAAGTATTGCAGTTTATAAAATAGAATTTCTATTTATCAAGTATTCTAATCTAATATAATTAATCATTTGCATACAGTTAACAGTTAATTTGTTTCATCTATTACAATGTAATACTAATAATTCTTTATGATATTAATCATTTGTTTACACAAAGTTAAATAGCTTCAGGTTTTGCTGTTTCTATTTATCAAGTATTCCTAATTCAATAGTAATCATTGATTTGCACAAAGTTTATTTTACTTATTATATTGTTTATGCACAGTAAAATGGTATTAAGTACTACTAACACAAATAATTCTATTCAATTGGGATCATTTGTTGGCACAAAGTTTAAAGTAAAGTAAAAAGTCAAAGATGGCGACGGTAGTGGAAGGTGACCAGAAGGCTCCCTTTTCAATAGCTACTACACTGAGGTGTAATTTTGGGCGCTACTCTTTTCCCCGGATTGCTCCACTTTTCCCTTGATACGAACCTTATAATGCTGTTTAGCAAGGAGGTATCAACTACAATTTTTTTGAGTTTTTGATATGACTCGACCTGGGATTGAACCCCGGTATCTCGGACCATTGGAAGACACTCTATCTACTAAGCTAGTACAAAGTAAAGTTGGCGGCCGTAGTCGTGGGTGACCCGTTTAGATGTTTTCAATTCTTGCTATCTGAGCACAACTGACCTTAAACCACCTCCTTCTAGCACTTTTAAGATAAAATAACGCTGGGTATATGTTTGCTGCAAGGGGAATCTGAATACGGTCAGGACAATTATATAGGTTCTTGGACCTGACCTAATCAGCTGATTGATCGGATCGAACCTTTTGTCTAGCCTAGTAAGGAGCAAAGTAGATTGTTGCAAGTGGCCTGACAAGTTCGATTACTGAGTCCAGGACTGCTCAGCCACCATGATCCCTTCTTCAAGCATTACGGGTCGATATCGACCGACACCAGGTGGCCTCATTGAGAAAAAGGGGTTTTACATTTTCTTCAGTCCCAGCCGACAAGAGTTAGAAATATTAAATAGGAATAGTTATTTGAAACCATATAATTGTGTATAAATTATTGGTATTAGATAGGAATACTTGAAACCATATAATTGTGTATACATTAATTGTATTAAATTGGAATACTTGAAACCATATAATTATGCATAAATTATTAGTATTAGATAGAAGTACTTGAAACCATATAATTGTGTATAAATTATTGGTATTTCATAGGAACACTTGAAACCATATAATTGTGTATAAATTATTGGCATTTGATAGGAATACTTGAAACCATATAATTGTGTATAAATTATTAGTATTTGATAGAATACTTGATACCATTCACAAATAATTCGTATCAATTATCAGTTGTAAATAACTCTAGTGGAGTTAATATGTCACTAAACTAACCATTAAGGGTCCTATTTACGAGTGAAATAGAACTTTTCTATACCTTACTATAGATTATCCTAAGTAATTTATAGAATTATTCGTATTAAATACAATAATTGAAACCATTCCATTGTGTGCTAATAAATGATTCATATTATCTAGAATTATTAGCGTTAAATAAGAATACTTGAAACTACTTAAGTGAGTACAAACAAATGAGCTCTGGCTCGTTTAAAATGTTACATACAAACTATATATATGTATACATAAGTTGCCATTAAGTTGCAATCAAGTGCTGATATACCATTAAATCAAATAACTTAACTTAACCTAACAAAAATATTTGAATTTCATTAACTTCAGTATCCAGCTGAGAATTGATATTTGAGTGAAATTTTAAGTAAACTGAAAACCAAGGCAGGTTTTTAGAACAATATATTGCAGATTAGACTACTTGTTGGGAATCAAGCATTTTTTGCTTTTTACTTTTCAGTTAAATGATATAATCTACAGGATTAATATTTTGGCTGCTTTGCGGAACGCGAGGTCTTGCTGAATTTAACCACAGATTTCAGCCGCTGAAATCACACTAAACTCTAATTTTACGTCACAACTATACCCCCAAGCTACTGTCATAATTAATAGGATTTAATGGAGATGTCCGTGTTGTCATGGTTATCGTCGCAGGAAATGGACATGGTAACACGAGTTCAAATCCAGGACGAGACTGATTGCATTTCACATAGCACTAATACCCTTGGGAAAGGTATGAATCCAATTATTTTCCCTCCAGCTATGGGGAAATAGTAGGGTAGACTAGATTCTTCAGCCTTGGTGAGGCAACTAGTCTAGGAGAAGGAAAACTCTGAATTCAAACTTGTTAAACTCCGCTTAAAAATTGACCTTGTGCCATATCCTGCCCAAGCGGAGGGGTTGGTAAATATGATAATTAATAGGATTTAGAATAAATTCAATTCATTCTTTTTGACGACAGGGGAAAGGTATTTATCGGAGGGGTGGTTCTCTGAGAATGAGGCACCACCAAAAAGGCGAAATGATAATAGAATTAGGAACTAATTTGGCAAATGTCCCACCTGTAGATTAGCAATCTTGAAATCCCCGACGTTAAATCGATATTGTATCTCACTTGAGACATATTCATAGTGGATAACTTAAATAAAATAGAAATCTAGCAGGGTGATTTATATTTCTGAAGTCTCTTCTTAAATTACCACATAAATTGTATTTCTGGATATTGATGACAGCAGGCTTGCTACAAAGGTAACATGAATGTTGCAGCGAATTATACTGAAAGATTCTGTAAGGAAATTTATCTTAATATTGTAGCAGGAGAGTTTTTCGGTTACTGTGTAAAAACGATTAATGTTAAAATGAACTATAAATAAAACTAACAAGCTGTAAACGCAAATAACAAGAGGTTGAGTTAAATCAGACGCAGACCTTTTTATGTACTATTTTTATTAAATAGATATAGTTTACAAAATATATGTTCTGTGTGTATTTTTGTGTGTACAGAATTTTGGTAGTCATTTAAACTTCATATTTGTGTGTCCTTTCTGAAAATATTAAGAGAATAAAAATGATTTAACATCATGAAGTTTCGACAGATATTTTTAGTTCGGCCCACTGAATTTTATATTTGTATTCTGTGACTTCTGGACAGCCACTGACAAATGGGGAAAAGCTTGGATTTAGCACCCACTATCTCTTGGCGGCAAAAATAGTGAAAAATTATTTCTGAAAAACCATGATACACGTGTGTATTTTTCTATTTTTAGATTTTGTGACACTCGTGAGTTAGGGGGCGTTACAGCCTCAGGAACATTATTCCAACAGATTATATCCTAAAATGAAATTTAAGAATCTATTCTGCGCGTATCTTAAGCTCCTCAAAAGGCGCCTCATACCAAACTGTTAACTTTGAGACTACACATGGTAAATTAGCACCTCTCAACTAATAATCCTTTTATTGATATGTATATATCCTATTGCTCTTTGATTGAAACGTATATATATATATATATATATATATATGTGTGTGTGTGTGTGTGTGTGTGTGTGTGTGTGTGTGGAGACCAATCCATCTGCTCTTCTGCAATAGTACACTCACAGACGCACAGTTCCAACAGAAGGGCTTACAATAAAACTTCCCCTGCCCCACCAAAAAAAGTATTGACTTCATGAGTATGACACCAATCAGCTTCTAATGGTTGCGTTCCAGTTCTGGAGGATTTAAGACTATTCCTTCATCGCTATTATTCCCAGATCTATTCTGATCCGGAGCGGTAGAAACTTATATGGTGCTACTTATTGGTCAAATATATATGTTTAAAATGTATTCACATTCGAGTGGAACGTATCGGAAAAATTCTTCGGAAATAACTTCATGAAAAATGTAAGTATGTATGCAATTCGCTCACCTCTACTCTTAAAATTATTCCAGATAGTTTGACACCTCGTTAAAATCAATTAATCAAACGATAAACACACATCGGAATTATTGATACCTCATTTAAAATCATCTGTTAGGTTAGGTACAGCATTAATCACTTTACGGTAAAAAAAAAACGGTTTCAACTTTTTATTATATGTAAATCTTGCTTTTGTTTCCGATACCGAATTTTAACTCCGACATTAAAAGAAGAGTGGGATTCAAGTTTAGGTGTTGATTGAAAGTCTTTGTTTATGTTTCCTTAGATGAAAATCGAGAGTAATCTCAAGGTAAAGTTACTGTTTTGCATCTATTTGTTTGTTTGGTCTGCCATTCTAGTTAACTGGAGCTATAGAATACGCCGACTGCATCTTTGCAAAGATGCAGTCGGCGTATTTTATTTTAATGTCATATCGAGGAAACTCCTTGTGGGAGATTTTACTCCTTTGCAAAGGAGTAAAATCCCCAACAAGGAGTTTCCTAGATATGACATTAAAAATCTGATGGTGACTCTCCAGTTCTGGAGCTCTTTGGAATGAGGAATGCCTCTTTATAACCATTACTACCAGTTCGACTCTGACTAAAACTTTTTCAACCATTGAACTATGTGCAAACAAATGACTTATGCCAAATTGAATTGTTAATGTTACATAGCGATGATTGAAACAGTTTAACTTTGTGCAAATGAAATTATTGATGTTAGATAGCAATACTGGAAGCCATTTATTTGTGTTGTCATGAAACTTCTCCGACTAGTTTACTGTCGGCGAAGGTGACGAGCTTTTAGTTTCAACGATTTTACCTACCCCTATCGCCCGGACAACGCCGAGCGTATGACTGGTATTTGGTCGAACAATATTCTATTTTGGGATGTCATTCAACTACAAGCAAACAGGGAAAACTGTGACACAGATTTTCGAAGAAGCCGAAAATTAAGACAACATGAAATGCACTATTTAAAATGCAAATTATTTAATCAACAACCCCCAAAAATAAAGGCATGTATGTGAAGGGAAATAGTCTAACCGACAAAAATAAAAACGTTTATAGTTTAACAATTTGGGGACACTTCACCTAGGAATTTTCTTGTGATGATCAGTGTAAAAATAATTTTTTGATGTGTTTTGTGTGTGGTAGATACGGGCTAAGCCAAAAGTAAAATCACATGAAAATGAATGCTTATCTTACTTCTTTCTCTTCTTTTCTTTTATCTTTTTTATACATATATGTCACTCTCTTTCTTTTTTTCTGGTGTTGCGTTTCACCGACTGTTAATTTTTCTTTCTTTCTTTCTTTCTTTCTTTCTTTTCTTTTCTTTCTTTCTGGGTACAAATCGTTTGTCGTTCTCTGGTTCTTCTCGTGGTCAGTCGACGAACAAAATAGTCATGCAGGTCTTTTCCTTTTTCTGGCGGCATTTTAATCTTCCCATATGAGTTGGCCAAGAGAAGCAGTTTACTCTTTGCATCACAGACACGTCTGTCCGTTACGGGATCTCTTGATCAACTGACCTATCTGATTTTTCCTTTTTGCAGATTCGATCTTTCCGCTGCATCGTATCACGTGGTGTTCTTGGCCTATCGGCATTCAGCCTTCAAATAGGTCGCTTGTTGCTAGGGGCTGCTTGCTAGTTCATGAACCCATATAAGGGAAACTTGACAGTCAATCGGTAAGCGCACATCTTTGACCCGAATTCAACTCTTCAGACGTCTCGTCTACTTCTGCTAGTTTGCGAGGGAAGCAGAAATAGGGAGAGGGAAAAAAGGAGAGAGAGAGAGAAAGAATCTATTTTTGTGAGCAAAATATGAATTTTACTATCCCCAGGATCCAAATTCATAATAGTATACAAAAAAAAGGATTAATACTAAATCGAATTATTCGTGTTAAATAGAAATGCTTGAAACCGTTTAACCGTGAGTGAAAATTGAATTACTGATATTGCATAGCAATACTTGAAAGCCTTTGACTGCGTTCAAATGAATGAATAATTTTGAATAGAATTATTAATGTTGTATAACAAAATTTGAAAACATCGAACTACGCAAAAATAACACTATTTGTGTGAACAATACTTCAAAAGACTTCACTGTGAGTAAAGAAATGATTAATATTGAATAGAACTATTTGTGATGGATTGAAATATTTTAAACTCTTTAGCTATGTAAAAACATGAGCTCTGGCTCGTTTAAAAATGTTTTCAACAAACTATTCGTCTTTATCAGGTCGTATAGATACTTCTGTATGGATGCACTACTTGGACGCTAACTAAACGGCTGGAGAAAAAGCTTCACAGCAATTACACAAGAATGTTGCGAGTAATACTGAACAAGTCCTGGCGGCAACACCCCACAAGGCACCAACTATATGGCCACATGCCTCCCATCACGAAAACTATCCAAGTTAGACGAACCAGTCATGCAGGTCACGGCTGGAGAAGCAGGGACGAGCTAATAAGTGATGTACTCCTATGGACCCCCACATAGGGCCGGGCAAAATCAGGACGACCAGCTCGAACATACATTCAGCAGCTATGTGAGGATACGGGATGTGGCCCTGAAGACCTACAGCTGGCGATGAATGATAGGGAGAAGTGGCGAGAGAGGGTCAGGGATATCTGTGCCTGCGGCCGGACATGATGATGATGATGATGATGATGATGATTCGATTTTATATATACAAGATGTGGCATTAAATAACCAACAATATTGATTAGTCATAAAACCTCATCAAGCAATCAATCTGACCTGAGTACTATATATGTGAGAAAAAAGATATTTTCAGGCTTCGAACATGTTTGGGAGAGTCTCGGTGACGTATTTCGATCTTTGGCGCTACTATTACATTCCGTTTCGAATACTTGTGAGAAAGCTATTAGTTAGACAGCAGCACTAGTGTCCTTTTGTAATGGTTACTTTGATGTTAAATAACCTATGAAGGGTGCTATACTATAATGGCTCATGAGTAGTAGATCGATAGATATATATATTCTTATCAAGGACGGAGTTGACCAACGCTAACTCCCAGTCTAAAATCATTTTAGATCCGATATGTTGGACAAATCAAAGAAGGTTGGCGCCCACCGACTGCATCTCTGCTGAAGAGTAAAATTCTCCCCACGAGTGTTCTGGCTATGGCACAAAACAATCTGCTGGTGAGGTCCCAGTAATGCTGGAGCTTTGGGGAATGCGGAGTACCCCTTCATTGCCTTCACTCCTAGGTCCACTCTAGCTTGGAGTAGTACTACCTGATAGGGCCCTATCTATGAATCAAATGGAACTAAACTGTATACTTATGCTGAAGTGAATTGTTTGAAATAGAACTGTTTTTGACATTGAAACTGTACTTAAGCTAAACTGAATTGTTTGAAATAGAATTGTTTAAACATTAAACTGTGTACTTATGCTGAAATGAATTGTTTGAAATTTATTTGTATAAAAATGGATTTGGCATTAAATAATGTACAAAGGTTGATATACCATAAAACCCAAACAAACAAACCAACAAACAAGCAAAGCCAGTCAGCTAAGAACAATGTAAACCATCTTACGTTTTGACCCTTATCTGGTGAGAGAAGAGAACATATACCTCTTCTAACTTACCGACTTCCTTTTAAGATTTTGAAAAGGAGACACTGTTTATAACGGTAAGGGAGAGGGAGTTTGGCAGTAAGAGAGACGCAGGTGTTAGGAACACATCGCATCTTTGTAACGTTATAAATTGTACAATAACGATAAGATAGATAGATAGATGACAATTTTGTTGCACATTCTTGTTTGTTGCTTTTGCTATTTGTTTACTTTTGTTGACTTTTCGTTTTACTTAAAAATCTTCGTTTGATACCTTGCGGACACGGAAGCATACATGCTGACAAACACAAGACTACCTAATTTATAAGATCGTTAAACACAGAAACTGAATCAAAGAAGTCTTTGAATAGCACGTTATATACCTTTACAAAGGTGCTAACAGATTGTAAATTTTGCTTTAAAAAGTTTTGTTTTCGTTTCGTTTCGTTCCTTTTTTAATGGTATATCAACCTTTGTGAATTATTTAATGCCAAAGCCATCTATGTAGAAGTACAGTAGTGGCACTGTTTAACTAATATCTTAGGGAATAAGAGAGTCCATTGTGACTTGAATTTCAACTCGCTTCCTGAGATGTCGCAGTAGGGCACATAAGCAAATACGGCACAGGAACTCCCCGGAAACTTGTAAGAGTTCTTAAAAAGTCTTCTTTTTTCATGCAATTTTGTAGAAACATACCCAAACTGATGAAATGACAGTAGTAGCTATATATATATATATGGATGCACAACCTGGATGCTAACTAAACGGCTGAAGAAGAAGCTAGACGGCAATTACACAAGAATGTTGCGAGCAATATTGAACAAGTCCTGGCGGCAACACCCCACAAGGCACCATCTATACGGCCACCTGCCTCCCGTCACGAAAATTTTACAAGTTAGACGAACCAGACACGCAGGACACTGCTGGAGAAGCAGGGACGAACTCATCAGTGATAAACTCCAATGGACCCCCGCATATGGCCAAGCAAAAACAGGACGACCAGCTCGAACATACATACAGCAGCTATGTGAGGATACTGTAGCCCTGAAGACCTGCCAGAAGCGATGAATGATAGGGAGAAGTGGCGAGAGAGGGTCAGGGATATCCGTGCTGGCGGCACGACATGATGATATATATATATATATATATATATATATAACTTCCAAATTTCATGTGATGAAATATAAACAAACTCCTTCAATAAACTTTTGCCCAATCGGCTAAGGCTGTAGAATACACCGACTGCATGTCTGCTGAGGGCTAAGACTTCCCCAATGAGTGTCCTGATATGACACTAAACAATCTGATGGAGAGATTTCAGTAATGCTCGAGTTTTGGGGAACACAGAGAAACGCTTCGTTGCAATCACTCCCAGTTCCACTCGAGCCTGGAGTGGGAGCATCTGATAGAGTCCTATCTATGGGCCTTAAAGAACTGTTTTAAATTAAACTGTCTACTAATACTAAATTCAGTTGTTTGAGATACAACAGTTTTTACAATCATTTGAGTGAAAATAAAAAACTGTACGTATGCTTAACTGAATTGTTTGAAATAGAAATCTTTGACCATTTGACTGTATGCAAACGAATAACTGATGTTTGATTGAATTGTTAGTGAGACATAGCAATACTTGGAACTATTTAACTTTGACATGATTAACTGAATTTTTTGAAATAGAACTGTTTTTTAAATTTACCTGTGTGTAAACAAAAAATGTATTTAAACAAATGACTGTGTAAACAAAAAACTATATTTAAATAAATGACTATGTGAAAGCAATAAACTCCGTAATTATGCTAAATTGAATTGTTTGAAGTAGAACTGTTTAATTATTTAACTGTGTATATGTATTAGATAGCAATGAATGTAACTATTTAAGTGTGAAAAAAGATGAACCAGGCTCGTTTAAATATGTTACTCACATATTTAATATATAAATATAAAAAGAATTTGGTATTAAATAACACAGAAAGGTTAATATGTCATAAAACCAAACCTACTTCTACTACTTCAATAAACTTTTAGCAACAGACAATGTAAAGACAAAACCAGATAAAAAAATTCTGAGAGACTAAAGTAGCTTAACAAAAAACACAATGAAAGGAAAAGCAAGATTGACTCTATCATGCATAACAAGTATATCTAATATTCTGTATGCACAAAATACATCTCACACAGTTATTGGTCCCATTATCTCGTTTGGTTGGAAGGCCTTCCTCTTGCAGTCTGTCATAACAAGAACTGCCAGGTGGAGTTTATCCCTTTCCTAGTTTACAAGTAGTTTGAATACAGAGTTTCTTTTCTCCTAGAATAGTTATCATACTGTCGTGTCGTAGCTCTGCGCTAGTCGATAAACAAGTCTGGTCTGAGCTGGTTATTTGTTTAACATCCCACCAAGCTAAATTGTGGCGCAAGGCGTTTTTAACAGGGAAGTCGGTCACAAGTCCGTAGCCAAGACTCGCCCAGCGCCTCCAAAAATACCTTAGGCTCCGTCAGCATTCTCCTAAAAAAGGTACCAGGCGATAAACCAAGTGTTGCTGAAGCAGGTGCGAGCCTGGGGGTTAAGCCCCCTAAGGCCCAAGGAGAGTCGGTCTGAGCAGAGTCACACCAAAGCTGTGAATTCCCGGCACCCATGCCAGTCGGGCTTGAACGACGAACCAAAGACGCACGAACCGAACCGTGCCAACTTAAACAACACAGCCGGCAAGTCTGGTCAGGTTGCAACTCTCCACACGCAAAGTAAATTTATATCGTTTTGTCTACCCAAGAGGACACATGATTGATTGATATCACAACACATACCAAGGTTAAAGAGCAGGGATTATCATACTATTTACCCATAGATAGAGGGATGAAACTTGGATTCATACATTTTTCAAAGTTGTTAGTGCTATGCGAATTGCTAACATCCTCGTTCTGGATCTAAACTCGGGAAGCTAAATCCACTTTCAATTGCAATAACCGTTGCACCAAGAACGCCTAAACAATATACCTACAAGTAGTATTAAAAGGGAAAGAATACACAAGCGTGTTCCATCTGCTTGAACAATATATATTTTGTTAGTTTTGTTTATTTGTTTGTTTTTGAGGGTTTTTTTTTTTTAGTTTTGGGGTTAAATATTTCTAACTGAAGCATTCACCTTCTGAAACCAACATATTACGAACACCTCATACTGAAACAATCTGATGACGAAAATCAATTCAGCTTATGTACTCTCTTAGTGTAACCATTCAGTTATTCCGGTTTGGTTGAAATCTCTATTTGCACGATTTTGTTTGTTCAGTTGCTGCTGCTGCTTCTGCTGCTGCAGATTGTACATTTTTAATTAAATCTTGTTGTCCTTGTTGTGAATGAAATGAATCCGTTCATTTTATTTACTTTGTTTTGTTTATTCATTTTTTTATTTATTATTTTTTATTAATTTTTTTCTGTCAAATGTCTCTTCGCAGAAAACAATCGAAATACTAATAACACAAAATAATAAAAAAAAATGTTATTCGAACAAAAAGGTTTGATTTAAACACTGAAAGATAAAATAAGGTAATAATGCAACCGGAAAATATAGCAACAAAGCGTGAGCCTATGTTTAAAATAAAAAACAAAACAAAACCAATCAAAGCAAAAAAGATCAAGTGTAAGTCATTGATACAGGGGCTAAAATAGATACTCTACATTACATTTTATTCCTGGCTAGTTCATCATACCAGCTTTTACTGAGATAGGGGGCGTCCTCCTGGTGTAATGGTTAAAGCGATGGACTGCGGAATCGTAGTACGCGAGTTCGTACTCCAGTCGCGCTATTACGTTCACTTTCGGGCAAATACCCTAGGGAAAGGTATGAACCCCCTTATCCTCCCAGCTATGGGTTAAATAGTACCACCACTGTTCTTCTACGAGAATGGCTTTGGCATTAAATAACTAAAAAGAGTTGATATGCCATTAAACCAAATCAGCTTTTACTGGTGCTTTTTATTGAAGTTTAAGAGATAAAAAAAATTCCTCAGATGAGCATATCTCTTCCAAGTTAATCTAAACAATGCAGATATTTAGTTCTTCAAGACTTCTTTCCAGCCCTTTAAGTTTCGTTCCTAAGACACTAACTCCAATTATCATCACTATCGACTTCATCTTCCACAACTTTTTCATCTCGCTGACAAAATCCTAGAACTTGTCTATCTTTTCGCTTTCTATTATTTTTACTCTATGGTCCGCTGGATGCGAAAATCCACGAGATGACTAGTTCTTTTCATCTTGCTTATTAATTTTTAAATGATTGATTTTACTAGAGGAGAAAAAGAGAAAGTGATAGAGAAGAACAGAGGCAGCAAAGAAGAGGTAAGGTTTGGTTTGGTTTGGTTTATCTATTGAACGGTAAAATTATTGGTCATTTAATGTAGAAATTTTATTCAGTTGTATGTTTGTAATCATAACAATATTTTCAATCTTTCATTGTATTTTTTAAATCGTCCTTTTTAATTTTCTGTAATCTTAGTTCGCAAACACTAATATGGTTTCAAGTATTCCTATCAAACGGCAATACTTTTCCCACAGATCTGACACATTGATGGAATCCCATGAGGTTCTTCCACTTATGCTCAGAGTAATGAGAATGAAGCGATGTTCCACTTTTGAAAGAGCTTCAGAACTAAGACCTCCTAAGTGGATGCAGTTTAGTTTTATACTCAGAACACTCAAGAATAAGAGGAGTCGAAAAGAAAATTGTTCAAAAATCAGTATAAACAAAATTAACTCTCCGTAAATAAAACA
Source organism: Sepioteuthis lessoniana (assembly GCA_963585895.1). NCBI lineage: Eukaryota > Metazoa > Mollusca > Cephalopoda > Myopsida > Loliginidae > Sepioteuthis > Sepioteuthis lessoniana. The sequence goes on along the minus strand of OY757905.1, from coordinate 104,477,168 downwards.
TAACCTTTTTCTCTTCAGATTAATGAATAACTCTGAAAAAAAAAGAAAATCTAAATAATTAAAAAATGAAAGAAAAGACTCAGTTTCTTTGTCTAAGGGCATGTCAAACTTCATGGATTATTTAGCACCAAAGCCATACCTGTAGAAGAGCAGTGATATTATTTAACCCCGAGCAAATGGGATAAGGTGAGGCCATACCTCTCCCAAGGATATTAGTCTAAAAGGGAATTTAATAGCGTGACTTGAGTTCGAGCTTACTCACATCGAGGCTGCCGTCCAGCACTTTAATCCTAATGAACGAGAAAGAGAACTAAATATAAATTAGATTAATAAAAAAAGAAGAAAGAATTAAATCGAGCTGAGGACAAAAAAAAAACGGAAAATGGACAATAAATATGAGAGGTATGTAAAATGAATATAAATTGGACTTAGAAATCTGATTGATGCAAGCAAAGTGGATTTAAAAACACATGAGAAAAGAGAAAGAAAAAAATCAGGATAGAAAGAAAATGAATTTCCGAAATTAATTCGGGAAGGAACCGCAAGAAAATAACGCAATATAACGAAATAAACAGAAATAAACTAATAACAAATAACATAAGAAATTATTCGCCATACTTTATATGAATGAAAATATTTTGATTATTTTCTCAGAAAAACCCACAACGGATTTATCATGAAATATTAACCTTTCAATTTTTAAGAATTCGCTTACTAAATAAAGTACCAAGATGTGATTAGAAAACTAGGGAAATAATTCGCATATTGTTGAAGAATTAAATACTATTTATGGTATTGATGTAAAAGCTCCCAACGTTGTACTTCTACAGTGTTAACGAAATTTTCGAATTGCGTTTGAAATTTAAACAGTTTCTTTTTTTTTTTTTTTTTTGGTGTCATTTATGAAAGTAGATAAAAATATTTCCACAGGAATTTATTAAAATGATTATTGGTCAGAATTTAAAAAATCTATCTTCACACTCATTATATAAAAAAATAAGTCAACATGTTCGCGAGGCTTACAATACGCTGGCTATACTGAGGAGTAAGACTCCAACCTCTTCAAAAAAATATATGTCCAAGGTATGTTATTAGACTGCATCTGATGATAAGACTCCATTTCTGGAGAGGTCGGTAGTGTAGAGTGCACCTTCATTGAAATTAATCTCAGATCTACTCTAACCAGAAGTGATAGTCCCTGTTAGAGTCCCATATATGGATCAAATAGATCTGTTTAAAAATTATACATCTTCTACTGGAATACTTGATACCTGTAAATAACTTTTGTGACACGATGTTGGGCATTTGTTCTGTGAGTGTGGGTACGTGCCAGTCAGGAGATTCCTTTGTCTGTTTTAGTGCGAAACCCACACAAAGGGCTTGCGCGCGAGATTTCCCAAGAGACCGGAAGAGCACGAGGGAAGGAAGGTCCGAGAGTCAACAGAAGAACACAGAAGAGACCAGAGCTGAGAACATACCAGCCGACAGAACAGGGCAGTCGGCAGAAGAGACCAGGAGCTAGAACCTATGGACTGAGATCCGGATTGAGCAACGTGAGAGGATGAGTGAGCATTCCTTGTGGTTTTGTGGGAATTTCGCTCGAATACACGCGCGCTAGCCCACAAATGCAAAGAAAGCTACGCTAAAATGTCAAAAACTTCTCACTGCTTGCTCTTGAAGCTAACCCAAGTCCGTATTTGTTTGTTCTCTTTTCTTCCACACACTCGGTTGTGTACGCTATGCTTTGTGTGTCCGTAAAGAAATGTGAAATACCCTTGTCAGAGATGAGAGAAACCACCAGATGATCTGATGACCATGAGTGGCTTAGGAGGTTGAGATAGTGGGAACCGGCCGGTGGTGTATTGTCACATTTTCTTAAGAATAGATACATGAAGCTATAATTGTTTGCTTAGAATAATAATCATTAGTATGACTGTATTCAGACATGTGTTTATTATTAATTAGAAATGATTACTTGAAACCATATAATCATAACTAAAAGAGGCGTTCTTAGTGTAAAGGTTTCCGTCGGACACGGCGATACGTGTTCAAATCCTTGACGTGGTTGTTGCAATTTTCATCACGCTATCACCCTTGGGAGAGGTATAATAAATTCAATTACTCTCGATCCAGCTATGGGTAAACAGTAGGGCACACTGGACTCTTCAACCTTGTAATGTTTTCTGGTGTAAGAGAAGGAATACTCTGAATTCAAACCAGTTAAACTCTGCTTAAAATTGACCTTGTGTCGCATCCTGCTCGCGCAGAGGGATTGGTAAATATATATAATTATTGGTATTAGATAGGAATTCTTAAAATCATTCATCTGTGGGCAATTATTAGATAGGAATGTTTGATATCGTATAACCCAGTGTAAAAATCTCATCAGATACAACCAAAGAAAAATATCTAAAATGAATGTCCAGTCAAAGCAAATTCTTAAACTCTAAGCATAAAATACCTTTAGAAAGATTGAAATGTTATTAAAAACAATCCATCAAAACATGTTTTGGATAAAAGTGTCACGAGTAATTATAATATAATTAGGCACAACTGTAGATTGTTTCAATAGTAAGTTGTTTCCTAGATTGATTTAGAGGTCGACAATAGGACAGAAGAATAGGAGGGACATATATGAGAAAGAGGTTTGAGACAGTCACAGAAAGAGAGAACGGCTATAAGGTTGAAGCAAATGGAAAGGTGAAAGGTGGGGGAGTCCCTAACTCTCGATCGGAATAGCAGCGGACGCCTAGGTTAAAAATATAAACATATAACCAGCAAATTGGCGATGGGTTCTGGCTTGCTGGAAGAAAGTTAAATGGAAAAGCCATTGGTAATGGGGGGGTGCAGAATAGAAAGCAGGAAAAGAAAGGCTGTAAGGGACTAGCCATGATGAAGTGATGACGGACGGAAAATTATGGTATCCATTTTCTTGGTGGGCGTCGCATAAGGGCTAACCTACACCAGCTCAGTGGGTCAGGTGGTCATGAAGAAGCAAAGTGAGTAGCCGGAGAACTACAAAGAAAACAAGAAAGATAATATTTGGGTCTGAGTCTGCTCTCTCTCTCTCTCTCTCTCTCTCTCTCTCTCTCTCTCTCTTCTCATGAAAGTTTATTTTTCTCTGACTATCTAAAGCGGTCGACTCAGTTAATGCTTGGTTTTATCTCTCTTCAGCGATTATCAAGAAAGGTAGTTGTGAATAAACTTTTGCATGAGCCAACCAGGGCGTGTTTTGTGTGTTCATCACTTTTTCTCACGGAAGGTTAAAACGGGGGTGATTGGCTGAAACTTAAGGCGTAATGAAACACCCATAGGCCCATTATAACCCTTATCGTACAAATATCTATGTAATGCTGTAGTGCAGCAAGGGTCTGCTAAGAACCGTTGAGGTGCACGTGTCTATTTAGTATCGTAGTATTACAGACGTCTATTTGAGAAACGTATCGTTACAGTAATGACTAAGGTGTTTATTTCAGGATTCTATACTAAATAAATGCGTACTGAGATCCAGGACTTCTTTTACCCGTGAATAATGTTCATATCCATGTTCAATTTTGTTTTCTGCTATCAAATCTAAACTACAGCCATTCATGAAGGAGTAAATAAAAACATATTCCTTTGCTAATGAATTACTTTCAGCAAATACTTTTCATTTTTTTTAATTGCTTGAAATAGAACTGTTTTTGACATTGAGACTGTACTTTCGCTAGACTAAATTGTTTTAACTAAACTGAATAACTTGAAATAGAAATGTTTTCGACAATTAAACTGTGTATTCATGCTAAACTGAATTGTTTGAAATAGAACTGATTATTCGTATAAAAATGGATTTGGCATTAAATAGCCTACAAAGGTTGATATGCCATAAAACCTAAACAACCAACCAACCAGTCATATAATTTTTAAAAATTTGAACAATATTAAATGATAAAAAAGTTTAGTTAGTGTGTACTGTAATTTAACCCTACCACTTTCAAAAACTATATATATATACATATATACTCACCTACCCCCGTAGGGTCGAGTTCTCTAGCGAAGAAGTAATCGTGCTGCCATTAGCGCCTTTGCAAGTCTCTTCGTATTTGAATTGAGATCTCGGCGGCCGTTGAACGGATGTATGTAAACAATAGTAATTGTGATTCATAACCGTTTACAATGTACTTCGTAGCTAATATCTCCTCGTGGTTAAATGGTTAGAAGCTTTTGGCTTGGCGTTTGAGTCAACCGGGTTTCGATCCCAGCTAGGGGGAGATACTGTCTAGCCACACTGATGAATTTTGATAGAACGAAACAGATCTGTCTGTGGATGACTATATATATATATAATGTAAATAGGGATTGTAGATATCCAAAGAAAGAATCATCTATAACAAATTGTTCATTAGCTAGGTGTAATTTATGCCTAGATGAAAAAATCAGTATAGTAAAATATTCTATTAATCTATTGAATGAAAGAAAATGATTTTTTGGTAAATGTAGATAAAGGAATAAATAATAATATGATATCAAACAATATTATATTCTAATCATGTTTAAGCAATTTATTATAATTTTGATGATACAAATATAGATAAGTAAAAAATGATATAGTTTATATATATTTTCTATGATAATTATCTGATTAATTCTCTTACACTTTAGCTACACACTAAGTCCTTATATTAATATAATTAAAAACGTATTTCCTTAAATAATGAAATTTTTAAAAAAAGAAATTAATAACTATAACAAAAAAAATTTTAATACAGAACTAAAACAAATGACAAAAAAAGTTGAATAAAGCCTCAATACTACTAAAATATAAATAAAGAGAGATGAATAGTTCTTTAAAACAAGTAAACAATTAAATACATTGAAAAATTACTCATATATTTCAAAAGATATTCATTCGAAACAGTAAAAAAATTTTCAAAGTAAACTAATATTATAAAAACTCAATGTGGCTTTCAAATAAAACTCATAAACCTGAAATCAGGTTACTAATATAAGATTAACAAAATTAATAACAACATAAACTGTAAATAAGATGAAAAATTTCGTAGCCGCTAATTCTTTAAGTATAATAGATTACAACGCTATTTAATGTGAAATATATCGCCGGTATTTAACGGAAAAAAGAAAAAAATAACAAAACTCCATTTGAATTCCATCTGACGAGCTTGAATTAGTGAAATAAATTTAATAATATTTCCATTTTTTCTTCTAAAACTATATATATATATTTTCATTCACAGTGAAACTGTTTCGTTGTATCACAAATCTTCAGTGTGCCTAAACACGTAAAACGCTTGAAGCTGGGATCGAAACCCGCCCAAATTTTCGTTAGATTTAGTATCAGACCGCTCGGCTGATAAGCGTAGCAAATCAGCTAGGGAATTATAAGGTATTAACTAGTAGCGTTCGTTTGTTTACATTTTATACTTTACTGGATACTTCGTTCGAAGACCTTTGCATTATGCGAGCCTATGTGGTTATCAGGCCAATATATACGATCTGTCAATATTGAGCATAGTTTTATATTAACGAAGCCAACTATATTACGATTCTGTTATATATATATATATATAGCGGAGTCAAAAATATAAACACCTTTATGAGAGTACCTTTATTATATAATTTCGAATAGTCTACACATGTAAACTATCAAAACGTATTTGGAATCTCCACCGAAGTTTACTTGTTAATATTTCATTGGTAGTATCTTCATAGAAAAGCAGACCTGATACTTCGGAAACAACCTAAGATTCTGATGGTTCTTAACAGGAATAAATTGATGGGAACTTTAAAATCATATAATAAAGGAATTCTCATGAAAATGTTAACATTTTAAAACTATATACTTACATACATACACATACACACACACACACGCGCGCACACACACACACACACACACACACATATATATATATATATATATATATATATATATATTAATTTCATATTTACTCATAGCTGAAGGGAAAATAGTTGGATCCAGTTCTTTCCCAGAGGTATTAGTGTAATCTGAAAAGCAAACAACCTCGTTCAGAACTCGAGTTGTCAAATCCATTTCTTACGACGACACCTGTTACTCCATAAGTACCTCTAACAACGTCTCGGGCACTTCCATGAATTGCTTGATGAATAACTTCATATATGTATATGTATATGTTCATAAAGAATTGTATATAATCAGTTTGGGACAGACATATCAATGCATGTGACAAAACTTTTTGTTACGGTATCCCCTAGTAAATGAAAGCGGAGTGAGATCTTGGACAGTTTTCAGTATCTCAGTCTTAATACAATCTACTAACAAAAACGACCTTTTTGTGTATAAGAACATTCAAAGGGAGTCCTTTCTTACAAATTATTGAAAGATGACCAGAATGTTACTGCACAAAGCTGGTATTTTAAGCGATTGGCTCTGTGTTAGTTCAGTACATTTATATGTATTTGTGTGAGGGGAGAAAGAAAAACAAGAAAATGGAAAAACTAAAATGTATAATCTTAAATTACTTGGCTGGACCAATTCTTGGAAATATGTCTTTGGAATAGAAGAATTACTTCCCTTTCCATAACGAGAAGGCTTTTTCCACTTTTGGAATTAATTCACTGAGTTTTTTTATAAAGGAGATTTAACGACAGTTTTCAGATTAGCTGATTCTAGTTGTCGGATTAAAGGCCCAAGTTCATTTTTGCAATTTTAATCAATAGAACCATAAGAATATGACAAAACTACAGATTGAGCGAACAGCGATTGTAAATGACATGCATAATAGAAGTGCTTATTGATTGTAGTTTGTAAAAAGAGATATTTCCAACTTCTTCCAAGCATATAAAAATATGTCAACAGAACGTTTTTCCGTAAACCCTTTCATCTCAGACGTTGTTTATCACAGAAGTGCCCTTATGCCATCGAAAATATTTTGAGAAAAGCGTCAAGGATGGGTAATGTTTCGTAAAAATGAATACCTGTTAGAATTCATCGTTTGTGTTTCTTATTCAAAGTGACATAACATGAAAACGATTTGATTATTTGTATATCTAATTCATAAATCGTACCCAACTTACAGAAGGTCAAACTGGATATTTTAAAAACATCTACGACCGCATTTACGTTCTTGTCGGAGTTAAGATTTGTGAAATAAATCTCTTGACAAGCTGGAAGATTGGAGCGACATGTGTCCAATAAACTAGGTTTTATTTCGACAATTTTAGGCCTTCTTTAAAATCTATTAAGAGCATAAAAAAGGATTCGTTTGTTAAAGAAAGTGTAAAAGATCCTTCTGAAATTTACTGGTCAAACAGATTTTATAGTTAAAATCAATAACAAAAAATGCATATGTACGAGTTAATATGTATGTGTTTGAAAAGTTTTGTGGCGTTTATAAAAGCATGCATTATTCAATATATATATATATATATATATATATATATATATATATATATATATATTAACGTAGAAGATATGTATATATATATATATATATATATATATATATATGGGGGGGTGTTGGTTGGCAGAATTTCTTCATTTAGACATATTTGGTTAATTTGTGTAGTTGTCTACATATTTTCATTTTGATCAGTTCAAGTAATCGTAGGGATGTTTTAATCTCCAACCAGAAATGGCTAATAATTTTTCCGTAGTTAATTTGTTCACAAGACATTTCCATCCCATCATAGGATATCTTCAATGGGTGAGTATATTGCAAAAGCAATAAAACCTTTGCAAGTACAATACAAATTTGTTAGTTAAACGTTCTATGAATACTAGAGTAATTTTGAAGATATCTTTTGGGGGGCTGGGGGTTACACTAGAAATATTCTCAAAACTATTCACAGAAAAAAAAATCTAGAACAACTTAAAAATAATGATAAAATCAAAACCATACGTAATGCAACAAAAATCATAAAAAGCAAAAAACAACCAAAACTGTTTAATGTTTTTACTTCCTCTAAATTTGGAGAAGACGCAAGGCATGGAGTCACAAAATGCAAAGATAAAAGATATGGAGTATTTAATATCATCATTGAAGTAAAATTTAAAACCTTTAAAAACCCCAAAATTACATTCGTAATAAGAACCCAAGCTTCAATACAAAAAAAATCGTAGTCTACATAATCTAATGTTGCAACTGTAAAAAATGTACTTAGGTTTTACACCCGACTCTGAACAACATGGGGTCCTTAAATAAAATTAATACTGAATTAACAGAAAATAGAAAATTGTATGTTTCAAAATACCTTTACGAATGCTGAAATTGAATGTTTGCAATAATGCCAACATACAAAATTGACAACTACTCATTACTCCAAATAAAAAAAAAAAATTCATAGATAAATTGAAATATTAAATTAAACAAAAGCTAATTTCACACACACACACACACACACACACACACACACACACACACACATTGAACCGGAATTCAAGAACACCCCCACAACAAAAAAACATATACACACAAACATAAACACACAAACTACCTAAAAAGATATCGGGTGTGTCCACGCAGTGTAATGGTTAAAGCGATGGACTGCGGGATCGGGTTCGAACTCCAGTCGCGCTATTACGTTCACTTTCGGACGAATACTCTTGAGAAAGGAATGAAAGCCCTTATCCTCTCACCTATGGGTTAAATACTACCACTAATGTTCTTCTAGGAGACTGGCTTTGGAATTAAATAACCAAAAATGGTTGATATGGCATTAAATAAAAAAAAACAATCAACATATATCTTTAACACATTTACCTCAAAGAAATTGTGAGAGAGAAAATAGCAAAAACAATAAAACTATATACATTGCATAAGTATTAATATCTTATACACATTCTATTCAAAGAGAATGAAAGAGAAAAGAAAAATGACTACTGGATGTACATGCATGTATATGAATGTATACATGTACAAACTCACAAGTATCTTACAGTTTTAAAAAAAAAGAATAGAAACGAATCATACCCCCGTCAAAAAAATATTTTCGTAATCTCTTGAAACGAACCACGACTTCCAAAACACATGTTGAGAAATAATAATAATAATAATAATAATAATAATAATAATAATAATAGAACCCAAAAATACCACATCGAAATTCATTTGCGAACCTATTTATTCTAAAATATTTATCAGACTAACAAATTTTGATATATGCATATATATATATATATATATATATATATATATATATATATATATATTCTTTAATTGTCTCTTCTTGTAAAGAATGAGGTTTCCTGAAAGCCATTGTAATAATTTCTGTATATTTCGTATTTGAGTAGTACATAAAACATTGTGTAACCCAGCGCAGTAACTGCGCATATACTTAGTTGTAGCACACGAAGTCGATCCCATATGCAAGTGAACACTATTGTTTGATTAAATACAATATTGTTTTCTTTATTCATATTATTATTATTATTTTTTTTTTTTTTTTTTTTAGCAACCGATCATTTTGGGGCCAAATGCCGTCAGGGGTCCAATTTCCTGTAAGTTCATTGCCAAACATTTTTACTGAGAAAGAAGACGGCAAACTCTGTTTCCATTGTCTGATTTCATCTTTTTATATTCACTGGCATAGTTCCCATTAAAAAAAGAAATGATCGTTTAGGCATGGATCAACATTTCTTTGGAACATTGGGCAGTATATATGCTCTTGAAAAAGTCACTTCCTGACATTTCCACAGAAGATCAGCGCGTAGAACCTGTTTCTATGGAAATACCTGTTTTTATTTTGGTTTTGATTTTTGGTTTTTGTTTTATTTCTTTTTATTTTGTTCTTGTTTTGGGGTTGTTTTTTTTTTTTTTTCGTTTTTTAATAAACGTATCGTATAAGATATAGTTTGATGCTAACTAAGCAGAACATTAATACCTAATCAATGGCGAGTCAGCTGGGGCTACGGCATACACTGACTGCATCTCTGCAGAGGGGTAAGCCTTTCCCAACGACTGTCCTGCATAGGATACTAAACAATCTCAAGGTGAGGCTTCAGTAATGCTGGAGCTTTGGGGAATCCAGAGTACCTCTTCATTGATGTCGCTCCCAGGTCCACTCTAGCCGGGAGTGGTAGCACCTGATAGAGTCGTATCTATTGGTCAAATAGAACTAAAGTGCGTAATTATGCTAAACTGTATTGTATGAAATTAAAGGTTTGATCATTTAATTGTGTTTAATCTGCGTACTTATGCTAAGCTGAATTGTTTGAAATAAAACTGTTTTGACATTTAACTGTGTGTAAACTAAAAACTATACTTATACTAAACAAATTGTTTGAAACTTTTATCAAAATGACTTTATTTGGCGTTAAATGACCCGAAAATGGTTGATACACCCTAAAACAAAACAACCAACCAACCAATTTCTAAGCAAAAATGCGTACGGATTACGAAAAAACTTTGTCTTCAAAGGAATTGAGCACTCTGGTATCCGGTAAAGTATAAAGATTGTAAACAAACGAAAGCTACAACTTAATGCCTTATAATTCCCGAGTTGACGTTGGTCGTCTGTTGGCTGAGCGGTATGATACTAAGTCTACCGTAAAGTGAGGCGGGTTTCGATCCCAGCTTCAGGCATCCTTCGAAGAGTTGTGATACAACGAAATAGTCCGTCTGTGGATGACTATATAAGAATATCAAAAAAGAAAAGTTTTTGCATCAAAAGAGTCCTCGATGCTATTTTAGCAGTGTACCAACCCCAGCAGTCTTTTTTTATCTGCTGAGGGTTCCGCTTTCTGTCCACTGACGGTTCTGCTCGGTTGGCTGCGGCACCGAAATTCACGGCCGATCTGCATATTCTCTCATTTTGTGATTTATAAATCAGTACAGCAAATCGGTCACTAACGAAGTCGGCAGTTGGACAGTCGACGGATTAGACAGGAAAATATTTTTTGAATAATTGAGACGACAACAAACAACAAGACAGATTCGTGACAAAAGTAATAAATTTTTATTAGGACATAGTTTCTGAAACCAATACATTTATAAACCTTTCCCGGCAATTAATTAGCCATGTTACTCGGGAGCCAAGTTTATGGTTTTTCAGTTAAAGTCTTGTTTTTCTAAGTCAGGAACAAGTTGTATTATCATCTGTTTTTCGTTACTGTTCTCAGTTTATCAGCTATCAGATGTTCAAAATTTTCGTTTAGGAAGTTTAGCATCAGTTCTCGGTTATCTGCTTATTGTTACCGTTTTCAGATTACCTGCTATCAGCAATTCGAAGTGTTCACGTTTGAAGTTTTGTCTCGTCTCCGGGTTGGTTCCTTCTACACAATCTGCTTCGTCAATTTCCCATCTTTCCGGATCTCATCTCTAATCTTCACCAATCCGCTCCCTGATATGATCTCATCAATGATCTCATCCATCTGATCTCTTGTGGGTAAAAAAATCTCGGTTTTTATGCATCTCGATTCAAATTTTGGGGGTGTGGCGTATTAAATTACTTTCCAGACTTTTTTCGTATGAGAACTTTTATTGATAGTACACACATGAAACTCTAGTCTCCTTCGGAGTAATCTCCTCCAACTGCAATGCACTTGTTGTACCGTTCCAACAACTTCTGGAAGTCGCCAGGGAAGTCCTTCTTTGTGAGCAGGTCAATGACCTTCGTCACAGCCTCTGTCATTTCCTCAATTATCTCATAACGACGGCCTCTAAGGTTTTCCTTGAGCCTAGGGAATAACCGAAAATAACAGGGAGCAAGGTCTGGACTATAGGGAGAGTGAGCAACTGTCTTGGTGCCTATCTTTGTCAAATAGTCTGTGACAAGGATGGAGATGTGGACTGGTGCATTGTCCTGCTGGAAATACCACTGACCCGATTTGAAGAGTGCGGGCCTCTTCCGACGGGATCTCTTCCAGAACTCCCTTAAAACCTCAACATATTATTCAATGTTGACTGTCTGTCCAGTGGGAACCCAGTGCATGCAGATCATGCCAGTGCTGTTAAAAAAGGGATCATCAAAAGTTTGTGGGTTGATTTGCTCTGTCTGGCCTTCTTGGGTCTGGGAGAGCCAGCATGCTTCCACTGGAAACTCTGTCTCTTGATCTATGGGTCATAGCAACAGATTCAGCTTTCATCACTGGTCACCAGAGCTTCAAGAATTGAGGGATCTGAATTGATCAGCTTGACCATCTCCCTGCAGTCATGACAACATCTTTCTTTCTGATCTTCTCTGAGCACCCTTTGGACAAACATCGTGCAAATCTTCCGCATCTTCAGTTCCTCGCGAATAATTGTGTGTACAGTTACCACACTGACATCAAACTGTGCACTTATTGTCTCTATAGACCCACGACGGTCCTTATCCATCAAATTCTTTATTTGGCCAATCAACTGTGGTTTTCTGACTTCCTTACTCCTCCCACACCTCTCATTTTCCCTCACAGACTCCTTGCCTTCCTTAAATCTCTTATGCCACTCAAAAACTGATGCTCGATTCATGCAAGATGCTCCAAAAGCAGTCTAAAGCATTCCATACGTTTCTATGGCAGAATTTTATTGCATATCGTTCTCTTAAAGTGTCCTCACGTCCAAATTGCATTTTTGAAATTCACCAGCTGTGAAAATCAGGCTTTAGTAGGGTGTATTCTAATTCCTGCTGTAGTTTTTCATTTGAATCTGAAATCATAAAAATTGGTCAGCCGTCTCATAAGATGTATAGCAATAACATACTGAATTTTCAAGAGTCTAAGACAATTTTAAATGCCTGTATAAAAAAGGCTGTAAACTTGTTGAAGGCACTAGTAATTGGTTCCATTCTTTCGCTCGGTTTCCAGGTTCAATGATCGACCTTCTCTCACTTTTACCAATAGGGCGGAAATGTTTCCGAACTCCTTTAATTAGCATAACAACTCATTATTGGTTGTTATTAACACAACTACACATTGTTGGGTCTCACAAAATCCCCAACTGCTAAACAATTCGAAGAAAAATTTCCTCAGGCATTTAGAAACTAGAAAAATTATAAGTAAAAGTAAAGTAAATATTGTATCGTTGGTTCAGTTAAGATATTCCACAGGTACAAGCCGAAGAGTTGGCAAGTCTATCAGAGAGCGATTAACGCTTTTTCCCTGAAGTAGTCAGACACCGTCCATTTATATCTTCACCGGTGTCATACTAAAAAGAGTCACTGAGTGTATAGTTCCGGTATAACAGTAAAGTTGGCGACCATAATCGATGGTGACCAGAAGGCTCCCTTTTCAATAGCTACAACACCGAGGTGTTGAGGAGGGCGCTACTCCGTTCCCTAGATTGCTCCACTTTACCCTTGATACGTACCTTATATTGCTGAGTGTTAAGCAAGGAGGTATCAAGTACCATTTTTTAAAATCTTTGGTATGACGTGACATGGGATTAAAACTAATTATACCAACAGTAGCGAAAATCTCCCCAAATTCAGTGAATTCAGTCAAGTCCACATCTATCTGACACTTCATAACCTTAACCGCAACCTCACTGAGTTGTCTGTGTTGATAGATAAATGTTGCTTCGATTCTGCAACCACTGAGACAAATCGTACTTTTTGATATTCTTCTTTTTTCAAAAAATATACATATATATTCTTAAAATCGTCAACTCCTTTGAGTTCGTCATAAAAGTGTATAATCTCTTTGTCTGCAATTAAACTAATCTAAAAAAAATGTGATAATATTTTTCTCACTTTTGAATTTTTTTATTGAAAAATGTATTTCAGTTATTGCTATTTTTGATAATTTTTCCATCGATTAATAAGTTTACCTGACTAAGCACCTCGGCGTCACATAATCAGGTACAAGCCAATAGATATTAGAATCAGTGACTATATAAATCTGTGGCTAATGATTCTAGCGTTTTCCTCAATCTTAAGACGGTCGTGGGGTAAAAGTGGCCACTCTAGCGTCCATAAAGCGTATGGATTAATCACTTTATATGAGTTATTGTGCGAGACTTTTATTCGAAAGTGGTTCAGTGATAGAGCGCATGAGATTCAAATGAGAATTTTTTTCTTAGGATTCAAAACGATAGCAGAATGAATTATGAAGTTAACTGGGTTCAGATGGTATATGACACAAAAGAAACTCGTTGATCTGTCTACACTGAAAAAAGACGTGGACGAGTGAGTAAATGATTGAATAAAACTCCGATCTACAAATTGATACATTTTATTTCCTTAAATTGAGTGAAATTTGTGTTGAAAACAGAAGTTACAAAATATTTTCCAATAAGAAAAGGTAATATTAGTCTAGGCGTAAATCCTAAAATGGAGTAAAGGTTCATGTAGCAGTTTGCGTTGTTTTTGTCGAGTTGATATTGTGCATGTAAAAAAGCTTGGTCTGGTTTATTTTTTTTTAATGACACATCAACCTTCGTAGGTTATTTAATGCCAAAGCCATCCTTCTTGAAGAACAGTAGTGGTACTATTCCACCCATACCTCCCAAGGGCATTTGTCCAAAAGTGAACGTAATAACGCGACCATAGTTTCAACTCGCTTACTACGATTCCTCAGTCCAATGCTTTTACCATTGTACCACAAGGACACCCCAGCGTGTGAAAAAGCTGGTTGTGCATGTCCCACAGTAAGAGAGAAACTATGTGCGTTAATATGTACGTGATTCCAGCTGAAAATCATTGAAAGGGAGTACAAACATGTCTATGAAAACAATATTTACATTCAAGTTTGAATCATGAAGGAATACTGAAATTATATGCATTCTTGAAGGAAAACAATGTTATATTTTCAGTCAAAAGAAATAAATTCGAAAGACTTTGAATAGACCTACGGAATGGATTCTTAAATCTACTCGAGAATTTTTTATTTCTTCGCTTATTTATCAAAGAAGGCTCGAAAAAAGTTGATAGTTTATCATTCTAATCGGTTAAAATATCTTTGACGTCCTAGGAAGGGAAAGATTTCTTAAATCATTTTGGGTTTTGATCCTTCAAATTTTTCGGGGCAATTCAGACACCAATTGGTTAATAGATGCTAAAAAACAGATAAAACAGTTTCTCGTGCCTATTTTTGCATAAAATTAACACATTCTATATGGTCATCAGTTGATTTCTCATTGATTCCTATTTGCTTCTTTTGTTTAGAAAAATGTTCTCGGTATGTTAAAGAAAGCATCCTAGTGGGTTAAGCGTTCGCCAATGGTCAGGGAGACCTGGGTTCAATCCCAGGCCGCGTCATACCAAAGACTTTAAATATTGTACTAGATATCTACTGGCTTAACACTCAGCAATATAAGGTACGTATTAAGGGTAAAATGGAACAATCCAGGGAAAGGTGTAGCACCCTTCCCTACACCTTAGTGTAGTAGCTATTGAAAAAGGAGCCTTCTGATTGCCTTCGACTAGGGTCGCCAACTTAATTTTTTCTTTTTGACACAAATGGCAATTATAGTAACCTCCTTCGTAAGCTTTTTTTTTTTAATGATATTCCATGAACTGCCTTCTTTGCCTTCAAGTAGAGACCACTGCCTTTTGCTGCTAGCACAAGACTTTGAAGTATGGATTCGGTTTGAGCAGGATTATCTGGGTAGTCTATGGCTGTTATAGTTTTTGCGAGATATCGTCTACTTCTTGTCTTTTATAATGTGAAATAATGACTGTGCGAGGTGACCGAAAACTTTTGCACAATCATTTTAATGTAGGTCTCGCGTCCCAACACATTCAGAATCCCTATAACAAAACATAATGATTAGGTACGGAAAGGACACCAACAGAGAGAATGTTTCCTTCTGTAAAAAAAAAACGGAATTACGTAACATCCACTAAGACTTATGATTTGGCAATTAGGAGAAATTTAGTTTACAGTTAGAGAAGACTTTTGCATATATATATATATATATATATATATATATATATATATATATAATCTACATAGAAGATATTCCACCCACCAGAATGTAAAACTTTTGTTCAAAGTGTTTTTTGTGCTATTTTCTGACAAAAGTACTCGAATCATGTAACTGGAGAACACTTTATCAGTCATCAGTGTCACGTGTTTCCTATCAAAAGAAACGAAACAGATGCAAAATTATTGTCAACTACTCAACTTCCAATAAAAGAAATCTAATCCTCGCCTTTTTATTATTTGATAAATCGAAGAACTGCTCTAAATAACCAACAATCTGAACTCTCAAATACTTTCCCAGGATTTGATTACTGTGAATATTGGTATGCCTACCAGCATTACTTATAAACATGTCTCCTGTTCCCCAAATCACCAACTGTGTCTCTCTCTCTTTATCTCTCTCTCTCTCTCTCTCTCTCTCTCTCTCTATCACACCCACACACACTCATATTTACACATGCACAAACACTTTGTCTCTCTCTCTTTATATATATATATATATATATATGTATTTTTTCTCGCATAATTCCTGAAAGAAATGAAGAGATTATTTTCATATAGATTGGGCTTCTTCCAATGATCAGCGTTTAGTATCTGCACACTAATATCAAATTATTTCCCGGACATTATACCAAAAATCAGGGTGTAGTACCTGATTATATTTTCTGAACCCAATACTTCTGTCACGGGTTGGATGTGCCACAAGATTAATTCAAAGCAGTTTTTAAGCACGATAAAGCTGGTTTGAATAGAGAGTTTTCCTTATTCTAAACAGGTTGGTTAACCAAATATGAAGAAACCAGCTCGCCTTACTACATAACCATAGTTGGTTCTAGAATAGATGAATTCAGGCCTTTCCCAAGGGCAGAAGCATGAAATGAAAGAAAACAGCTCTGTCCATGATTTGAATTCTGGTCGCTGATTTAATTTTTTTACGATGATAACCGTTGCGCTAATCACGTATCTGTGTCTATTACCTGTAACCAAATATATCTTAATCATTTGAAAAGCCATGACATAAAATGGTGCCATGAATACAATTCTTATTTCATGGAGTTGAAAGTGTAATGAATCAGCAAAAATAAATACAAAGAAGAAAAACTTGACGTAAAGATTATATATATATATATATACTGGTGAGTACACATACTACACTCTAATCCTCCTCAAGTGACAGATAAATACACTCACTTGCAGGGACGGATATCCATACAAGTATGAAATTATTTTATCTACAGATTCCCACACCATGATTTTAGGATATGACACAAAATCGGCTTAATATGGGGGCCACAAAGGAAGCTAATTACTCAGGGTATGTCTGGTGATTACATTGGCGAGAAACTGACAGTTACCAAGCCCTGTTGATTCTTAGTCAGGTCTATTCTCATATATATATGCACATAAGAATATGTGTGTATATACATATATGTATATACATGTATAACTCGTGGTGTAGTGCCAAGCAAATTGAACTAATAGTAATAGCAAGTTCGATTCTTACTGTCAGTTCCATATTTTTGACATTGTGCAAAACCAAGCTTATTTAAATGATAACTATTTTTTTATTAATAACACGAGCCTTGTATTTCAGTAGAAAACACACTTACATCCGTCTGTCTGTCTGTCTCTCTCTGTCTGTCTGTCTGTCTCTCTCTCTCTCTCTCTAAAACAGATGATATCAATGTTGCTTGTATATGTAATTGAGGAATAGTACATTGTGCACCGCATTTTGATTTCGTCTTTCATGTCATATAAGCAAGCTCATGCTAGTTTCCTAAAACAGGACAATGTCGGGATCTGGCAAAACCAACTCGTGAGAAACGCCACGCTAGATTCGATTGAGTGTCTAATTCCGCCGGCGGAGAAAGGTGAATAAATATCAAAACTAAGATTACCATCATCATCATCATCATCATCTCTCTCTCTCTCTTTCTCTCTCTCTCTCTCTTTCTCTCTCTCTCTCTCTCTTTCTCGTTGAATATATATATATATAAATATTTGCCAAACTTTATAAAATTCATGGCTAAAAGTGTGAAGCAAAAGTTTTTCAGCATGTTTTTCCTTTCAACAATTATCACATTTACTTTTCCCCCATCATCATCATCAAAGCGTGGCAAAAGAACAGATTTCACTCTCTCTCTCTCTCTCTCTCTCTCTCTCTCTCATCAATTTCTATTGGATATCCCTCTTAGTAAGTCCTCTAGACGACACTCAGTACCTAAAAAGTGTTGATGACTTAGTTTGTTGCTAGTCCACCAACATTGGTGTGTCAATGTGTAGGAGTCTATAGGAGAACGTTGCTAATGAGTACGTCCTGGCTTCTACAGCCGGTCTCGATTGCGCATCTTGGTCGATTTCCGAGATGGAAGGTAATTGGCCACATAAACAGATATATATTTCTTTTTAACATAATTCTATAGCATAGCCAGTTTGAAACCTAAAATATGTTTAATCCGACTGATGATCGTATTTGTAACACAGGATTATATATATATATATATATATATCCAATGTATGCAATATATGGATGTATACAAATATATACGATCTGATTGGTTTGGTTTGGTTTGGTTTGATTTAGTTTTATGGCATATCAGCCATTGTAGGTTATTCAAAGTCAAGTCCTCTTTATACATATATAACAAATATATATGATTTGTAAACTTTGAAAACATTTTAAGCGAGTCTAAGTTTATTCTTTTGCATTCAGTTCCGCAAAAACAATCACGGACGCCGACTACGCTGATGACTTGGCGTTACTAGCGAATACGCCTAATCAAGCAGAGACACTACTACATAGTCTGGAACGAGCTGCAGCTGGCATTGGCCTACATGTCAATGCAAACAAAACCGAATATATGTGTTACAACCAAACAGGCAACATTGCCACACTAGACGGAGCCTCTCTGAAACTAGTCGACAAATTCACCTACCTAGGAAGCAGCGTCTCATCAACCGAGAAGGACATCGACACACGACTGACGAAGGCATGGACAGCTATCGATAGGCTCTCGATCATATGGAAGTCGGACCTAACAGATAAAATGAAACGCAGTTTCTTCCAGGCAGCGGTTGTGTCGATACTGCTATATGGATGCACCACATGGACGCTTACGAAGCGGCTGGAGAGGAGGCTGGACGGAAATTACACAAGAATGTTGAGAGCAGTATTAAACAAGTCCTGGCGACAACACCCCACGAGGCTCCAACTATACGGACACTTGCCCCCCATCACAAAAACTATACAAGTTCGACGAACCAGACACGCAGGACACTGCTGGAGAAGCAAGGACGAGCTCATAAGCGATGTACTCCTGTGGACCCCCACTCATGGATGTGCAAGAGTGGGACGACCAGCACGAACTTACATACAGCAGCTATGTGAGGACACGGGTTGTAATCCTGAAGACCTGCCGGAGGCGATGAATGATAGGGAGAAATGGCGAGAGACGGTCAGGGATATCCGCGCAGGCGGCGCGACATGATGATGATTGCTATGTATCACTAAAAATCAAATGGTTCTAAGTATTGCTCAGTATAACAGACAATTCAGTTAAACATCAGTCATTTCTTTACACACAGTTAAATAGCCAAACAGTTTTATTTCAAACAATTCAGTTTAGTATAAGTCATTTGTTTTCACACAGTTTAACTTTCAAACAGAATTATTTGACCCATAGATAAGACCCTATCAGAAGCTACTGCTCTGGACCCGAGTGGACATGGGAGCAATAGCAATGAAGAGGGGCTCTTCCCCAAAGCTCCAGCATTACTGGAGCCTTACCATCAGATTCTTTAATGTCATATCCAGGACAAACATGGAGGGGTCTTACTCCTCAGCAGAGACTGAACTTATATAATCTGAACAAGATTTTCACGCAGAAAGTTTATAATATATTTTTGTCATTTTGCAACATTTTCTGTTTCATTTTTTGTTACTTTCCTTTTTGATGAATACTGCTTCAGTTTCGAAAGGTCTATAGCTCAAAAGGTGAAATATATGTTGGATAGTTGCTTCTATGCAGTCGTGTTTTATTCACAAAATTCATTTTCTTGTAGTTTCTTGTTTACTCATGTTCAAATTATTTCATTACTTGTACAATTCTTATCCAGCCAAGACTGTTTTTTGTAGGGTTTTGTGGGTTTAATCTGATTTATTTAACAGTACGCCAAAACGTTGTGGGTGATTTAATGCCAAAATTTGATTAATAATCATATTTTCAACAACCCCATTGCATTCCTTTTTAGTCACACTTTATTTTGTAAATAATACTTGCACAGTTATACAGTTTTGATTAATCTGTCTAATATTAGTAATATATTATGATATATAGACAATTTTATGATGCAAAGTAACTATCTTTATTTAACGATCACTTTTTTTTTGCACACGGTTATATAGTTTTGATTATTCCTCTCTAATATTAATAATATATAGACAATTTTATGATGCAAATGAACTTTTTCTATTTAAAGTAAATGTTTTTTGCTCACAGTTATATAGTTTTAATCATTCTAATCTAATATCAATATTGTATTAATTTTATCATATAAATTAACTATCCTTATTAAATGATAATCATTTGTTAGCGCTCAGTTATATGCTTTGACGTGTTGCTATCTTGTGGCAGCACACCCACCTTTCCCAAACATTGGAGTGTCCCCCGCCTTCAATCCATTCACGATTCAGTTTTTCTGGTCATGTCATCGGTTGGCACGTTTGATCCGCTTATCGGCCCACGTTGTGTTTTCGATCCTGACTGCTAATCGTGGTCGCTGGTCGATGAGTGGATGGATGAGACGGCACAATTAAGAAAGTAAAAAAATGTCGAACATTAACAAACATACAACAGAACGCGGTTATGTAACCATAATAATTACTTTTAAAAAGTGCCTTTAAAATGGTACGTACATCCACCCTTCCCGAAGGTTGGTAATGATTGACAGAGATCTAATTCACGAATTAAGAGTCAGTCAATTTCTCGGTATTCAAAGTCAGGTACAAGGCCTCTCAATTATCGTCTTCTTTTCTATCGTCTGACACAAAGCAATCTCAAGTGGCGGTTTTTTCACTTTTCACAATTTTTGGTTCTCAGCTTCTCACGGTTTCTTGATAGTCAGGTAACAGATAATTTCAAGAGGCGTTTTATGTTCACTTTTCTCAATATTTTGCTATCAGTTTCTCTCGGTTTTGGGGAGTCTAAGAACAGGTTAAAACTCAGAGTATCTCGGAGTTTGTTGCCGATTCACGCTGGTCTCTGAAGTATCATATTATCTCGATTTCTCTTCGCTTTTCTATCTCAATGAGTCAGGTACAAGGGCGTCTCAAAGTATTACATAATCTCAATATCTTCATGCTTCTTTACTTTGGGGCGTCTGGTAAGAAAGGCGTCTTAAAGTATCATGCTATTTCAGTTTTTCTTCACTTCCCAACTTTGGGTAGTCTGGTGCAATTCCATCTCAAAGTGACGTGTTATCTTAGGCTTTGTCTGCCTCTTCAGGATAGGCAGCCTGGAACAAGGCCAGAACATAGAGAAACGTGAAGTCTAGTACATATCTTCCGCTAGTCTCCCTAAAAAATCTTATGACATGAATCTTCTGTCTTCTGGGTGGAGGTGGCTGGCAAAGCTAGTCATAATATCAATTTTCTCCTAATTTGGATTTCAATAATTATTTCCGCTCTTTTCATTTACTGTGCCTTCAATATCTTATTTCCATTCACTGCTATCCAAATGGCTGCTCTTTCCTCCCACCTCCATCCGAAAAGGGTGCAGATCTTTTTCTCTCTTCCTGATGACACCAGTAACCGTCAAATCGTATTATGTTGGTCCAAAATTTTCCACTCTTGAATCTTAAAAAAAGTTAGTTGAGAATTTTTGTTTCCGAAACAGCTCACCTGGATGTTGTGATCAGCCGGCTTTGATCTCCGAGTTGGACTCGCTAGCCGATTTCGGTAGACATTATTTCGAAGACATAACAATTGCTTTCTTTCTGAGCTGTACAATAACAATATATTTTTTCACGTTTTCTTCCACGTCAAAATAACATGTCTTTGTCTGTTCTTATCTCATCAAAATATTATAGATTTATTCTTTTTAAAATCTATTTCCGTTAATTTTCTCTTTTATAATGCACTGAATTTATTCTTCTGAAACCCATTTCGGTCGATTCTTATTTTTCTGGTTAATGAATTAATTTGACTCAGTCTCACTCCATGTTACAATTCAATGCTTATGATTCTCAAATATGTATTCATTTGAGTCATCTATTGGTAAAACCACTCCGAGTTAAAGTGGACCTGGGAGTAATAGCAATAAAGAAGTAGCCATATTCCTCAGAGTTTTAAAAGTAAAGCCTCGTCACTTGATAGTTTTGTGTCGTTACCAGTATATCACTCACAGAAGGTTCTGTCAGGGCATTCTGAGCCTGCCGGCAGGATGATCTATTTTTGCCTTTTCAGCCAATATTTGCAGCATTTGGATGTAATATGATTGCTTTTTTTTTTTTGCTTTTTTATAGAATATATGGTTTCTTTTATGTAATGCTTACCAAGCTTGTTTGAGAGAGTGTTTTTTATGAGTTCGATGCACATTGGACTTCTAATTTTCTACCAATCTAAGCAAAGCCTAGTAATTTTTTCTTTCTTTTCACTAACGAATTTACAGCTCTGTGGTATACTTTCATAATATCCCCATACAATGGTTTATTTGAAAACACACCATGTACACTAAATATGAATCAACTTTCTCCCTTCAAGTGTCCTCTTCACAACTAGCGTTTTTATCGTGTCGGCAATTCTTTCGACAAAGGAATTTCCTTTCATCTGTTTTTTAAAAAATTTTGTTCAGTATTTGTTCTCGTGACCATTGTAGCAAAGCTTGTTGTTGTTGCGGGAAGTTTGAAGAAATGAAAAATACAATAACCGAAATAAAATAAATAAAAGCAAAATTGATAATTTCCCAGTAAGTGAAATCAGCGCATACTTAAAAAGAGGGGCTTCCTGGCGCCTTAAAGAAAATATTTTAGTTTGCTTCAGATACCTCTATTGAACCGACCTTTTTTTTTCTCTCGGCTGCTTGAAGGGAGCGCACGTTGCGGCTGTGTTTCAGGGTCTAGCAGCGTGGAGTGTTTCCAGCTAGTTGCAGCAAGACTCACGAAAAACCCTCAAAATTTGTAATTGCAAAAGATGATTCCATAATATACTTCAAACGAATTGTATGGGGAAACGGAGCTATATCTACTGTTTCAAGAAAATATTTTTACCACAGAATAGTCATAAACCCCAAAATAAATTTTGAGTCTAAAAGTATCCTTGTCTCTTTCCTTCCGTCCTAAATTTTCTTACAGCTTACCCTGACAAAGAGAAGACAACGACTGAATAGGGTTGGAAGAAAAAAAAAGGAGTCAGTTTACAAACCTCAGAATTTCCCAACATAACCAACAATTAACTACTACCACAAATTACCCTTCTTATACAGTCACAATCATTAATCTGTTTTTTAATTGTTTGGTTGGTTGAGTTAAGATTATTCCATTACAAATTCACTTTGATAATTATAGTATCCCGTTTTATAAGATATATGTCATCTTAATAAATATTAAACTGGTAAATACGCCATAATGACTTGAAATATCCATGTTTTAAGCAGTAATGTGTCTATTTAGTTCTTGTAACTCGTTAATCATGACCTTCCAAATCATTTGAGATTCAATTAAAACAATAAAGAACAAAGATTCATTAAATAACCAAATCGAAGATCCCAAGTTTGTTTCTTTAAAGCGTAGATATCCTCAAGAAAGCCAACCAAGGCAAAAGTAGAAAAGATCACTGAAGAAGGTCACTCGGTGTAAACAGTATCGATTCAGCCACAGATATTCAGGGATTTAAAAAAATAAAAAAAGAACAAACTCCTCTCAGTTCTAAAACTGATGACCTCTATTCTATTCTAAAAAGGTTAGGTATTGCTATGCTAAGAATAAAGTCGAACAAAGAAGACAAAATCCCGGCTTTTGTAGAATCTCCATTGATGTTGCAGATCCATGTCTTTTGTAAGTCCTAAGGTCGCCATGCCTTATTATTTCTCTTCATGGCATCTCTCAGAGTTACTTGGCGATGTCTATCTCTTCTCCAAGTAATATGTGACAACTTGAATTAAGTTACAAGACACCGTCCCTGATTTGATCTAAACTTTCCCATATCTAACGTAACACAGATTGTTGCCTTGTCATGCTAATGCGTTGTTAGGGATTTCAAATTCAAACTTTCCTCACTGAGACGCGAGAATAGAGGAAGGGGAAAACCAGTTGGTTATGGTAAAAAGAAGCAAGATACAAATTAATGTAAATCTGTTTGTATTTAGCAATCCCCTCCGGTATGAACAGGATGCGACACTAAGTTATTTTAAGAAGAGTACTGAATCGGTCCATTGGCCTACTGTGTAGAGGAGACTGGGGTTTAATCCCAGGTCGAGTCATACCAAAGACTCAAAAAATGATACTTGATGCCACCTTGCTTAACACTCAGCATTATAAGGTACGGATCAATGCTAAAGTGGAGCAATCCATGGAAAGGGGTAGCGCCCCCTAAACCTCGTTGTAGTATTGAAAAAAGATCCTTTGGGTCACCCTCGACTATGGTCGCCAACTTTACTTTCTTACAGGTTGTCTGAATAAAGAGTTTTCCTTCTCCCAAACAGGTTTACTTTCCTACAAGTCAAGAGAACTTGGTCTGTCCTACTAATTACCTATATATGGAGGAAGAAGAGAGGACTCATACTGTCCCTAATCAGGTTAACACGAAGTGAAATGTAAATGGTCTTGTCCAGAGAGTAAACTCGAGTCGCCATGTCCATTTCCATCGACCATTTCTTCAAAATTAACCCCTGCTTCCAGTTAGTGTCCAGTGTGCATGTTATGAAAAAAATGTAGAAGAAAGAAAAAATAATATCCTCTAAATCACAAAATTATTTTCTCGATGTATCTGCACATTGAATCGATATATCCTGCGTTTAGATGTATTAGCAAATATCCGTTGAATTACATTTTTCTTTGATACCGTTGGACGTCCTGATTGCAGAGCTTTTTCTTTCAATATCAGTCTCTAAGACAGATTCTGGATTGTAAATATATTATTAGTTTGAATTGTCAAATCCTAAATGTTTGTGGATCTCCATCCTCGTCCACTAACGTCTATTTTTGTATTCGTTTTGCTAACTTTCCGCTTCCGCTTCTTAATTGATTGATGGTTTCACCTCCTCTTTTCCACAAAGTCTGTGTTTGCTATTTTCTTTTGTCTTTATACCTTAGCCTTTGTACATTTTCATATAAATGATTCTATCATATAATTGGTTCTTCCTATTTGATTGATGGTTTCCGGAATTGGCCACTCGGGTATTATTTCTTCTTTTTAGTTGTTTTTTTTTTTAAATAATTTTCTTGTGCTTTATTTGTTGCTTTTAATCTTATCATTTGTTTTGTTTGCTTTCGAGTATTTTTGTTCCAATTGTTTGTTTTTTTTTTTTTTGGTTTTTTTTTCTCGATACCAAACTTTTCAATCACTAACTTTTCTCCTGCGTATATTAAGATGTTCATTTTGTGATATTGTCCGTTTGAACGTATTGTAGTCATTTATTTACTTGTCATTTGTATTTTTTTATTTACAACCACTTCATTTTCTTTAAGGACAGTAATGGCTGTTTTTTTTTTTTTTCATTGATTTGATTATTTTCTTTATATAGTCGATTTGCGTGGCAGAATCAATCCGTAGCCCCTCCAGACGAACCTGTTAACAACCCCCACATCGTTGTGGTGTCTTTAAAAAACAAGAAAATCGCTGGTTTGGATCTGAACTAGAAGCTACTAGTCAGAGGTACAAATGTGAAAAAAAAACGGATTCTAAAATACACTAGTATCATCGTCTTCATTGATAATTCCTCTTCGAAGCAATCATGGTTGTAGCTAGGGTGTCATTCAGCTTTCTTGTCTCACTATAGCAATATGGACGATGGACAAAGTTTTATATCTCGTTCCTCGGCGAGATAGCCGGCTTCAGTTAGGCCTGGTGGCCCTCTTTCTCTATATCCAACTGCCAACGGTTTACAACTGTTGTTCCAAATTGCTATTTCAAGTAGCCACAAGGCCCCAGGCTGACCCAGGGGTCCCCTTTCTCCATGTTTTTGTGTCACATTTAGTTCTTTCCTTCGGGTATTAAGTTTTCCGCTATAATGTTAGTAATTACTTGTAAAATCATCTTACCTTTCCATCAGTATATTTTCAGTTCTAAGTAGATAGATAGATAGATAGATAGATAGATAGATAGATAGATAAGAATTTATTGATAGATAGATTGATCGATAGATACATAATTATGTTTATGCTCAAAAGCTCGAAAAACAACTTTTCTTTTCAAAATCAGTTTGGCTTGATTGGCAAGTCTCTAGATATTTTAAAATAATCTTCTAAATTATTTTCTTATATACTTTTTTATGAGCAATAAGTTCTGAAAATATAAAGGATGCACGAACACAATGTCTCTCGTGATGGTGGGTGTTTGTCTTGTTATATTTTCATATGTATGTAATTATATATATATATATATATATATATATAGTAGTCAACAATTGGATTTTGTCAGTTACTCTCAGGCCATGAACGGAATATATGTTCATAAAAAAGACAATAGAATGATGGTTTGGTCCTTCCTGTTGGCTATAAATAGACCATCTGCTGGTCATGACAATCAAATGAGTCATTTGTGTTTGCGTATTTGTGATATATCATTGTTAAACAACATCATGTAATTAGGTAACACCTCTGTCTGTAACCTTGGAACAGGGATTGCCTGCTTCTATCCGGGAATACAGTTTTCCATTAAAGGGCTTTCGACATAAAGTATCTATAAAATGTTCATTTATTCTGTGAAAAAAAGGTGGGATAAAAAAAAGTACTATTTCATTGATTACTAGTTTTTCACACCAGTGTAAGCCGATAATCTTTCTCTAGAGTCTGAGAGACAGCAAATCTCCTTAGATCCCCAGGACTCAATCTAAATATTTTAGCCTATCCCCAAAATGCTATGGTCTGAATGGTTTCGATTCTTCCTCTGATTCCCAGTTTCGTCAGTCACTTTTTCGTGCCTTTCGTGACTGTTCCTTATTCGCAAACAACAAATGGTATCACCATCAACCGCTTTTTCCGCAGCTTATTTAGCTCACTCTCAAGATCCAAGTATTTGTCTCTCTTTTCTCTTTCTTTCATTTTTACAATGTGCACAACTGGAACAGTAAAATCCACCAAATCACAAGTTTTTTTTTCTTGATAATTACCTCTAGCTTAGACTTTCTGGTCGGGATTGAATGATTTGTTTGTATTTCAAAGTCTCAGAGAATTTTTTGTATCTCATTTTTAGAACAAAATCTAGTTTATACATATACCTTTTATTAGTATGGTCAAATTTTCATCTCTTGCACAGTTCCCAGTGGATTACATTTCCTGCTCAGTTATGTCTAGTCTTGCGCTTTTTGCTCTAATTGACTGCATTCACTTCTTAACTGCTGCATTTATACTTCCACATTATTATTATTATTATTATTATTATTATTATTATTATTATTATTATTATTATTATTATTTACTCATTAGAGTTTTTCAGATCATCATTAGCTGATGGTCTTTCACTGGAGTTTGAGTGACAGCAAGCCTCCTCAGGTCTCCGGGACTCTTCGCAGTATTCTGGCCGTTCTCAATAATGTAGTAGTTTGGATGGTCTCCACTCGTCCGCCAACTTCCAAGTCCTCCAGTCCCTTTTGTAATCCTTTAGTTACTGTTCCAAAAACTACAATTACAATTGGTATAATTGTCACCCGCATGTTCCATAGTTTTTTCAATTCCCTAGAGAGGTAAAGCTACTTATCCTTCTTTTCACATTCATTCAGTTTTATCCTGTGGTCAGCCTGGACAGCAAAGTCGACAATTTTGCAATTTCTCTTTTTTTTTGTTGATTATTATTAGATCTGTTGGTATTATTATTATCATTATTATTATTATTATTATTATTATTATTATTATTATTATTATTATTATTCCATTGAGAATTTTTTCACTCGAGCATTAGCTGATGGTCTTTCCCTAGATTTTGAGTGACAGCAAGGCTCCTCATGTCTCCAGAATTTTTCCTTGTATTCAGGCTGAACTTAATGCTGTAACTAGGGTTATCGCCAGTTGTTCTCTTATTTCCAATTCTTCCTGCCCCTTTACAAATTCTTTGTTGACTGTAACAAGCACATAAATTACAATTGGTATCACTGTCACTTCAAGTTCCATAGATTTTAATTTTCTATTTTCATTGTTGTTGCTATTGTTGCTGCTGCTATTGATCTTACTTCTTATTCCTTTGTAAAATGTTTTATTAATAAATGTGTTTACTATAACATAAGTAAATATTCGTTCCTGAGTTTAAGCATACGCATACGCTCCAGTGAATGATTGAAATAAACATATGCTATCCTTTTCACTTAAGTTTATAAGTGCACTTACTGATATATTACTAAATCTTTCATTATCTATCTATCTATATATATATATATATATATATATAGAGAGAGAGAGAAAGGAATTTTAGCGATCTTACTCGAGGGTGACCCGAAGGCCCCCTTTCCAATAGCTACTAGACCGAGGTGTAGGGGAGAGCGCTACTCCATTTCCTGGATTGTTCCCCTTTTACCCTAGATTTTTTTCCTTATAAAAAGCAGAATTAAGTACAATTTTTTAGTCTTTGGTATGACTCGACCTAGGATTGAACCCCGGACCATTAGGCAAACGCTCTAATCATGTGAGCCAAATTCGTTAATAGTGAAGATCTCTGCTGTATATGCACTTGTGCAAAACTCTCTTTCATCAAGAGCTTTGCACCAATGCAGTGAAGTTTCCAGCTTTGTAAACCCTAAGACATAACATATTAACCCTGTAACTGTGTCATCTTTTAAATGTTTAATAGTCCATTGTGCGGCAAAAATGTTAATTTAAAACCTATAAATTCTCATAAAAGTATATGATTTTGTTAATAGTATATACTGGTTCACAGTAAACAAGAGAACCATAAAAATACTTAATAATTTTACGATCATGTTAATATTATAAACTAGTTTACTATAAACAATAGAAAAAAATAACTAAAATGTTGAACAATGAAGATTTAGAGCTATAGTTTTTTATTTATTTATTTATTCATTTAGTAAAACCCGTAAAATCCCTACTTCCCTTTTGCATTATCCTGTCTTTTTCATTAAAGATCTGAAGGGACAATATTGGAAAAATTGAGAATCTTGATGCCAAATTTACGAGAAATTACTTCTAAAATTATAATACAAGCGGAAAATTCGGTCCAGCCAATGGATCGTTGTATTAGATTTGACTTCAGTTTCACACCGTGCTCTGACAGGTGCACACAGCAAGGCGCAAAGATTTCCCCTACCGTCAGAAACTGCATAGTTTTGGAAACATGAGTATCGTTGACCACCTCAATGAAACGGCTTCATCAACATTTTTAAAAACCGATTTGAACCATCTTGTTAGATGTAATTGAACTGTCGTATCAAAGACAATAGGTCAATACTCAGCATTCTTTAAAATTACATTTCGGCAGCCTAAAGTAAAAATAAATAAATAAATAAATAAATAAAAGAGGAACAGTCATAGTTTATTATATCGCTAATCTTCAGCTGGGATAACCAAAAAAAGAAAAATGAACACTTTATTCTTTCGTGAACCGTCTTCTTTATTGCAATCCCTTACCATTCAACGACCAAAAAGAAATAACTTGGGGCGCAGAGTAATTACTACATCATTTGTTTTTACATTTGTTTAGTCTGTGTTAGTCATTGAACTCATCTTTATAATATGCTGGTGACAAGTTGTGTCTTTTAAAACAATCGGAGTGATTATCAAAACAATTCTTCTCGTTTAAAACCTCGTTCTGACCAACGAAAATCATTCACAATATTTAAAATTTTCTGATATCTTCACCTTAGAAAAGATAGAGATCACTTGATTGAGAAGGAATGGATAAATTTTTCGATTGATGATTTGATGGATTCTCATGGCATGACAACCTGTCTAGGGTTATTCTATGCTGAAAGGTGAGAGAATCTCATTCATTGTACGATCATATTTACATTTTTGTGCTGTTGTTTCTTAAGGATTTGTGTTTTGTGTTTTGTATTTTTTTTCCCTCGGTCTAAATACTGATAATTTTTAAACACGTCTATTTGACTCATATATATAACCGTAACAGGTATTAGCACTTTATGTCAAAGATTGCCCAGTCGGCTGAAGAGGGCTGTAGAATTCACCGACTACACCTCTTCAGGGAGGTAACCCCCTTAATGAGTGTCCTAGATATGACACTAAACAATCTAATGGTGAGGTTCCAGTGATGCAGGGGCTTTGGGGAAAGCAGAGGATACCTTCATTGCCATTGCTCCCAGGTCCACTATGGCCCGGCGTGGTAAAACCTGATAGGGCCCTATCTACGGATTAAATAGAACTAACGGTATACTTATGCTAAACTGAATTGTTTGATTAAACTGAATAGCTTGAAATAGAAATGTTTTTGACAATTAAACCATACTTACATTTAAACTGCGTACTTATCCTTAACTGAATTGTTTGAATTAGAACTATTTTCATAAACTGTACTTACATTTAAACTGCGTGCTTATGCTAATCTGAATTGTTTTAAATTGAACTGTTTTTGACATTGAAAATGTACTAACACTAAACTGAATTGTTTTATATAGAACTGTTTTGACATTTAACTGTGTAAACAAATTCTGTACTTATACTAAACTTAACTCGCTGAATTATAACTGTTTTTGACAATTAAACTGTCTACTAATGCTGAACTAAATCGTTTGAAATAGAACTGACTATTTGCATAAAAAAGGATTTGGCATTAAATAATCTACCAAAGGTTGATATGCCATAAAACCCAAGCATCAACCCTCTACGTCCGAGAGAGTCTGAGAATAATAGTAATGTGTCACCCAGCCGTCCACTCGACCACCGGCGAGTTATTGCTCCAATGAAAGCTGGAACCTTGGCCAATCCGGCTATCTACACACGGTGTGTTTATTTTTAGATTCAAACGACCGATCAGTCGATCGGCTAATCGCCAATCACCGAATAAATTAGACAGGGCCCATCATGCAACAAAAATAAATAGAAGTCTTTCATTAAAAATAAACTGATTATACTACTTATAGCAAATGAAAGCATGTGTGTCTACTTCGCATATTCTTCTACATTTGATGTGAAATATTCAACTGGTTCGTTATATTTTCACATTTGAAAACATTTAGACATTAGACAGGGCTGATCATGCAACAAAAATAAATAGAAGTCGAACAACACGGGGTGTTCAATAATTAATAAAAAGTTTAGTTAACAAAAAGTAACAAATTCTGTTTTTAAAATAATTAAGTTAGTTTTCTATTAAAAAAATCAATAAGTCCATTCAAAAAAAGGCACTTCCCTGTAGAGTAAAGTAATGTGATTCAGAGACCCGGCCCCTTTTATCTTAGATGTCAGTCTAGTTACAACAGTAAACACAGCCTTTCAAAAAGATAAGTCGATTTGGAGTTTACAATTCAGCGAAGTTTCTGTTTCGTCCGGTTCCCGTCACTAACTCGTGATTCTCGCTACTTTGTCTCGAAAGGTCTGGCTCAAGGCTTCAAATTCGGAGCGATGGGAGAGGTTACTGCAGATTTTTACTGCCGGTCTCCTTCGCTTCGGGAAAAATCGTGGTTTATGTAATTGCTTTCCTTATTTTCAAGTGACTGTATCTCATCAACAGTTTTCTTTCATTAGATTTCAGTAATTAATTCCATCTTTTCTTAGTTACTTCCGACTCCAATAGTGAATTTCTGTAACCGTTAATCAAGAGAAAAGGGTTTCCTCCCACTTCCCTTCGTAAGAAGCTCTCTCTCTCTCTCTCTCTCTCTCTCTCTCTCTCTCTCTCTCTCTCTCTCTCTCTCTCTCTGCTGTAGGTGGCCTTCTCACTCACGTGACGTCATGCAAAATATACAGTCTTCCGAAAAAAAAATAAATCAAAATTTTCAATTTCTCTGATATTCCCCTACAAGCAAATCTGCACCTGGCTGCGATTGACCCTATCATCTGACCCCAGCTCCAGCTGCGCCATTGTTTTGACTAGCTGTCATCAGATGACAAAATAGATATTTTAGCTTTTTCTCCTTCCATCCTCTTCTGATTAAAAAATAATTTTTTTTTTTTTTTTTTTTGTAAATTTTCATTTTTTTTTTTTTGGTATTTTTCTGCTTATCCAAAAATTAAACAAAATTTCCCCCTTTCCTATTTTGACAGTGTATTGTAACATTCTTAAAAAAATAATAATGTAAGGATTTTATTCTTCGAAAATCCTTGCTGATCTTTTTTTTTTTCTATTAAAATCATTCTCAGATTTCTCTCGCACAGGTCTCTGTTGCACCTCTTAACTATGTTATAAATAAATGGTTGTTCTATACTCCCTAGATCTCCAGAACTGGAATCTCACCACCAGATGCAGTTTAGTATCACACCCAAGACACTTCTTTTAATAGAGGTTTTACCTCTTTTCAAGGAATACAATCAGTGTAGTCTAAATCACACCGACTGAGCAAACTGCACTTCTGAATATCACTATTGAAATATTATGATGGAAAAGAAAGAGCTTTAATATCATCGCCGAAATTATCCGAAAAATCGTAAGTATTTAACTTAATTCTGCTATTTAATATAAATGTTTCCAATTTGAAGAGACTTTTATCGATCCTCCAGTCGTTTATTGACGCCTTGGTCTTTCTCCTCAAATTCCACGTGCTGAAAGGTTGTGTTTACTGTTGTAACTAGACTGACATCTGAGATAAAAGGGGCCGGGTCTCTGAATCACATGACTTCACTCTGCAGGGAAGTGACGTTTATGATTGGACTTATTGATTTTTTTAATAAAAAACTAACTTAATTATTTTAAAAACAGAATTTGTTACTTTTTGTTAACTAAACTTTTTATTAATTATTGAACACCCCGTGTTGTTCGACTTCTATTCATTTTTGTTGCATGATCAGCCCTGTCTAATGTCTAAATGTTTTCAAATGTGAAAATATAACGAACCAGTTGAATATTTCACATCAAATGTAGAAGAATATGCGAAGTAGACAATACACATAAGTAGTATAATCAGTTTATTTTTAATGAAAGACTTCTTTCCCGAAAAGTTAAGGTTTCGATCATCTCCATTTTTATCGATCCTCCAATCGTTTATGGACGCCTTGGTCTTTCTCATTAACTTCTACGTGTTGATATCGACCACTTTTGTAATCCCTGGTTTAACATCTGAGCTTTCTTCGCATATGTGAGTCTTAGCCAATGTAATTTAATCTTCCTTGGAGACAGAATGATTTGTAATAACTTTATACTTTGTTTTGATTTTATTTTGGTAATCACACCTGCAACTACGATAATGTCATTTTGGTATTAAAGAATTATTTTTAGCAATTAACTAATTAATGTTTTACGCTTTAAGTTTTAAATACCCATTGGAGCCAACGGCCTTACGTGATATCTAAGTTAAGACTAATCAAGAAGTGAAACAACGCACGGACATCAAAATACTAGATAAGTGTTATATATTATCCACAAAAGCTTTCTGAGGCTACTTGTAGATCAAACGTACGATGTCAACAATTCTGCAGAAATCGATTTAGCTGACTATATTAATTAAAGATAAGTTCATAAATCTGAACCTCGCAGAGCAGCCATAGAAAATAAAAAGTAGACTTTTTTGCTGTGCCAAACAGATGTTAACTGTAAATTCAATGACGTTGAAAACAAATCTTAGCAAACAGTCGTCCCAAGAGAAAGAGTATTTTCATTTCTTTATTCTTTAGGAATCAAATCAGTCATCAATCTCTTGATAGTTGACAAGACTTGATACGTCTGGGTAAACAGCTGGATTAATTTTTGTGTCCAAAATAATTTATATTTTATATAACTGATATTTGATATAACCAGTCTTAAATATTAACCGAAAAGTAGGGAAAAAAAGATTCTTAATTATTTGTGTATAACATTTACTCATATATAACAAACGCCCTAAACTGGATTCGACGAAAATCTGGAAAAAATACTCATGTACGATAAGTTTCCAGACTTTTTTTGTATGGGCACTTTTATTGATAGTACGCACATGAAAATCTAGTCCTCTTCGAAGTAATATCCTCCGGCTGCCATGCATTTCTTGTACCGTTCCAACAACTTCTGGAAGGCCCATTAGAAGGCCTCTTGTGTGAGCGTGTCAATGACCTTCGTCACAGCCTCTTTCATCTCCTCAATTGTCTCATAAGGACAGCCTCTGAACCTAGGGAATAACCAAAAGTCACAGGGAGCAAGGTCCTGACTATAGGGAGGCTGTGGAACTATATTCTTGCCCATCTTGGTCAAATAGTCTGTGACAAGGATGGAGTTGTGGACTGGTGTATTGTCCTGGTGGAAATGTCACTGACCAGATTTGAAAAGTGCTAGCCTCTTCCGACGGAATCTCTTCCGACGGAATCCCTTCCTGAACTCCATTTAAACCTCAACATAGTAACCTTAACCCTAACCGTTTGGCCAATCAACTCTGGTGTATTGACTTCATTACTCCTCCCAAACCCCTCATCATCCCACACAAACTCCCTGCCTTCCTCAAATCTCTGATGCCCCTCAAAAACTGATGCTCGATTCGTGCAAGATGCTCCAAAAGAATTCCATACGTTTCTGTGGCATTTTTCCAAGTTTAAAATAAAATTTTATTGCATCTCGTTTTTTTTAAAGTGTCCAAACTTCCAGATTGCATTTTTGAAATTCACCAGCTGTGACAATCAGGCTTTAGTAGGGTGTATTCAAATTGCTGCTGTAGCTGTTGATTTGAACCTGAAATCATAAACATTCGTCAGTCATCTCATAAGTTGTATATCAATAACATATTGAATTTTCAAGAGTCTACGACAATTCTAAATGCCCATACGAAAAAGTCTGGAAACTTATCGTATGCCCTGACTTTTTAGAATTCAAAGCGAAAAAATTTTATCAAAATTCAGTACTTCTTTAACATTTTATCGGTTCGTTCTGACCAAAAAAAGAAGAATTTGTATAATCTGTATCATGTCTTAAAACACAAAATTTACGGAGATGTTCACACATAAAAGCAACAAGCTTGTGGCGAAAATAAGTTCATATAAGGAAAAACAAATGTATCAACAAATACACTTTCCAATAGATTTTTTCTATATAATTGAATAAAACATAAAAGATTGGACTTGAGATATAACTTAGTTTCGGTCATCTCGTGAGGCAATTGTGAGACACAAGTTCGGTAAAAAGGTAATTATAGAATTATCATGTATAATTCGCACCCTAACATTGGGTTTGGGTTGGTTTAGTTTCATGGCACATTAACTATCGTAGGTTATTTGAAGCCAAATCCATTGTTCTGCTTATTGTTACGAATCGAATAGCATAGAATCAGATATCTGGAGAGACAGTGATTCTCCTTTAAGGTTGAAAAAACTAAAAAATCATATATTGGTTCTAAAAACTTTGTTATTGTTCTTACTAAGATATATAATTCTATATATATTAATTTTACTTCATACAGGATGTTGTTTCTTTGTTTAAATGTATGTCAACCTTCGTGGGTTATTTCATTCCAAAGCCATCCTTGTAGAATAATAGTGGTTTTACCATTTAACCCCTAGCTGGGGAGATTAGAAGGTTCATAACTTTCCCAAGTGTATAAGTTCGAAAGTGAATGAAATTACAGGACTGGATTTTTAAATCGTTTACGACGATATCGCAGTCCAGCATATTGGCCACTACTCCACAGAGACTTCCACAGTTGAAATAATTATGATCATATAAAGGCTGGTAGTATTTGATAATATTAGTTGCTTGGAAGGTTATATTTTATAACATATCAACCCTTGGGTGCTGTCTAATACCAAATCCTGTGTATACATATATATATTAAATACGTGATTTGTTGACGAATAATTTCAAGGTAATATTTTTAAATGCTCAAGGGCTTATTTGTTTGCACACAGTTAAATGGTTCCAAATATTGCTATGTAATCCTTATAATTCAATTCAACATCAATCATTTGTTTGCACACAGTTAAATGGTTTAAAATATTGCTATGTAATCCTTATAATTCAATGTAACATCAATCATTTGTTTGCACAGTTAAATTGTTCTAAATATTGCGATGTGATCCTTATAATTCATTTTAATATCTTTCATTATTTGTACACTGTTAAATGGCTTCAAGTATGATAAATGATTTAACATTTCTATTTGAACAATAGATGGGTCCCTGACAGTTACTTCCATTCAAAGTCAGTGTTGACCTGTTAGTAAGGGCAGTGAAAGGGTGATCCACATTCCCCAAAGTTCCAGAACAAGTGCCTGATCAGATGGTTTAGTGTCATATCTTCTTCGTTTGGGGCCTTATCCCTCTGCAGCGATACATAGGCTGTGATGAGGAATAGTCTATTTAAGATTTACTATGGTTTGCAAATTGCTATTAAGTACGACGTTACATGAAAACATTACTGCGTGCAAATTATTTGTACTAAAATCATTCCTTGTATCATAAATGTTTATAAATGATAATATTTATCAAAAATGAATAGTTATTTGATACCATATAATTGCTTTAAAAAACTGACTGCAGCAGCAAATAATTCAAGATGTGTTGACATGCCCTAAAACCAACAACCAGCCATAAACTTCTGTTACAATTAGAGTGTTGTAGATGTGTACCTTATCCAGTATCGACCGTTTTTGAAGGCATATAAGACGCACGGGTGTATAAGACGCACCCCAATTTCAGGGCAAATGAGGAAAAAAACAAAGAACTAATATTAAACGTGATGAAATTAATGAAATGGATATATCTGTGTGTGTGTGTGTGTGTGTGTGTGTGTGTGAAGAATGTTGTCTGAATTTCTGAGACGAAGCTTGAGGATTTTTATCATTAAGGGTTTTGGACTGTTGTCTTCATCTTTATTGTTTCTTTTTTTCCACGATGTTTCAGCTGATATATCCTCCGGCCTTCTTCAGGCGTTTGTCGAACTCAGGAACCTTTACGGAACTTCGAGCTATGTCCTTTACTGAATCCACGGGGGTCACCTGTTCTGATTCCATTAACCATAACCGGGTAAAAGTGTTAAAAATTCCTGTATTGTTACTCGCCTGCATTCAGGATTGAACCTGCTACCTTCAGATGATTGTCTCCTAAGAAGCTTAGGGAACCAACGCCTATAATCGTTACGCTATGTATCCTGAAGACTGATTATTAAATGGGAATCATTGAAACTCAACAACTATACCAAACTAACTGATTTTAGGAACTATTCTTTCTTGAATGTCCAAAAAGATTAACACATAAGCTCTGATCTGGCGACAAATCACAAAGAGTTTAGCTTTATGACAGCATTTCCATAACTGATTTGATCTTTTGTTTTACAGTATAATCAGCAAAAAAAATCCACGAAAGTTCAATTTTTCGGCCAGATTCAAATAACACATTTTATATATATATATATATATATATATATGAAATGTGTTGTTTTAATTTTATACATATTTGTGAAAAAACTCAGATTATATAATTTGTAAATAAATTGTTTTTAAACAAACTGATATCTGGAAAAAAATCAATAAAAAAAATAAAATACTGAAAACATCCGTACCCATTGAAAATAATCAATGCCTCGTCAAATGGAAAAACACCGACAAAAAACACCGAAAAAATCAACTAAGCTGTAACGTAAGAGTGCTCAATACACTAAGCAGAGCAAAGTTCGAATACCTAAAGAGCCAGAAGTAATCTACTTGATCATCAGGATAATTCTGACTCTAACACACACACACACACACACACACACACACACACGTATATGCATATATATATATATATATATAGAACACTCAATAATATTAATAATACTCTTCCGTTATTAGCGCAAACTGTTAAGGATCACTGGGAAATATTTTAGATAAAACCTGAAGTAAGAGATATAATTCTCTTCCACATATCATTAGCCTTTAAGATATGAGAAAAATTGTTTTAAACTGTCGGAATTCGTCTCAAAAACCCCAACAGAAGTGTTCTCCTCGATGATAATCGTTTATATGGCAAAGAAAGACCAAAATACATCCGACTATATGCACCACTTCGGAACGTCAGAGAGAAATTATGGGTCATGAAAGTATTTCCGACAAATCAGAAACTGAGCAATGCGACTCTCAAAAAACTGATCTGAGGGACTCGTGCGCTATGTATAACAAAACGATTTGACCCAGAAGGTAGAGAACACCCAGGAGTACATCACGATCACAGCGACAAACTGCCAGCAGCTTCACATCATACGTGGTTTCCCCACTGACTGTAACTATGGTGTATTAGATATTCTTAAATGACCATTTTTTGTTCGACTACATTTCCTTTCCATTACTCTATTACTTCACTCTCTTTTCCGTTTAACGTGAGTTATTATAACCTAAGTCGGCATAGCCAAGTCGGCTGGTGCTGTAGAATACACCAACTGCATCTCTGCTGACGGGTTAGACCTCTCCACAACGAGTATCTGATGGTGAGGTTTCAGTAATGTTGATGCTTGGAGGAATGCAGTGTACCTCTTCATTACCATTGGTCCAAGGTCATTCTGCCTGGGAGTGGTAGCACCCGATAGGGTCCAATCTATAGGTGTTTGATATTTATACTGATTGCAAACAAATGACATGCTAAATTGAATTATTTGAAATTGAAATGTTTTATCATTTAACTGAGTGTAAACAAATGACTCATGTTTAATTGAATTGTTTGTGATACATAGTAATACTTGAAAAAAATAAACGTTCGATAAATAGGAATGTTTTATCATTTATAGCGGTTTCGGGAAATTAGTTATTTTCCCTAACACTATATTTTTTAGGCAACACAAATGAATTACGAAACTTTTCTTTAACAATACAACAACGAAAGTTCTTTATTTGCAGCTTTGAATATGGTTTGCTTTTGGTGCTACAAGACTCGTGGAGTTTAGGCTTGTTAGTGTTGGAGACGAAATGGATTAGCGGGATGTTGAGATGGCAGCGTGTTGCTGGACGTGTGAGAGATGTGTTTAAAGTCACCGTGTAGTTTTGTATCTGGTTTTTGGAGGAGAGTATGCATTATCTCCATTAATGTGGGCCAGAGGTGAAATGTTAGCTAGTGTGTCGAGAGCGGAGTTACGCTCGGTTCGACATAGCCAATTTTTGGGCCAGACCGAGGCATGTTGTATGTTTCTAATTTATGTTCAACTGGTATTCCTCGTAAAGAATCCATAAATTAGATGGTTCCCTCGTTGAGTGTCCATGTTGCTGCTGCTAGTGTTAAAGCCACAGTGAGATGTCCACACTGGGTGGCTTGTCTAGCTAAAAAGCATCGCTAAGCAGGGACGACCAGAGGAACGTCTGTTCTGGTCGCCGTCTCACGCCGAAGAGAGTGGGTTTGGCCGCTCACCCGTTTTGCTAGCCGGAAATGAAGGTCCGGGCTGAATAGGATTAGTAATCCTGATTGGGTGAAATTCAGTGTTGAATTAAATTGAGCGCCAAACCAAAATACGAGATTTTCCTCTTCTCTACACATTAAACTGTGTGAATCTACAAAATGTGTTGACTAATCATATATTTAATATACATGTAAAAACAGGATTTGTCATTAAATAACCGACAGCCATAAAATTAAAGGGGGGATAAGTCGACAATATTCATACGATAACTATTCTCATTCTTCGCTAAAATAGCTCCGGCAAGAGAAGTAACAAATTCTTAAACAACAATCTAATTAAAAATATGTCTACGAAGAAAATGATAAGATTTTGCTAGCAA
This sequence comes from Sepioteuthis lessoniana, assembly GCA_963585895.1. Lineage (NCBI taxonomy): Eukaryota > Metazoa > Mollusca > Cephalopoda > Myopsida > Loliginidae > Sepioteuthis > Sepioteuthis lessoniana. Next base: position 104,437,376 of record OY757905.1, on the reverse strand, counting down.
TGTGAGGATAGAAACAAACCCAAGTGTAAAGACAGCAACTCCACTGATTTCCATATTAGTTATATAAACTACAGGATGTCTCAATATACATGGTACCCATGTGACTGCTAATAACGCTACAAATAATAGAGTTGTGTTCTTTATTGTTTTAGATTTGAAAATCATCATCATCATCATCATATCGTGCTGGCAGCACGGATATCCCTGACCCTCTCTCGCCACTCCTCCCTATCGTTCATCGCCCTAGGTAGGTCTTCAGGACAACAACCTGTATCCTCACATAGCTGTTGAATGTACGTTCGTGCTGGTCGTCCTGCTTTTGCGCGGCCGTGTGTGGGGATCCATAAGAGTACCTCTCTTATGAGTTCATCTCTGCTTCTCCAGCAATGTCCTGCATGTCTGGTTCGCCTAACTTGAATAGATTTCGTGATAGGGGGCAGGTGGCCGTACAGTTGGTGTCTTGTGGGGTGTTGCTGCCAGGACTTGTTGAGGATTGCACGCAGCATTCTTGTGTAATTGCCATCTAGTTTCTTCTCCAGCCGTTTTGTTAGCGTCCATGTAGTGCATCCATATAGCAGTATCGATGTGACCGCTGCCTGGAAGAAACTGCGTTTCATTTTATCGGTTAGGTCTGATTTCCATATAGTCGATAGCCTATTGATAGCTGTCCATGCTTTCGTTAACCTCGTTTCGATGTCCTTTTCGGTTGATTCGACGCTGCTTCCTAGGTACGTGAATTTGTCTACTAGTTTAAGAGGGGTTCCTTCTAGAGTGGAGATGTCCCCTGTTTGGTTATAGCACATATATTCCGTTTTGTGTGCATTAACATGGAGGCCTATGCTTGCTGCTGCTCGTTCCAGGCTATGCAGAAGTGTTTCGGCTTGGTCAGGTGTATTTGCCAGTATCGCTATGTCATCGGCGTAGTCGGCGTCGGTAATTGTTGTTGCGGGATATCTTCTGCTTCTTTTCTTCGTCAGTTCGAAGCCATTCTCTTTGATTTTGTCAATCGATGTTCTAAGTACGTAGTCTAGACAAATGATAAAGAGATACGGAGCCAGCGTGTCCCCTTGTAGTACTCCTGCTACAATGTCGAAGTATTCTGTGTCTCCATCTGGTGATCGTACTTTTGATCACAATGCCTTGGACAAAAATGGAAAAAATATTTTGTATCACTATTTATTTGGAGACCAAAATCATTCAAAACTGTCTCAATATTGGTTGGTTGGTTGGTTTATGGGGTTTTATGGCATATCAACCTTTGTAGGTCATTTAACGCCAAATCCATTTTTATGTAGATAATCTGTTCTTTTTAAAACAATTCAGTTTAGCATAAGTACACAGTTTAATGGTTAAAAACATTTCTATTTCAAACTATTCAAGCAGTTATATGTAACAATTCAGTTAAGTGTAAATACAGTTTTAATGTCGAAAAACAGTTCTATTTCAAATAATTCAGTTAAGCATAAGCACGCAGTTCAAATGCAAGTACGATTTAATTGTCAAAATCATTTCTATTTCAAGCTATTCAGTTTATTCAAACAATTCAGTTTAGCATTAGTATGCAGTTAGTTCTATTTAACCCATAGATAGGGCCCTATCCGGTGCTACCACTCCGAGCCAGAGTGAACCTGGGAGCAATGGCAATAAAGGGGTACTCCACATTCCCCAAAGCTCCAGCACTGCTGGAACCTGACCATCAGATTGTTTAGTGTCATATCCAGGACACTTGTTTGGCGGGGGGGGTCTTACCCCTCTGTAGAGGTGCAGTCAGTGTATTCTACAGCCCCAGCTGACTGGGCAATACACAGAATTAAATGTCAAACAGTTTTATTTCAGATAATTCAGTTCAGCATAAGTACACAGTTTAGACGTCAAAACAGTTCTATTCTGAGCAATTCAGTTCAGCATAAGTACGCAGTTCCAATGTCCAAACAGTTCCAATTTAAACAATTCAGTTTAGCATAAATACGCAGTTTAAATGCAAAAATCAGTATAGTGATAGAAGCACGGTTCAGTTCTATTTAACCCATAGATATGACCCTTATCAGGTTCTACCACTCCGGGCCAGAGTGGACCTGGGATCGATGGCAATGAAGGGGTACTCCGCATTCCCCAAAGCTCCAGCATTGCTGGAACCACACCATCAGATTGTTTAGTGTCATATAAGGACACTCGTTGGGGGAGTCTTACCCCTCTGCAGAGAAGCAGTCGGTGTATTCTACAGCCCCAGCCGACTGGGCAATCAAAATAGGTTTAACCCATCATTATGATAAAGATTCATTACTAAGACAAAAAACACAAAAAATTCATGTCTTGGAAGCTGATATAATAACAGTTAGAAAAACATTGATTTGATGTCTCTTACACAAAGGATGCATTTTTATACGACGTGTTCCAAATGACAGCCATTGCGCTCGTCTCAGTAATAAATCATTACCATATTAATGGGTTGCGTCTATTTTGAGACACCCAGTATAAGACTTTTAACATCTATTGCAAATGAAATAGTAATATTAACATCATAATTTGCCTTTTAGAATGAACATGTTGCACTAAACATTGTAAAAAAAAATCAGAATGGGGCTTTAGATCAAATAAATTGAGATACAGATTTAAATCTTTGAATTGCTGAAACTTCTTCTTGTAGAGCAATATTTCAGATTAACAGACCATTTCTTTAACAAAGACGCCAAATTCAATATAATAGAAAATATCGAAAATAATTATAGAACACTTCTTCAATTCTACATTTCTTGAAGTAAGATTTATATTACGTCTACAGGGTGTCATTATGACTTACAAGCAAACATGCTGAACTGCGACTTCGTAATAAGTGAGTTTTAAATCTAGTCGCGCTATCACGTTCACTCTCTGACCCTTAAGAAAGGAATGAACTCCATTATTTCATGACGATAATTTAAACAGTACTACCACTGTTTTCCTCCAAAGATGTCACTGGAATTGAATAACCCACTAAGATTGATATGATATTAAACAAAGAAACAACCCATTCGACAAACACTTATTCAGTTAAGAACAAATTAAAGCAGCAAAAAAACATTACATTTTAACTGTCGAACACTTACACGGTTATTCATAAATTTTGGCGCGAAAAGATTAAAATGTTTTTTAAAATCCATTGTTTTTCATAGACAGATTACTCCAGTTGAAGTCTTCGAGAAAAAGAAATAACTTCCACAATTGAAATTATTGTAGGTATTTAGAAAATACCAACAATTCGATAGTGAAGTCGCTTAGATAATTTCCAGTATCCAATCCACGTAAACAAATGCCAATTCCTTGGCATTATAAAGATTTCAATCGTAAAGTATAAACTGTTATAATAGGAATATCATCTGATGATGGACTAAGGCGGGGTTAACATATTTTAAAAGAAAATTTTGTTCATGATTGATATCTGTATCCTTTAATACACAAACATACACTGGCGCTCACACACACACACACACACACACACACACACACACACAGTGGGTAGAAAGTTTGCCTATAATCGGGGAGATGCAAGTTCAATCGCAGGTCGAGTCATACCAAAGACTCAAAAAATGGTTCTTGATACCACCTTGCTTAACACTCAGCATTATGAGGTAAGGATCAAGGGTAAAATGGAGCAATCCAGGGGAAAAAAGTAGCGTCCTCTTCTACATCACGTTATATCAACTAATGAAAACGGAACCTTCTAGTCGCCCTGGACAACGGTCACCAACTTATATATATATATATATATATATATACATTGTTTGAGTCGGGGTAAAATATAAAACAAACAATGTAGTCAATTCCCCATTATAACCAATCAATCAGCCTTCCTGGGTTATTTAACATCAAAGCCATTCTTGCAGAATATGAGTAGTGGTACTTTTAACTCACAGCTGACGTTGAGAATGAGAAGTTTTATGACTTTCCCAAAGGGATTTTTCCGAACGTGAACGTAATATCATGACTGAACTTCGAAACCGTTTATTACGATGTACGTAAACTATTACGCTATTTGGATTCCCCGAAAAATGATCAAGTCCATCACCTGAGATAATGATTGCTCTTTTTGGAAAAGGTGATACATCGTTGATGATTTATATAATCTTTGGCACACATAGAATAACATATTGTAATGATAGTTTAAAAAATCCTTGAGATTTATAGATACATCTTTTTTTTTTTTTCATCTTTACATTTTACCGGAACCTCATTCCCCATTTGCCTGTAAGAGAAATAAAATACAGGTTCTCCTTAAAAGTATTATTCCAGGAATCAAAAATTTCAAAAAGAGTGCAATCAAAAATAATAATTTCTTCATGGTTAATAGCTGAGTAAATACAAGGAGTCATTTTAACCACAGAATTTTAAGGAGTTTTAAGGAAACTTTTACCTTTCTCCACATTTTATACATGGAGATGGAAGTAAGATATTTACTCCTGCATAGATCGAGTTTTGAACACTTGATATTTAGCTGTCAATCTTAATGACTATAATCTCTCAAATGACATAATTATTTACGCTAATGACATTCTATGCTATTAAATTACCATTCATTATCATTTATGTACATCTTGACACATCAGCTTGCTTATATGTTCGAGGGGGTGGCATTAGTTGAGTTCCAAAGCTGTTCTAAAATGTTTGAATTGATCAATTAAACTAAAAAAAAATTTAATTGGCTATAAATAGAGCGTCTATCATGTCTAAAAAAAGGACTTTTTTGCAGTCTCATCTCGTCAGAGAATACCCTGAAAAAAGCAAGTAATACAGAATAAAGAAATCCGATTGGACAAAAAAAAAGAAAGAAAAACTCACAAAGTGGAAAAAAAAGAAAAAAGAAAAAAAATTGGTTATTTGTTGTTGTTTTTGTTGTTATAGTTGATGATGTTCTGACTTAGTCTGGTCTAGTTTTGATATAATCATCATCATCATCATCATCATCATCATGTCGCGCCGCTCGCACAGATATCCTCGCCACTCCTCCCTATCATTCATCGCTTTTGGTAGGTCTTCAGGGCTACATCCCGTATCCTCACATAGCTGTTGTATGTATTTTCGAGCTGGTCGTCCTGCTTTTGCTTGGCCATATGCGGGGGTCCTTAGGAGTACATCACTGATGAGTTTGTCCTTGCTTCTCCAGCAGTGTCCTGCATGTCTGGTTCGTCTAACTTGTATAGTTTTCGTGACGGGAGGAAAGTGACCGTATAGTTGGTGTCTTGTGGGATGTTGCCGCCAGGAAAAAAAATTTGATATAATCAGCATATTTAAAAAAAAAAAAAGATTTTAGAAAACTTTTTGTTTAAAATCTACTGATTATACACTAACTAAACCACGCTATGTCAGAAAAACAACAACAAATATCATAAGTAATCCTTTAAGTTATTGCGTTTATTTTGTTTTGTTTTTCCCATTGTGTTTTTTTATTTTTTTTCATTTTCCTTTTTTATCGTCACTTACCAATCTTTTGTCTGAAAAGACGTGACCAAAAAAAGGCTTTTGTTTAGGATTTATTATGTATGCTTTCGAACATACATTATAAATTCTAAAAGAAGAATTTTTGAATTGCTTTAAATAGTTAAAAGTATTCTAAAATTTGGTCGGTACCAAAGAATATCTATTTCAAAATTAGTCGTATTGGATACGGTTACTTGAAACCATATAATGATGAAAATTATTTGTATTACGAACAGTTCATTCAAACTAGGATTGTTTGCTGGAAAAATTATAAGTCAAGTGAAACAATACATTTGCTTGCACAAAAAGACTAACTTGAGTATTTAATAATCCCACAAGTGTTGACACACCGTAAAACCAACAAATGCACATATTAGAGAATTAATAAAAAAATATAATTAATAAATAAACTGCAAATAAGCATAAAACAGTATTACTGTTGAAAATTTTATGTTTCTCCTTTTCATGATTTATTGATTTTAATGGCATGACAACCCATCTTGAGTTATTTTCTGTCCAGAAATCAATGAATAGTGTCCATTGTACATTCATATTTACATTTTTATGCTCTTGTTGCTAAATAGATGTTTGTTTTTTGGGGTTTTTTTATTTCGTATGTGTATGTATATATATGTATGTGTATGTATGTGTGTCTTTTTTATCCACTGTCCTATCAAATATGAATAATTTTTTAACAGATCGATTTGACCCATAGATAGGATCCTAAATAGTACTACATCTGAGTCATCTATTGTGTAATGCCAATTAGGAGGTACCCGACACTCCCTATATCTCCCGTACAAGAGTCTTTCCATCAGATGCAGTTGACTGTCTTATCAAGGAGACTTTTTTGGGGGATAGCTTACCCAACAGCAATAAATTCAGTAAATGCATTGTGAACTCCGCCGACAAAACTTCGTAAGGTTTTTTCAAGTGAGTTTACTTGGTAGGAGCGTTCTTTTTATTTTTTATTTTTGGATAATTCTTTTTTTGTTTCTTTTTTTTTTTTTTTCTCATAGACTCAGAATTATTGAAATTTAATAGCTGGATTTAATTCTTTATATATCTAACAACCGCCGACTATTTTATGTGTTGCACTTGACACGAACGTCTTGTAAAAGTTTCTGTCAAGTCAACTTCTCAATGCATCTGATCAAAACGTAACGCCGTTGTTCTTACTTGCTGCATTGGAAATATTTAGATAAAGTATCAGCTAATTTCAAAAGACAACAACACACCGGTTTTTCGCTTTTAATCTTTGAGACAATCTTTGCCGAGAACAATAATGTTGTTGGTCTGAAATGGCTCTAAAACTTACTATTAACTGTAAAAAAATTTGGTATCTTCTAAACAATATCTAATGGTGGCTGTTGTTGTTTCAATCGCTGATAATTTTTACTTTGCGGCAGATAGTGATCGTGATTAAGCTAATGTGCTCACTCCCCTGAGGAGAAAGTGTTGACTAAAGCCGAGTCAGGTAGTTCAGTCTTAATTTATTGTTTGTAAATTGACTGATTTTAACGGCATCACAAACATTATAAGATTGCTTTATGTCTAGAGATTTGAGAATCGCGTTCACTGTACATTTATATTAATATTTTTGTGTAACTGTTTCTTAAAAGTTTTTTTTTAATCTCGCAGTTATACGATATCAAGCATTTACTTAATATAAATAATGCATACTCAGTTGTTTGGTTTCAAGTATAGAGTGTCTCAATATACACGGAACCCATGTGACTGAAAATAACTCTACTGATAATAATGTTGAGTTCTTTTATGTTTCAAATTTGGAAATAGTATTCAATAACAACTATTCTTCCTTGATCTCAGTGCCTTGGATAAAATGGAAAAAAATATTTTGTGTCACTACTTATTTGGAGACCAAAATCATTCAAAACGGCCTCAAAATAAATGCAACCCATTAATATGATAATGATTACTGAGACAAAAAAGCCCAAAAACGTTTGCATGTCCTGAAAGCAGATATGATAACAATTAAACAAGTGTTAATTTGATGTCTCAAGCTCAAAGAATGTATTTTTCACAGAACATGTTCCAAATTATAGCCATTGCGCTTGTCTTCGTAAGAGATCATTATCATATTAATTAGTTGCATCTATTTTGAGACACCCTGTACATTTATCTAACGCTGTTTAGTCATACACAGTTATATGATTTCAAGTTATTTCTACTTAATAATAACCATTTGTTTGAATAGTTATATGATTTCAAGTAACAAATAATAACCATTATAATAGTACTAATAATGACATCGATACCAGATGTGGTTGGTGCGCTTGGAACGACTCCAAAAGCCTGTAAAAATGTGGGAATTGGAGATCAGAAAAAGAATAGTGGTCAACCAGACCACAGAACTGCAATCTCTCTGGCAGATCCAGTCTAGGGTTCAACTCAAGACAATCCTTTTGGAGGGGAGCAGATACAATCAGTGAATTCAAAGTGTTGTCCACAAGTCAGAGGTTAGTCTCAAGTAAAAATGATCAGTTAAAATATGGTGCGTGCGAAGTATATGATTCTAAATACCAATTCTGTGATTTAATCTCATAGAGATGATTTGATCATTTTAAATAAGTACGTATCTATATATCTATCAATCACTTTGGCTAAACTGAACTGTTTGAAATAGAACTGTTTTTGACATTGAAACTGTACTTACACTAAACTGAATTGTTTAATATAGAACTGTTTGGCATTTAACTGAGTGTAAAAAACTGTACAAATACTAAACTGAATTAGCTGAATTAGAACTGTTTGAATAAACTGAATAGCTAGAAATAGAAATGTTTTTGACAATTAAACTGTGTACTCATGTTAAACTGAATTGTTTGAAATAGAACTGACTATTTACATAAAAATGGAATTGGCATTAAATAACCTACAAAGGTTGATACGCCATAAATCCAACCAACCAACCAACAACTCTCTCTCTCTCTCTCTCTCTCTCTCTCTGTCGCTAGAAATAGAAATGTTTTTGACTATTAAACTGTATACTTATGTTAAACTGAATTGTTTGAAATAGAACTGACTATTTACATAAAAATAGATTCGGCATTAGATATCATACAAAGGTTGATACGCCATAAATCCAACCAACCAACCAACCAACAACTCTCTCTCTCTCTCTCTCTCTCTCTCTCTCTCTCTCTCTCTCTCTCTCTCTCTCTCTCTCTCTCTTCGTAATTTTGGATCCACTCACCGTAATAGACGAAAACGGATCACTCCGTTAAGAGCTTTTAAATTGACTGTTGTACATGAAATCTTTGCACATTTGTGATCTAGTTAGAACGTGCCTTTGAGGAAACTGATTTGTTTACTGTTGATTCATTTCTTTATCGTATTGGATTCCAAAGTCTTTAGGGGCTAAAGTGAATTTAGCTAAATATTCATCAAGTCTACTTTTGATGAATCTATCTAAACATAGGTTTTATTCGAACTATTTTGTGAATTGAATTCGTATATGGCTTTCTTGTGACAGTGCCGTCTACGGATTGTCTCGTTTCGCCTGCTGAACGACTTCAATCTCACTTTATTCTTAAGAAAAGTTTAATTTACCATAGATTCAATTAGAAACTGAATAAGCCACGGGCCAACTCCACAAACGTAAAAGAAAATCAAACAAACCTGAGATTACACTTCATCGTTGTTTTCATTCACTCTTCTGGTTTGACCCACGCCATCGCGATCTGAACGGCAAATGAAGAATTGATCAGTTTTCTATCCCATTCTGTCAAACGGCAAATTCCTAATTCAGCTGTGTTTTTGTGACGAACTCTGATATACATGGAAGATACCCCAGTCCAGACCACCCCGGCCCTGTAGCTCAATCTATCAGCGCACCCAGCCGCTTCTGCCCTGAGCTACCTCTGATCTTATCTTATCAACTTATTGCTCCTTTGAAAATAGTAGTTCGGACTGCACAAAAGTAAACCGTCATTCTTGCGTAATACTCGTGTTGTACTCCCAGAAGGAAAAATGCCTGAAAAATTATATCCTCGTCTACTGACCTCAGAACACACTAGTGCTGAATCATCATCAAATCATGTGGCTAGTACGGATTCCCCCCCTTCTCCCTCTCTCTCTCTCTCTATTCTCTCTCTCTCTCTATTCTCTCTCTCTCTCTATTCTCTCTCCATTCAACTATATGATCCATCACTCCTTGCAGGTCTTCCAGACTACATCTTGTTTCCGAACAGAACTGTTTTAGGTAATTTCTTGTTGGCCAGCCAACACTACCACATCCATGTGAAGGGGTCCATAGGAAAACGTGACTTGCTTTTCCAGCAGTGTCCCGCACATCTTGTTCGTCTTATTTGGAAGGTTTTATAGATGGGAGGTCAGTAGCTATACCGCAGTTGTTTCGTGAGGTGTTGCTTTCTGGATTTTTTCAATATATCTCCTAGCATTCTTGTGCAGTTGTCGTCTAGCTTTTTCTCTATACGTTTGTCAGCGTCTATGTGGTGTATACTAGTTGTGAATATTTGTGTTTATTAGTGCGCAGTTTATTCTGTTTGGGGAGGTAGTAAGATTCGTTATATGGACTTGAGCACTGGGCTGTTTTCTATCCCGATGTGTCTAAACAACCGATTGCAACCATCTACTGCTTCTTACTACCCCCAGTTGGATATCTCTCTTCTTTGTTTACCACTTGCCTTTCTGAAAAGAAGAACCGCTCTCCTGGCTTGAACTTCCCAGAACTAGGTACTGTTTTTACGAACAGTATATCCAAAAATTCTAGTGACGTAACTCACGGTATCACTGAAGTAGTTTATTCCAAACAGTTTTAGTTCCATTTTGACTGCCCCCGCTAAAACAAAAAGAAAGGAAATCATTTTATTTAACCATAATTGGCCAGTTTAGCAGGAAATCCTTTAATAGTTAATCTTTTTACAAACATTCACTTGAACAAATTACGGTAAAAATCTTATTTTTCTGAATAGAAAAAGTTAAGAATACAAAGTTAGGTTAAGAAGCGTTTTATTCAGTTCAACACGAGACTAGAAAGTGACAAGATTGGTTTAACGGAGGGATGCTTCTCAGGAGGCAAACGACTTGCGGGGATGATTTGAAAAATTGCTTAGAATCAATTTTCCCCTTTAAAGGCCCCTCAGACATCAAGCAATAAATCTAGTCACTACTCTTTATAGACGTGGGAGCAAGTCCTGCAGGGAAGAAAGAAATCTTAGAACTAAAGTGTAAGGACAAAAAGCTATTCAGAGTCTTCGATTCTCAGTTCGAATAAATTTCCATCAAAATCCACTTTCTTTTTTTCATTTTTTTAATGATATACATTGAAGTCAAATATTTAACTTCTATCAAATGTTCCCATTATTTGAAACCCTTGTTTTAAGATAAACACGATAGGATCATGAGTCACTTATGACGGTTATAGTTTGAAAGTCAATCATTAGATTATGCTCGATTAATATGAAATGATAAATCCATTGTCAAATTTTTGTTATGAGATGCTGATCTTTTGCATTTCAGCAAGTGTCATTCTCTTTAACAAACGGAGATGATTGATCGTGTGCCATTGGATTTTGTTATTCATTCCTAATGGGGTTATAAATGATTAGAATGGAATCTTTGGACAGAAGTCAGCAAAAAGGGCTAACATTCAGCCAGATTCTGGAGATGCCACTCACTTGTAAAAGAAAGGAACCTGAGAACTAGCCTTGTCAAAGATAAGTACAACTTAAACTGTTTTTCATTCTACCCTTCCTAAATATTGGAATTATATGTATTCAAAATTTCTTTTTTTAAAGAGAGAAACAGAAAGGATTCTGTATCATCAGTTAGTGGATGAACTTTGTTACATCCTTCAGCCTGGCGACTTGAACATTTTCTCAAGTAAAAGAGAAAAAAAACTAAAGAAAGAAAAAAGGAGAAAGAAGAAAAGTACTGTTGAGAGACATTTGTGTTTGACACTACCTGCTGGCTTAATATAGCCGCTACTTTAAAAGGAAAAGAGAAAAGAAAAAGGAATTTGTTTCTTAAATCTTATCATTATTTGTTTGGTCGTCGCCTAGTAAAACTTTGTTATATTTTAAATGCACCCTTGTGTTGAAATCTATTGGCTGTGTTATTTATCTATCGAATCGCTTTCTTTTGCACATATCTATTTCAGATTCGTATCACTTTCATTAATTCTCGCTAAATGTCTTATTCACCTTAAAACATTATAAGGGAATTTTTGGAAATTTGACTACAGTTAATATTTCTTTTAACCTTGAATCCATGCTTTCCGTTATCCGAAGGGGTATGAAAACGAAGGACTTGTTGGGTATGTGAAAGATAATTGGAAACCCCTTTTCCAGCGTCAGAGATCAGTCTAGCCCCAAATTAACCCCCACATTATTTGCCAGTTACCATATGCCCGAAAAAGGAGTCTAGATTAGGACTTATTTTGCGGTGGGTCAAGTGCCAAACTGCCCCCGACGTCACATGCGCATAAAATAAACACTCGTCGTGAGATACTCATTTATTCAGCGTCACGCGTTAAACACATCCGGGTACAAATGTTAAGCTATTATAAGTATTCTGTGTTGTTGTTGTTGGGATTGAACCTGCAACCTCCAGATGATTTCACTTCTCAGCCAAACGATTGTATCCGTTGTGCCACGTGTCCTGCAGGATAATCTGGTGGGGTGAGTCTTCAGAGTCAATCTTTGGTACTTGTAAATCTAATGTCTCCATCAACCCATGACATCCAACTTACTAACGTTATGTACGATTTTTTAACCTAGCTCATATTGCATTTTTCTTCTTTTTTTTTTTTTGTACACGGTGGATCGTATAAAGTGGATTGTATGAAGGGTTCGATCCGAAGTTCTCTAAGGGCTCCCAAGTTCAACATGAAATACCTGAAGAAAAACAAAGTACGCATCGACCGAAACTTTGTGTATATAACAATGAAGATATAGAGAATAATCCAAACATTCAAAGTGATGAGAAATAATCAATCTTCATCAAGAAATTTCTACAAACTTGATATCTTCTGTATCCTGCGTACCAGCGGACCATAGTGTGAAAATAAAAGAAAGCGAAAGGTGGAAGAATACCAGGATAAATGTCGAACATGAACGCAACCGTGATACCAATTGTTGTTGGAGCCCTTGAAACAGTTCTTATAGACTTGGAAAAGAGACAATATAAACTGGAGAATAGAGAATTAATCCAAGCCATCCAGATGACAGGACTGTTAAAATCGACATGGGTTCTTTAATTTTGAAGAAAAGTATCTTATTAAAAAAAAGTTTAGATTGATGTATTTATTTATGATCGGCACAGTATCGTATTGTCAATTATTATATTATTGTTTATTTCAAGACATAAGTTATATACTACAAAAAAGGTAAGTTTCTCATTTAATTACTTAATCTCAGATATATCTACTTTTATCCATTACTAAAAACTTCATATACACCATTTGCGATGAGTGATTATCAAGCTATTACACATTTTACGTATATATGTAACAAGAATCAATATTTTAAGAAAGAGTATTGTTGCAGTATTTTATAGTAAAATCAGCGAACTCCTATTTTTGACATGTTTTCTATGGTTTTTTTATTGCGTGAGACGATAACAGATGTTTCTTCCGCTCTATCGAACGACTATGATAAATTAAAAGTTCCATAAGTGATACAGCCATTGTGTGAACATAGTTGAAAGCCTCATGCTCTTTTTTATTTCATTCATAGGACATTGATATTCCATTATTACTACCGCAGAAGAAATCGCTTTGTAGTGTATAGTGTGAAATATTGAACGGCGTGGTGTGTCTCATCAGAATCAATAATGTTTATTACCCGTCATTTGTCATTGGACTAAAGAAAGTTGAGTGGAAAGGTGCTAAAATTGGAAACGTCCGTTCGCAATGTTAGTTTCCAGTGTGAACGAAAAGTGGAAGTTACTTTATAAGTTGATTACAGTGAGGATCTACGATTTTTTTTTTCTTTTTCTTTTACTTTTTTTTGTATAAAGATTTACTCAGAGTAGTCTGGTGAAAATAAAACAAAAAAATCGCTGAACGCTATCTGATAAAAGAGAAAATGCAAGTTATGATTTTTTTCACCTGCTAAGGCCCAAAGTTATATATGATTTGAAGTTTTACCTTAGAATAATGTTCATAATAATGATAAGGAAAAAGAAAAAATATTATATATATATATATATATATGCATGTATGAGTCTGTGTGTGTGTGTGTGTGTGTGTGTGTGTGTGTGTGTGTGTGTGTGTGTGTGTGTGTGTGTGTGTGTGTGTGTGTGTTTTATGAATTATTGTTAAGAATAAAAACTAACGATAAAATATTAATATATTTTTTTAAATAACTTCCTGAGGATGTGTAGCCATAAGCTTATTTAGTTAACGATAAGTCCAGCACTGGCGTCTTTCACTTTTAATTCTACTAATTATATAATGAATACTTGCAGAGATATTCGACAACGCTAGATAAGGTGATGAGACTGGTGGCTAATTTTACAAGCTTTACAGTCAATTTCGGAGGCAATAAAGGCGTAACGATTATTGTCCTAGAAAGATGATTCGGAAAACCGGTTCCAAATCCTGAACGATGTGAATCTAACTATACTCATGCCCAGTCGATTGGGGCTGTAGAATACACCGACTGCACCTCTGCAGAAGGGTAAGATCCGCCCCCCACGAGTCTCCTAGATATGACTCTAAACAATCTGATGGTGAGGTTCCAGAAATGCTGGAGCTTTGGAGAATGCGGAGTACCCCTTCATTGCCATCACTCCCTGGTCCACTCTAGCCTGGAGTGGTAGCATCTGATAAGGGACCTATCTATGGGTTAAATAGAACTAAACAGTGGTTGTCGTTTACTGTTTTTATACATTTAAACTGCGTATCTATGCTGAACTGAATTGTTTAAAATAGAACTGTTTTGACATTAAAATTGCGTACTTATGCAAAAGTGAATTGCTCGAAATAGAAATGTTTTGACATCTAAACTCTGTACTTATGCTGAACTGAATTATCTGAAATAAAACTGTTTGACATTCAACTGTGTAATGCCCAGTCGGCTGGGGCTGTAGAATCCACTGACTGCACCTCTACAGAGGGGTAAGACCACCCCCCAAAGAGTGTCTTGGATAGGACACTAAACAGTATGATGGAGAGGTCCCAGTAATGCTGGGGCCTTGGTGAATAAGGAGCAGACCTTCATTGCCATTGCTCCCAGGTCCACTCTGGTCCGGCGTGGTAGCACCTGATAGGGCCCTATCTATGGGTTAAAGAGAACTAACGGCATACTTATGCTAAACAGAATTGTTTGAATAAACTAAATTGCTTGAAATAGAAATGTTTTTGACAATTAAACCGTACTTACATTTAAACGGCGTGCTTATGCTAAACTGAATTATTTGAAATTGAACTGTTTTTTGACATTGAAACTGTACTTACACTAAACTGAATTGTTATATATAACTGCTTGAATAAACGGAATAGTTTGAAATAGAAATGTTTTTCACAAACTGTGTACTCATGCTAAACTGAATTGTTTGAAATAGAACTGATGATTTACATAAAAATTGATTTGGCGTTAAATAACCTACAAAGGTTGATATGCCATAAAACCAAACCAAACTAAACTAACTATTCTCCCTCCAGCACTGGGTAAATAGTTGGGAAAACTAGGTTCTTTATCCTTTATATTGCAACCCGTCTAGGAGGTAAATTCTGAATTCAATGCAGTTATAGGAATGAGGAGAGATAGCCTCGGCCAGGTTATTCCAGCCTGAGACATGCTGTATTAGTTGTGCCCCAACTACCAAGTTTACGGGATATGTAGTAATAAACTCAGTTTTTTGCTTAGAAGTGACACAAGGCCATATGAAAGGGACGCTCAATGAGACTCGAACTCACTCGTGTAGGTTTGCTAGTCATCCATGCAAATAATTACACCACCAGAGGCGGGACCGGTAAAAGAGATTGTCGATCAAAAATTTTCATTGAATTGTTATCGTTGTTATAAAATATAAATTTGTTTCACAAAAATATGTTGACCAAATATGAAGATTATATTCTTTTGTGAAAAATTCAAGAGTTTATTCGATAACTAATGTTAATTTAGATTCAATTGGGAGATCTATTGATTTAAATATTGTTGCATTATTTTTCTATATTCATTTATTTGTTTATTTTTGAGAACAGTAATTCTCCGAATCAACCACAGAAACAAATACCTATAAAGATAATTAGCAATGTTTAATTAAGTAGGAATAATTATTTTAATAAGACAAATATGAGGATCGTTGAAAAAGTCCTAAGCCTCAACCAGAAATAAAAGCTACAGTAGAAAATTTTTGTTGAGGTTACACCTTATCACTTTTTATTAATCTAGAAACAACTAAGCTAGGTTTCTGCCTTAATTTCATTGCAGGCGAGGCCCATACAAAAATGAGTTTAGTTTGGTTTAGCTTGGTTGAGTTTTATGGCATATCAACTATTGTGGGCTATCTAATGCCGAATCCTCTTGATACATATATTAAATATATAGGATTTGGTTTGGTTGGGTTTTATGGCATATCAACTATTGTAGGCTATTTAATGCCAAATCGTCTTGATACATATATACTAAATATATAGGATTTGGTTTGGTTGGGTTTTATGGAATATCAGCTATTGTAGACTATTTAATGTCAAATCTTCTTGATGCATATATATTAAATAAATATGATTTCTAAATACATTTTGTTGATAACCTTCTAAAATGAGCTAGAAATCATTTTTGCACACAGTTTAATGCTTTCAATTGTTGCTATCTAACACTAATAATTCTACTGAACATTTATCATTTATTTTTAGACTGTAATGTAGTTACAAGAATACCTATTTAACACTTATCATACGTTTCAACCCTATTCATTTATTTCCACCGTCAAATGGTATCAAATATTGCTATGTATCACAAGCAATTCAATTAAACATCAGTTATTTGTTAACACAGTTAAATGACATAACAGTTCTATTTCTAACAATTTAAATTAACATTAGTCTCTTGCACACAATTTAAATATCAAACATTTCTATAGATAGGACCCTCTGACTCGGAGTGGTAGCTCCTGATAGGGTCGTTTCTGTGGGACAAATAGAACTAAACTGCGTACTTATGCTAAACTGAATTACTTTAAATAGAACTAATTTGACATTTAAACTGCGTACTTATACTAAACCGAATATTTATGCTAAACTTAATGGTTTGAAATAGAGATGTGTATAAATTTAACAAAACCTATACTTATACTAAACTGAATGGGTAGAATTAGAACTGTTTGACTAAACTGAATAGTTTGAAACAGAAATGTTTTTGATTAAACTATGTACTCATGCTAAACTGAATTGTTTTAAATAAAGATGATTATTTATATAAAAATAGAATTGGCATTAAATAACCTACAAAGGTTGATATGCCATGAACCCAAACAACCAACTAACCAGCTTTGAGCCTGCATTGTTAATATAGAAACGTATTTAAGATCATAGTTTGAGAGAATGCCTCTTCTAAACAACGGATAAAAGGAGCAGGGTCTAATTCTGTTGCTCATCCCTGAGGCAGCCCTCAAAAAAGAATGTTGTCGGAGCTATGCTGTTTTAGTGGGGTGCTAAAAAACATCTAGCGACGAACTTATCTATATTAATAAGACAAGATGACGACATTGTTTATAATGATATATCTAAATTCTAAAATCCTGCATTTGTATTTTTCATAATCTACTTTCATTTGAGTTTAATTTTATTAACAGCTTTATGTATAAAAGAATGACAGAATTAAAGATATCCACGGTTTTTACACTTTTATAGGTTTCCTGCACTTACCCAAATTCACAGGAATGTGTAGAGACGGCTGTACTTGCTTTTTGTAATATCAGTATCTCTACATATCTGACGAACACTTACATTAGGTTACCAGTCCAATAACTTATGTTATTAAATGTTCATTTATTTTTATGATGCCAATTCTCTAAGAAATAGTTCGGTGGTGAAATTTATCAGATTACTCAAATCTTTAGAGTGACCAGGTTAAATCAAATGTCTTGGGGTAGACTGAAAACCAATAATGTGCCAGTTGTTGCTAGCGTTGAAGAAATTGAATTCAGTTGCAACTACCCATTTGGAACTTCGTTATTTGCACCTGGCTTTCAACCAAAAAATCTTTTTCATTATTAAATTCGGCAAATACTTTTACTCCTAAAGCACCTCCATGTTTGCCAAGACCAAACTAAATATCGACATCGCTAAACGGACAGAATAAGGCAACCCAGAAGAGATTTCTACAGTGACAAAGTTCTATTCTAGATGTTAGCGTATTTCTCTTGGGGGTACACGTTGTCAGACGCTTACGTGGATAGATCAGTTGTCTTGTGTTGCTAAGCAAAAGAAAATTGTTTGCGGAGAATAAGGCAACGCATTGATTATATATGCGACGGAGAACTGGGAAAATTTTCGGTGAAATGAATTATCAAAAAAATTATAAGTCCTTATCCATATATGAAAAGTAAGAAAATGTGTTACAGCGTGTGACAAGTGGTTTAAGCGTAGAAACTTTTAAAGAATTTATTTATATTCGAGGATCAGACATTGAGCGTCTTCTTGGGGAGTATGTAGCACTATGGACTTTCGGTGAGCATAGAGTCAGATGTATGTGTATGTATGCGTTTGTGTACATATGGGTATAACCACGAACTGACTCTGAGTACATACATATATATATATATATATATATGAGGATCATGAAATACGTTTCAGACTTTTTTCGTACGGGCACTTGTATTGATAGTACACACAAAAAACTCTAGTCCCTTTCGAAGTAATCCCTTCCGGCTTGAATACACTTCTTGTACCGTTCCAACAACTTCTGGAAGGCCCCATGGAATCCTCTTGTGCGAGCCTGTCAATGACCTTCGTCACAGCCTCTTTCATCACCTCGATTGTCTCATAACAACAGCCTCTGAGCTTAGGGAATTACCAAAAGTCACAGGGAGCAACGTCTGGACTATAGGGAGGGTGAAAAACTGTCTTGATGCCCATCTTGGTCAAATAGTCTGTGACAAGGATGGAGTTGTGGACTGGTGCATTGTTCTGGTGGAAATGACACTGAGCCGATTTGAAGAGTGCTGGCCTCTTCCCAAGGAATCTCTTCTTGAACTCCCTTAAAACCTCAACATAGTAACACTAACCCTAACCCTTTGGCCAATCAACTCTGGTCTATTAACTTACTTACTCCTTCCACACCTCTCATCATCGCCCACAGATTCCTTGCCTTCCTTGAATCTCTTATGCCACTGAAAAACTGATGCTCGATTCATGCAAGATAGTCGAAAAGCACTCTGAAGCATTCCATACGTTTCTGTAGCATTTTTTCCAAGTTTAAAACAGAATTTTATTGCATATCGTTCTTCTAAAGTGTCTTCATGTCCAGATTGCATTTTTGAAATTCACCAGCTGTGAAAATCAGGCTCTAGTGGGGTGTATTCCAATTCCCGCTATAGCTGTTCATTTGAACCTGAAATCATAAAAATTGGTCGGTCATCTTATAAGATGTATTGCAGTAACATAGTGAATTTTCAAGAGTCTATGACAAATTTAAATGCCAGTACAAAAAGTCTAGAAACTCATTAGATGCACCACATATATATATCTGTGTGTGTCTGTGTGTGAGTGTGTGTCCATTTAGAGGCCTAGACATATTCATTGGGTGTGAGTATGAGCATACGCTGAGTATTTTTGTTGTGGGTATATATGTGTGTGTGTGTGTGTGAGTGTGGTAATAAATTGGAAGTCTGGTCAAAAGTTTTCTAAAGTGATAAAATCCTAATCTAGTAAAAATATTCTTTAGGTGATTTTTTTTTTAATTTATGAAGATCATAAACTGGTATTGGCGTAGCTTTGATTAGGCAGGGAAGGGTTTAACCATTATCTGAATTTGTGTTGTCCATATCCAGAAATAGGAGGGCAATATATACTCGCTGGATTTTGAGGTCGAAAGAGATAAACCCAGAATAGGGAGTCGATGAGTTGGCAGTGACCAGAGAGCCGAGTTTGTCACGGAAGATGGAGTTATTTTGTTATCAGCAACCAAACATGGCTGTGTAACTTGTTAGAGTTCACGCCGTACGCCAGGGAGCAGAGCAGAGCCAGTTAAAGGTCTCGTAGTGTCACACCCACTTCGTCCGTGAGCAACTTCGGTCCCTTGAATCCGGTGTTGCCTTTTCTTTTTCTTTGTCCTTGTAATAGTGTCGTCTCTTGGGTTCTTGCACTGAAATATTTTTCAACAGAGGAACAAAATAGACAAATATGCTCATATGATGCACAATCCACAATAAGCAGATGGACGAGTGGCAAATGAGGCGGTTCTATCTCAAGTATTCCTACTTTTTCTTCACAAAAAACACGATTTGGTATTTCTTAGCGTTTCTGAATTGAATTTATACCCGTAGTATCAAAAATATTTAAACCAGTTGTTTTATTGATCCATAAATTAATCATAGTGGGTGTCTATTCTTCCGACATCAAAATATTCGTATCATATTTAGCAGATAAATATCAATCCTTGCAACACCGAAATGTGAAGGAGTTCACAAGAAAACGTCGCTTATGATTCACCCCAGTTTCTCTTACAGTGCCCGGCATGTTTTGTCTGTTTCACTTGGATACTGTTTGTGATGTGACGGAAGTGGCCGTACACCTGCTGTTTTGTGGGCTGCTGGTTCTAAGATCTGTTCAGAACAGCAAGCAACATCGTTGCCTAGCTTCTGACTAGATTTTTCTCTAACCCCAGCTTAAAGCCCATGTAGTTCATCTATATAATAGTACTGATCTTGTAACCCGTGAGAAGACTTATCATGTGACGTAACACGATTTACAATAAGGTCAGATAATAAAAATGAGTTGTAAAAAACATACATGGTTTTCACAAGTTCTCATTACAAGAAGCTGCACTTTTTAAATCTAGATTCGGATTGAAATTTCTAGAATATTCGAATTCTCTTAAAATTTGCTCAATTCTTTTTCACATTTTTGCACCATATATAACTGTAAGCCATAATTATGAAAGTTATTTAGGCATAAAAAAACACAAGAGTTGATATACCGTAACATTAACCAAACAATCATGTAAAAATCTTTTTGTAAGGTTTTTACGCTGTTAATACCGTGTATGTTTTCACTATAAAATATTCTCTCTGCAGTTTAAGTGTCGTTTACTTGCACCCTTCCAAGGAAGTTTAAAGAAAACTAAGAAATGATGACTTGAGTGGATTTAGCTGCTAAAGGAACATGTGCAGTACCATTTGCATTCTAAGGATCTCAGCCATTTCTTACCTCATTGAGGTGCCCGTAATAAAAAAGTAAAATTGATTTAAGAAAAGAGATTAAAGAATTGCATTTATGGAATGCAAATTAATGATTTTTTTTTTAATACAATACTCAGTTTTTATCTGCAGTGAAACTGTTTTGTAAATCTGGTTGGGAAATCTTGGCGATTCTTTTTTTAAGTGAAATATTGAAAAAGGCTATTTCTCTATGCCTTTCATCTAATAGTTTGCGAGATATGCTCGCAGACCATTGCTGATGAGTTTGATTATCATTAATTTTACAGTTAGACTTATACCAAAATAAGCTTAGCTTATAAAAGGAACATTATGCAACTTTCTACCTCAAATAAAAATCATTAATATTAAATAGTTGTATATCACTTCCACTGATAAACTTAACAAAAAAAAAACAATATTCAAAAAAGTAAAGTAGGATAGGAATAAAGAGCACGTACTCATGGTATGACGTTAAAAGATTCTATACAATAATAAAACAAAGAAAATGTAAAAGCTTTTACAATGTAAAAAAAAAACAACGGATTCCCCGTTGTTTTGTGTCCAAGGCGACTTGTTTTTAAAGGCTGATTTGAAAATTTACACAAAATATTCTCTGTTTCAAGGTTTGGTCAGTAACGAAAAATTTGAACAGTTCATATCTTGGAAGGTAACCAGAAATATCTCCTAGAAAAAGTTGAATTCTTTTTTGCTCTCAAAAGTTCCTTGTTCCAGAAATATCTCCTAGAAAGAGTTGAATTCTTCTGTCGTCAATAGACGCTTTTTCCAGAAATATCGCCGGGAGAAAATCAAAATTCTCCTCTTTGGTTAAACAGGTCTTCTTACGAAAGTTATTTCTGGAAAAGAGATTGTCGGAGTTTTTTTGAACTGTGGAGATAAAAGATAGCGAGAATTTTGCTTGTCTTCCTGACTTACGAAGTGGAGTCTCTCAAAAATTGGACATCAGTCATTTGGTTGGCGACACGCCAAATTAAGAAAGTCTTTTTTTATTATTTGAGGGAATTGATTTCCACAAAACACTGAGTTTTCCTTTTTTTTCTCTCTCAATGCAGTAAAACCTCTTCCAAGATCCTCATTAATTAACGAAAGAAGGATTCGCGAAATTTTAATCAGAATCCCTTTGTTTAATTTTCATACAGTTAAATTGCAGCTCTTTTTATCCTCATTTTTCAATGAAATTTTAACCACAGAAAAATTATGAACGAACGGATGTAATCGTTAACCTGATCAATTTTTAGCTCAACCCTCACCTCAATTGATTGGTAATTCATTTCCAGTTAAAATCTTTTGAAAAGAGAGAGCTTTTATTTCTTTTGTGGGAAGCAGAAGGACTTTAGAACATTTAAAATGATTTATTTCATATTTAGAGATGAAATTGTCATTTTTTTTTTAATTCAGATACTTTTTCTATTCTTATACTTAGTAAATGACAGCAATACTATTGCAATCAGATGGTACTATAGAGTACTTCTCAGCAGATAAGCAAACTTTCCCCTGCAAGAAGGCTGCTAATTGGCTATGCTTGAGGACGGGATCCTGCAACAACCCACTTTTGCCATTACTGGGCAAGATATGCTGTCGGAGTGGCCCGATCCGAATAATCGCTTGGTTATATTAAGCGTAAGTAGCAATATGATAGTCCCAACCATAATCTCCGATTCGCTATTATGGCTAATAAATGCACAACTCTGTTTTATCATAAAGGTACTGTATGGTGATGGTTGAGGGTTTATTGCGTTGATAGAAATAAAACTTTGACCACTGTTTAATTGTAAGGCATTATGTTTTGGTTGGGTAAAGCTTGACATTATCACGGGCCTGGAATCTCCCTCCTGACGCGATTTCACTGGTCGATGTATTACCGTCTCAACCAAGGCGAATGGGTATCACTTGCAATGAAGTTAGACTCAGCAGTGGGTTGTAGATCATAGGACTCATGAAAAAACAACATATGACAAAGAAAAAGGCACACATGGCAACACATGACAAATAAAAAAACGCATGGCAACTTATGGCAAATAAAAAAAGAAAACATGACAAATAAAAACTACGAAATCACTATGAATCCGATTCAGGCAATGAAATAACAGAATTTCCATGATTTATGGTGATTAAATGACTGGAGGTATCTCCTTTGACCAAACAACCACCATTCTTGATTTTATGAGTGTTTTACAGCTGAGTTAACCCGCAAACTCTGTAAAATAGAAATTAAAAGGAGCAATCAAATTATTAACGTAGATAAAAAAAATATCCCGAAAACTTAATTAAAATAGAAACTATCCATAATTTGAAGTGAAAGGTCTACCTATATAAAAGACTGGTCATCTCAATGAGATTTATAAGAAACAGGGATTTGTACTAAGTTTTATAAGTGGAAATAAAAACAGCCCTATAACAAACAAAGGGTTCAAAGACAACAAAACGATGTCCATTAGAATTGTTGATGAAGAAATAGGAATACACACATGCATTCTGACATTCAATAAATCAATCACTCCAAAAAAGTAGAAAATCAGATACTGCCTTAAAAGGGTAGAAAAATACATTTCCGCACTCTCGATGTGCGTTAAATGCCATAGATATAGATACCACAGACAGAGTTGTTGAGGACGTCCGATATGTGGAAGGTGAGGCCAAACGAATCCAGACCACATGTTGAAAGATTGTCCCAACAACACCAAATGATAAAACTGAAGTGAAAACTATCACACATTTTCAAAATCTTGTGATGTATACAAAAGAGAGGGAAAAATGGAAATCAAATATTAAAGAAACATAATATTTTTGAAGCCAGTAGAACAGAGGATTCTTACGTAAAAATGAACACTTGTGTCATTGTTGTACAGAGGGTGAACCCAATCAGCCACAACAATCAACCAAAAAATTATAGAGCTCTCGTCGAGAAATTAATTCAACTTGGATCAAATGAATGGTCAAAGTTTCAGGTGTAGGGAAAAAATACAACAGGAAGCCGAAATCTTTAAAATAGAACCGCGAACTATATTGAAAGAACTTACAACAAACACCTTGATTACAACACAAATGATTTCGGATAATCCCAAAGCTTTAACCAAAATAAATAAACTGACGGAAATATCACTGATCCATCCATTAATTACCAAAATAAACCAAACACCAAAGAAAAACACTTCCTAAATATTTTAACTAAACTTGAGCTTTACCCTCAAACCAAAATAAGTCAAGCTTATCCTCAAATTGAAGAAAAACGGCAAATAATAACAAACTCCTAATCATCTTAATTCAGAACCCCGCCATTCATTAAGAACAATATCACCAAAAAACGGAGAAACCAAATATTCAACAACAACATTGAAACTAACAAAAACACAGTAACTCCCAAGTATTAAAAAAACAATAAAACCAAAACCTTACATGGACCTGAGAATGTTATAAATAATGATATTGAAATTAAAACTAAATGCATAGTCGCAAACCTCAAATTAGTTATATATATATATATATATATATATATATATATATATATATATATATATATGTGTGTGTGTGTGTGTGTGTGTGTGTGTGATTATTTTTGTTGTAGGTCCAAATAGAGAAAATTTAAAAAATTTAAATGAGTAAGTCCACGAAGAGATTCGTATGTTTTCAGGATTTACATTTTTCTTAGTTTTAAATCTTAAAAAAATATAGATATCTTCGTAGACCGTCTCATTTAAAAAATAACATACACACACGCACACACACACACACACACGCACACACACACACACACGCACACACACACACACACATATATATATATATAAGATACGCCTAGGAAGCAAGTGTATGCCTATGTAGCAACATATGTCTAAACCATATCTTAGCACACTAGCAATTAGTTTGAAAATAAAAAATATTTAGCTACTTAGTTTTTGCTTACAAATCATGTATACGAAGAAAAAAATTTGGTATGAAATACTCTACGAGGGTTGATGTGCCATAAAACAATACCCAAAACGAATAATTCATTTCTTAGCTATGGGAGATAACTTTAAAACTATGAAAGTATGAGTTACTGTCCTTAGATGACGCAGATTTGCCGGTAATTGCGATTTCCTTTTTATTTTTATAAAAATTCAATGTTTTCTTTAACCATTACTATCAGGATTTTATTGTTATTAGTGACACAATAAACACAGGTATTACGCTTTATCTATCACCATAATGTACATCATTGAAATTCTATATCTAAAAATATAAATATGTAAGTAATATAAAAATGTTAGATTTGTTTCAGTTATTTTAATGGCATATCAGCCTTCATGAATTACTTAATACCAAAGTAATCCCGTAAGGAAAAGTATTTAGTACTCCGATAGGGTGGTATAATGAGGTTCAGGCCTTTCCCAAGAGTATTAGTTCGAAATGGAACGGAATAGCGTGACAGAAGTCCGAACTTGCTTCACTACGGTGTCACTTACAAACGCTAACCATTACACTACGAGTATTCATGGGTGTACTGATAAAAGCGCTGGACTAAGGAATGGTAGTACGCGAGTTCGAGCACCAGTCATGCTAATACACTCTCTTTTGGACAAATACTCAAGGGGAAGGTATGAACATCCTTATCCTCCCATCTATAGGAGGTGCCCGTGGTGTAATGGTTATCGTCACAGGATATGGACACGGCGATACGAGTTCAATTCCTGGACAAGACTGATTGAATTTCACATAGCACTAATACCCTTGGGAAAGGTATGAATCCAATTATTCTCCCTCCAGCTATGGGTAAATAGTAGGGCAGACTTGGTTCTTCAGCCTTGGTGAGGCAACTAGTCTAGGAGAAGGAAAACTCTGAATTCAAACCTGCTAAACTCCGCTTAAAAATTTACCTTGTGTCATATCTTGCCCGAGCGGATGGGTTGGGTAAATAGGATCCTCCCATCTATGGGCTAAATAGTATCTCTACTGTCCTTCTAAAAAGATGGATTTGGCATTAAATAACCTGAGAATGTTGATATGCCATTAAAATAACAATCAAAATTTAGAATTCACCCACTTATTGCAATGGGACCTTTTTTCAGCTTTCTGAAAAGTTTTCTGATAGTTGTAATGTACGTTTTGATTATATAATATTCTTCAGAATATAAATTATTTGATTTCGACGAAAATTAACTTTTTGCATGAACTAGTTCGGACCGTAGAAAATGATAGTGTAAATCGTGCTAATGTGTTAATTTTCTTTGACAGAATCTACAGTCATTAACTATTTACTGGATGAACTATTTTTCTCTGCTATGTTTTCATTTGTACGAACTATCTTCGATAAAAATAAAAGCTTAAAAGCTTCCGACTCTAACTGAGTCTCATATCAGTTGTCGATATTTGACGAAGTTTTTAAAAAGTTAAGTTTGGTTGGTTGATTGGTTGGTCGGTTGTTGGGGTTTTATGGCATATCAACCTTTGTAGGTTATTCAACGCCTGATCCATTTTTATACAAATAGTCAGTTCTATTTCAAAGAATTCAGTTTAGCAAGAGTACACACTTTAATTGTCAAAAACATTTCTATTTCAAGTTTTTCAGTTTAGTCAAACAGTTCTAATTCAGCTAATTCAGTCTAGTATAAGCACAGATTCTGTTTACACATAATTAAATGTCAAAACTGTTCTATATTTAAAAATTCAGTTTTGTGTAAATACAGTTTCAATGTCAAAAACTGTTCAACTTTAAACAATTCAGTTTAGCATAAGAACGCAGTTTAAATGTAAGTACAGTTTAATTGTCAAAAACATTTCTATTTCAAGCAATTCCGTTTAGTCAAAAAGTTCTAATTCAAACAATTCAGTTTAGTATGATTATGCTGTTAGTTCTATTTAACCAACAGATAGGGCCCTGTCAGGTGCTACCGCTCTGGGCCTGAGTGGACCTGGGAGCCCTAGCATAAATACTGGAAACTCACAATCAAATTTTTAGTGTCATAACCAGAACACTCACTAGGGGGTCTTACCCCTCCGCGGAGGTGAAGTCGGTGTATTCTACAGCCCCTGCTGACTGAGCAATACACAGAGTTAATGTTAAAACAGTTTTACTTCAGATAATTCAGTTTAGCATAAGTACACAGTTTAGATGTCAAAACAGTTCTATTTTAAACAATTTACTTTAGCATAAATACGTAGTTTAAATGCTAAATCCAGTAAACTCAAACAATTGTTTAATTCTATTTAACCCATAGATAGGACCCTTATTAGGTACTACCACTCCGGGCCAAAGTGGACCTAAGAGCAATGGCAAGGGAGAGGCATTCCCCAAAGCTTCTGTATTACTAACCTCACCATTAGATTGTTTAATGTCATATCCAGGACACTCGTTGGTAGGGTCTTACCCCTCTGCAGAAGGGCAGTTAGTGTATTCTACAGCCTCAGCCGATTTAGCCAATAAGTCAAGTTGTTTCATCTCTCTCTCACACACACACACACGAATAAGTACAATTTTACTCAATTTCAGAGTAGACGATTCCACTCAATTTGAGAGTATACAAGTAGAAAACTCTGCTTTATATGTTAACCGAGTAATTGATAAAAAGGTTTAAAAGTTCTTCGCTCTTCGAACTGTCTGCTGCAAAATTATTCCGTTTTCAATTATTTAAAAAAGAGAGGAAGAAATAAAAAAAAACTCCAATTGGGTTGAAAATCAAAAGCAAAAGAACAAAAAAATGGCCGTTAGATGGCCCTAGTATAACAGGGTGAGAGTAATTTCATATTTATTCCCCTGTTTTATTACTCGCTTTGAAAAATTTAATTAGTTTTGGAGTATATTGAACCGTTTCCACCCAAACAAAAATATTTAAAATAAGTAAAAAAAAAAATTCAATGAGGCATTAGAAAACTCCGAATTTAATGCAAACGGTCTATGCGAGAAATTAATGAGTGAGCTGGTCCTACATTTACCTGATTAAAATAAAGTATGATAAATTGACTTAAACTCCGATTAGTGATTGACCTGTTGTCTGGATCTAAAAAAAAAAACATGGATCAAGAGTAACAGGGTAAGAGTACTTACGTATAAAAATACGTATGTCTTATTACATGCTTTGAATTTTTTTTATTGGCCTCTTCAAGTATTGTTAACCGTTACTACCTCCACAAAAATGATTAAAAATTAGTAAAAAAAAAAAAAGAAAAAAAAGAATTCAACGAGCCAGTAGAAAACTCCAAACTGAATACACCAAAATAACTCGCTTTACGCGTGAAATGAAAGAGAAAGCTGGTCCTACATTTACCTGATTAAAATGAAGTAAGATAGATTGACTCTAACTCTGATTAGCGATTGATTTGTTGTCTGGATCTAAAAAAAAAAAACATAATGTGGATAAATAGTGACAAGCGGAACGATTTGCCGTTTAGAAGCGGAATCAGCCCATGTTTTGCGTGGCCTCGTGTACCGTCACATGTCAACTCCTTTATTTATTTATTTATTCATCTATATTTCTTTAATCTTTCTAAAATAAAACTTTCTAAAAAAAACATTTTTATCGCAAAAACATTTTCTCTGACAATGACCCAATGTCGAAACTAATTAAGAACATTAAAAACAAAATAAACAAAATAAAAGCAATAATCTCATTCATCATATCACTTTTGTTCACCTTATATATATATATATATATATATATAGGCTGTATGAGTACAATTAATTTGGTTTTGTTAGGTTTAGTTTTATGGCATATCAACCATTGTAAGTTATTTAATGCCAAATCCATTTATATACATAGTTCTATTTCATACAATTCATTTTAGCATAAGCTCACAATTTGGTTCTATTTGATCCATAGACAGGACCCTATCAGGTGCTACCACTCTGGGCCATAGTGGACCTGGCAGGGATGGCAATCAGGGGGTGCTCCGCATTCCCCAAAGATCAAGCATTACAGAAGCCTCAGCATCAGATTGTTTAGTGTCATAAACTGGACCCTCGTTGAGGAAGTCTTACCCCTCTGCAGAGAAGCAGTTCGTTGTATTCTGGTGCCCCAGTCGACGGAACTATGATTAAATTATTTCACCTGATATATTTTTTTTTCTTCATACAACGTGTGAAAGCACGTGCGATACCCTAGCCTCATCAGCCGCCAACCAGGGTGATAACACAGTTTCGGTAGCTCAAGGCGGTACTGCCACTCCTGGCGCTACCGAGCAGCTTTTGCCACCGGATAGGGTATTTAAAAGAAATATATATCTATGTATACACAAGATCAACTAAAAGCGGACATTACATTAGACGTTCGTTCATCTTCATTTTGGTGCAGTTTGTGATTTAAAAAAGCGTTTACTTACGGCCGTTCGATGTCATAGCAACCGTTTCTTGATTTTGCGTAATTACACGAGAATGGTGGTTACACGTGTATAACATTCGTGTTGAAATCCTTTCTATATCCGTTATGTATTCGATTCGTTTTCTTTCATTTATGCGTTACTGCCCAAAAGCACTCGAGACAAACGTTAATTCCGCTAAAAGATTTTATTTGTTGATCAATGGGCCCTCAAGATGGGTGGTGAGTAAAAAGAAAACTCCTGATCTAAGTTAGTCCAGGTAGCTATCTGATTACCCTTGGGCTACTAAATTCTTGGCTTGCAAAAAATGTCTCCAGGACGTTGATGGTCAGCAATGGGCTCGTGAATACTGTGGGGGTAAACCTGACTCATAGGCCCATCAATCGATTTACATTCTCCGGCAGGAGAATTACGTTCTTCGCACCAGCGCGCCTTGTGGATTATATATATATATATATATTATGATTAATTAATTTAATTTTTTAATGGCTTTTATCATAATATATAACTTGAAAATATACTTAGTGTAACATTATAGTAAGATTTTGAATGTTCAAATTTCACAAGTAACAACAACCGGTTACCAAATTAAAAATTCATTCGAAGTTTAAGGTTTGAGTATGTAGAAGATATCAAAAGAAATATTATGCTGCAGACATCCATGAGTGCAGTTGACTAATGTTAATTAAAATAACACAATCAGCACGAGTGCTACAAAAATAGTAACGATTTATTCTTGGATGGATCTGAAAACAAAGAAATGAAATCGTTCTTGTTTTAAGTCACTGTTGTTAGTAGTGAACCTTCAGTCAGTACGTGGAGTTGATATGCTGTTGTTCATGTTGACGGTCGTAACTTGGTACGGTTCGTCCGGTGGTCAAGTAAGTAGGACGAGTATGAGACTCTGAGACACAGTTGTATCCGTCTTGCCTGGGTGACCTTGAACTGTTATGAGGTGCGTTTGGAGATATTTTGAATTTAGAGTATTTGAGTGGGGGTCACGCACACGCGCGTTAGCTCCGCAAATTCCTAACGAAGAAAGTGATTGCGTATTTTTAGAACACCCGATCAGTCAAAAATTGTGGTCGAGGGTTTTAATTTTTTTTTTTTTTTTTTTCTAGATTCTTATTTTTTCAAGAAACCGTGCAGGGAAAGTTTTTGAGGGGCTGCTTACAATTACGCCCAAAATTGATCCGTTTTCTCGAGAACTTTCTTTTACGGGGAAATTGCATCATTTCCTATAATGAAAACGAAAAAGGAGTTCAAGGGGTGCGTTTAAAACTCACTGGAAGAGGTGTGTTGAATGAGGAGAATAATTTTGAAACAATAAACATTTCATTATTTTAATGAACCTCATACAAAATTAACGGCAGGGAATTCATTATATCGCGCTGGTAGCACGGATATCCCTGACCCTCTCTCGCCACTCCTCCCTATCGTTCATCGCCCTAGGTAGGTCTTCAGGACAACATCCCGTATCCTCACATAGCTGCTGAATGTATGTTCATGCTGGTCGTCCTGCTTTTGCACGACCATGTGTGGGGGTCCATAAGAGTACATCACTTATGAGTTCGTCCCTGCTTCTCCAGCAATGTCCTGCATGTCTGGCTCGTCTAACTTGAATAGTTTTCGTGATAGGGGGTAGGTGGCCGTACAGTTGGTGTCTTGTGGGTAGTTGCCGCCAGGACTTGTTTAAGATTGCACGTAGCATTCTTGTGTAATTGCTGTCTAGTTTCTTCTCCAGCCGTTTTGTTAGCGTCCATGTAGTGCAGCCATATAGCAGTATCCATGTGACCGCTGCCTAGAAGAAACTGCGTTTCATTTTGTCGATTAGGTCTGATTTCCAAATAATCGATAACCTATATAGCTGTCCATGCTTTCGCTAACCTCGTTTCGATGTCCTTTTCGGTTGATTCGACGCTGCTTCCTAGGTAAGTGAATTTGTCCACTAGTTTAAGAGGGGTTCCTTCTAGAGTGGAGATGTCCCCCGTTTGGTTATAGCACATATATTCCGTTTTGTGTGCATTAACATAGAGGCTTATGTTTGCTGCTACTCGTTCCAAACTATGCAGTAGTGTTTCGGCTTGGTCAGGTGTATTTGCCAGTATCAATATGTCATCGGCGTAGTCGGCGTCGGTAATTATTGTTGCGGGGTACCGTCTGCTTCTTTTCTTCGTCAGTTCCAAGCCATTTTCTTTGATTTTGTCAATCGATGTTCTAAGTACGTAGTCTAGACAAATGATAAAGAGGTACGGAGCCAGCGTATCCCTTTGTAGTACTCCTGCTACAATGTCGAAATATTCTGTGTCTCCATCTGGTGATCGTACTTTTACTTTAGTGTTTCTATAGAGAATCGTTATTGCCGCTACGGTTTCTTTAGGTATGCCGTACGCTAGTAGGATTTGTTCCATCTTTCCTCTGTGAATGGAATCGAAAGCCTTGGTAAAGTCAACAAAAATTAATGTCGCTTGTAGGTTTTTTGCCCGTACACCTTCAAGGATTCTACGGATGGTTAATATTTGTGAGGTCATGGATCTATTTCTTCGGAAGCCATTTTGGTTTTTTCTAAGTATGTTGTCGATTTCGGGTTCTATGCGGTTTCGTAGTAGGGCATTGTAGATTTTGGCTGCTATGGATGTAAGTGTTATGCCTCGGTAGTTTTTGTCTAATCCGAGGTCCCCCTTTTTATGAAAGGGGGGTATGCATCCTTTCATCCATCTATCTATCGGATTTTGATTGTATACAGCGTTACAGTGTCGGAGCAGTATGTCATCGAATTGTCTGGTCTTCCATACTTCCGGGGGAGTTTCGTCCAGCCCTGCAGCTTTCCTATTTTCAATTTTTCTGAGAGCCGAGTCGAGTTCTTCTTGTGTGAACGGTCCTAGTTTAATGTTTAATTGTTTGCTAATTATTCTGGTGATTGGTTCATGTGTTATTTTCGGTGGGTTTCCTAGTAGGTTTTCGAAGTGCTGTTTCCACAGTTTTATTCTTTCTTGTTGGTTTGCTGCTTTCAGTTTTGCTTTGGCTGTGTTCTTTCTTCTACTCACTTCGTTTATTCTTTGCCAGGCTATCCTAAATTGTCTATCTTCCACCGAGTCTCTAATCTTATCTATCTGATTTTGAATGTATTCTGTCTGTTCCTTTATATATACGCCTGCTAATTGATATTGTGCCGTTTTTAGTTTTAAGACATTTGTGTTTGTTGGGTTTTTTCGATAGTTTTTGGAGGCTATTTTCACTTGTGCACGTTTTTCTCTCACCGCTAATGTTTCCCAAGGGACTCTATATTTAGTTTTGAGTTTTGTTGGAATGCATTTCGCTGCTGCCTCGAGGTGTGCATTGACGAAATTTTCATATTCGTCGTTTGGTGTACTTTTTTCCGTCTTTTCTTGTAGTGTTTCGAATCTGTTTCTTAATTGTAATACGTATTTATCTCTTATATCTCTGTTGTTCAATAGGGCCCAGTCATAGTGTTTGGTGGTCGCTGTTCGTTTGGCGTTTTTTCGTAGGCTTAACCGTATTTTCGCCATGACTATTCGGTGATCGGTGGACACACCCTCGAAAGAGGAGTATGCCTCGCAATTCAATGCACTATTTTTCCATTTCTTGTTTATAAGGACGTAGTCTATCTGAGCTTTAGTATTGTTTGCGTACGTGTATGTCCATAGTTTGCCCTCCCTTTTTTGGTAGTTTGTATTGAGGCATGCTAATCTATTTTCTATCATGAAATATGTTAGATGTTGCCCATTCCTATTTGACGTGTTGTGGAGGCTGTATTTGTTGTTTCCGTTTTTCCCGATTTGGGCATTCATGTCTCCGCCAATGACTAGCATGTTGTGTTTCGGGATGCTACGCACTAATGAGGATAACTCATCGTAGAAGGTGACTAGTTCAGTTTCTTCACTAACATTGGTGGGGCTGTAGCATGAGATGATTGTTGCTCTGGCGTTTCCGTTAAAAGTAGCTGCCATCATTCTAGGTTGTATTTTCTCAACGCTATTTATCGTTTTTAATGCTCTTGGTCCTATAAGTAATCCTACCCCTCCTACTGCAGCGTTGACAGATTTTTTCCATGCGGATACGGTGACGAGCGACCAGCCATTGCCAGTTTCGTGATATTTGATATCTTCGGTGTGCGTGTATCTGTGTTCTTGTATGCATATTATGTCAATCTTATGTTCTTCGGCCGATGCGATTAGCTCTGTTAGTTTTCCTATTCTATTTAAGGTTCTTACGTTAAATGTGGCTATTTGTAGTGTTTGCTTGCATTTTAGTAGTTTTGATTGTTTGAGCTCTGTAGCTGATTTTTCGAACACTGAGGCCAGGGCTCCAACCCCAGCAGGACGCGCCCCTTTTTTACCCGCGCGAAGAGCGATGCAATTTGTGTATGTGGTTTGAGTGTGGGTCATGGTTATCTTTCGATGGCTGTTTTATTCTCTTCTATAGAAGCCACTCTTATAGAGGAGCAGCAGTAGTTCCCCGATCGAACTAACGATCCTGAGCGTAAAGTCGTCAAACTCACGTCCAGCACCCGTGCAGAAGCAAAATTAGGAATATTCTAGTATAATTATATATTACTCTATTATAAAACAAGATTAATTTTGATTTTAAGAAAATAAACAACAAAATAGGGAGATAGACTCAAGAGATTAAATTTACTCAGTATGGCTACCATTTTTCACTTATTGTATCAACACGTATTTGAAAAGATTTGCATGCCTTTAAAATAAAATTCTTCAGACATTTTTTTCCATTACTCCTCAATAGCCGTCTTCAACGAACCAATATGTGGATGGGAAGTTGCATTTGTTTTTTTCTAATATTCTTCATAAAGTTCTTGGCTTAAATCTTGTTTGATTGCTGTCCTCACAGTTTTCTCGTAAAGTTTCAATCCATTAGCGTGCTTTCTTACTAACGTTGCGGGGTCCTTCTTAATTGCCATAGCGATTGAAGATAAAAAGCCTTCTTTTTGTTTTCTGTTCAATCCCCCATTATCCTTTTCCTTAAAAAAGCTTTTTTCAGTATAAAAAAAACAACATTTCTTTGCTTTCTATACATTAGACAAGTAAACTTTGGCTTGATTTCGGCGTTAAGCAAGTCATATAGTCAATGCCGTTTCTTTTCTTGTTAACTGACACTGGACTGAATTTTAGTTTTAAAAAAAAGTGCTTGAACAACAGAACTAATCAAGAAATATTACATTCATCGTGTTTTTGTTTTTTTTTTTATCTTTAACTTTTTTGTTTTTTGGGGTTTTTTTTTCAAAAATAGGACTAACAAGAATAAAAAGAACGTTTTAAAACTTTTTTTTTCCATATTTTGCTTCCGCACTCTCTCTCTCTCTCTATATATATATATATATATATATAACAGGGCATACAACTAAAGATTTTCTTGTTACAATAAGAAATCTCTAATATCGGTGCAATTCATATGCAAATATTGATAAATACAAACAGATAAAACAATACGTTATACAAACGATACAAATAATAGATAATTTTTTTTAAATACACTCGAAGTTCATTCAATAAAAAAGAGGAATTATCCGAAAAGCAATTTTTTTCCATAAATGCAAATTCTGCGGTTCCGAGTAAAGATTATTTTAATGTCTCAAAATATTTCTTGTTGGAATATTCAAAATAGTGGAAAATCACAACGTGCCCGTCTTGAAATGATGTCTGGGATCAAATTTGTTGATGGCAGAGAAATGCAAAGCATGTGAAATTCCCAGAATACTGAGTGATGGGCCCAGTCGGCTGGGGCTGCAGAATACACCGACTGGATCACTGCAGAGGGGTAAGACTCTGCCAACAAGTGTCCTGGATATGACGCAAAATATTCTGATCGTGAAGTATGACTAATGCTAGAGCTTTGAGGAATGTGGAGTACCCCTTCATGGCTATATATATATATATATATATATATATATTAGGTGAACTAAATTAAGCATAGCCCAGAGGACTAGGGCAGCATAGTACAACGAAGTGCTTCTCTGCAGAGAGGTAAGACTTCCTCAACGAGTGTCCTGGATATGACACTAAATATTCTGATCATGAGGCATCATTAAAGCTGGCGCTTTGGGGAATATGGAGTACCCCTTCATTGCTATATATATATATATATATATATACGGGTGACTTACCCCGGAGTTGGCTGAATTCAGCATGTCTTTCTAACGCTGACTTCTGTCCGAAACTAACTTTTTCCTTCAAATTTCTCTAATGAGTAATGGTCTTTTTGGCGCGAAGAGCCTGTGGAACAATCATTTGATTCTCTTCTTCCCCCACCTCGTCAGGTCACGTCACTCTATTGACCTAGACTTCTTTTGTTCAATAGACTACAGGTCACAGAATGCAGATAGCTAGACCTTCTTTCCTCTATCATTTTAACGGTCAGTCTTAATGCCTGTTGATTCAAATAAAGAAGGTTAAGGGAATTGACCTCCCCTACCCCTCTCTGTAGTATACCATGTTACACTCACATGTTCACTCTGACCCAGAGTGGTAGTACCTGATTGAACACTATCCATGGTTCAAATAGAATGGTTTGCCATGTAAACTTTGTACTTTTGCTAAACTAAATTGTTTGAAATAAAGTTTTGCTGTGTGTAAACAAACCACTGGTGTTTAATTGAATTGTTAGTGATACATTGCAATAACTGGAACTAATTAACTTTCTTGACATGCAAAACTGAATTTGAATGCATAGATATGAAAGTGAGCTTGAGGAAGTTGCAATGCAAGCCTTCTAGTTTTTAAACAAGAAATTAAGCCATTTTTTTTTACGTCAAGATGAAAAAAAAGACGTTAAATTATAAAAAAAAATATAGATTGCTGTAAAAACAGCAACAATGCTTTTATGAAAGTCTTAGTCAGAAAATATGGTTTCCTGACCATTCACACAAAATCAGATCCCTCAAGCTATGCCCATGGATTATATATATATATATATATATATATAGTGTGTGTGTGTGTATTTGAGAAAGAGATTGGATGAAAGAGGGCGGAGACTGAAACCAAGGGTGAACAGGATAGAGATAGAATATTAAACGAAAGTTGTAACGGTTGTCCTCAGGGATATTGGCATTGGAAAACAGTCGTTTTTTTTTATTATTATTCAAACCCTCTTACCAATACAAATAGGAACGTATGGTAGTGTTTGCAGACCAAACTAATGAATAAAAGCCTTAGAATTATATACATATATATTAGTTTTTATATATATTTTATAGCATGGATGCTTATCTACGACCACTAGTTTCCTGTCATCTTATGACAAATTATTAAATACATATTAAAACTAATATACATTTATTTATTATAATTATGTATTTATCATTATCATATTATAGATATTTCACAGATATTGAGCCCTCTCCAAATTATATCACATTTTGGTAAGCCACAAACACACCAAGTGAGATTGTAACAACCATATACTGCTATATATACATATATATATATATATGCAAATTTCATTAAACATAATAGACATTTTAAGCCTACATATTTTCTTCTGGATCCGTTCGAATTCCCGTATTACTTTTATCGTATTCGGGGGGAATTGATTTAGGTATTGTCCATAGTTGTCCCTAGTACTTTCTGCCCGACTTTGGGCCATCATCACGGGAGAATCTATTACAAAAGTGATGTAACTTTTGTTTTAGCAAATTACTACTGTGTAAGGACGTCTTTGCCGTTGAAGATTATGGCGTTTGCTTTTAAATGTAATTCTGTATATAGTGCCAGAAATAGTGCAGAACGGATCCAGAAGAAAATATGTAGACATAATATGTCTATTATGTTTAATGAAATTTGCATTAAGGAAGAAATGCTGCCTATATATATATATATATATATATATATATATATATATATATTACATAGTAGTGTCTGTGACCGTGGGTTTCATGCTTTATGCATCCGTCATACTGAGTGAAGATTTTCTATAATTAACGTTTTTTTTTGTTTTGTTTTTTGTTTTCTTAAGATCCTTTCAAGTTTCCTGATAAGTGTCTTGGTTTCAGGTCAAAATTAGTGGACGAATTTAACAAAACTGTCCCGAGCACTTTTGGGCCTTTTATAGGCCATCATCTGAGGTTGTTTGTATGTGTAAAAGAGTTTTTAAAGGGGTTTTAAAGAGTGTTATAGGGTTTTTATGACATTACAAAATTACGTAAACGCAAAAGTTGGATAAGACAGATTGTGATGACATCGAACGAATTTAAACACCGATGGCTATCGACGTAAATAGAATATTATCATGAAAAATAAAATATTAAAAACAAAAGTTTTAATTAAAAAAAGACTAAAGGCACTTCAAAGATTGTCGCTATTTTGAAAATTAATTCTATTGATTCTAGTTTTTTTTTTTTTTATAGGGTTGCTAGGATTTGTAGTCGTAACTTATTAAATTCGTGTGGTATAAAAGTGTTGTTTTAAAAAAGAATTTTTCGAATTTTGGATTTAGAAAAATACTTTTTCTAACCAGAAACCAAGACACTTATCAAGAAACTTGAAAGGATCTTAATAAAATTGTATAGAAAAAATGTGTCTGTATTATTTAATCAAACATGCTTATATATATATATATATATATATATATATATATATATATATCTGTGTGTGTGTGTGTATGTGTGTGTGTGTGTGTGTGTGTGTGTGTGTGTGTGTGTGTGTTGTCAAAAGCTCTATCATTGATAATGAGCACTTTTCCATAATATGGCATTATATCATCCTCCATTAACTAACCGAATGGGCTAGTGAGAACCCTGAACCTCTACTACATATATATATATATATATATATATATATATATATATATATATATATATATATATATATATATATATATATATGTATATAAAGTGTTGGGTGTATAATAAAAAAATTTTCCCCAGCATTCAAAGAAAATAGCTTTTTAAAAAGTACATGGCTAACCTAATATATAAAATAGAATTTCGAAAATTTAATTAATTCCAAAAGACACCTAACAAGCATAAAAGAAAAATACACCCATGAAACAAACTGACTGTCATATCAGTGAATATTTAATTAGTAGAGTTTAATAATTAATAAAAAAAATCTAAAAAAAATGCAGTGACGAAATTGTATTAAAACCACCAGCAGAAATAGAAAAAACGAATAGATATCAAAGCTTGTAAATTAAATTGGACCACAGAATTAACAAATTAGCCAAGGAATATCTTTTTATATCCCACACAGACCACAAAGAAATTTTCATTAGAAAACCTGAATGTCCCTAAATAAATCCTACGAAAATAATATTGGGTAAATAGCCCAAACCATATAAGTAGCATATGCACTAAATTAAATGAAATCACACTCATCAACTACTGGAAAAAGCTCTAAATCTAGCATTGAGATTTTCGAGAAAAATAACAGAAAAAGATAATTGCGAATTTATACAGTTTGGTAATAAAGATTTTTACTCGTCTATAACAGATGTAATACTAGACAAAACAATATGTAGCATAAGTATATCCCTCTTATGCTAATACTAAATACAAAGAGAAAATATGAGATAAACTTATATACCTTTAACATTGATAATGTACATGCAAAACAAACATGTCCCACGGTAGAATTATATAAATTTTCAAAATGAACACCGCAATAATAAAATGTAGAAAATATTTTTATTCTCATCATCATCATCATCATCATTAAGTCATGCTGGTGGCCTGCAGTTCTCTGAGATTTTCTCTCCATCCATCCGTATCATTCATCACTCTTGGCAGGTCTTCTAGGCTGGGCCTTGCGTTCGCACAGAGCTGATATAAGTAAGCCTTCGTTGATTGGCTAACATTGGAACGTCCATGCGCAGATGTCCTTATAAGTTATTCCTTGATTCTCCAAATTCTTAGTAAGATGGGAGGTAAGTGGCCGTACAGCTGCTGTTTCGCGGAATGTTGCTACCGGTTCATGTTGAAGACAGCAGACAGCATTTTTATGAAGTTCCCCAATAGCTTTTTTCTATGCGTTTGATTAGCATCCATGTGGTGCATCCATACAGTAGTATAGATACAGCTACAGCTTGGAAAAAATTCCCGTTTTTTTTTATCGTATAGATCAGACCTCCATATGATTGATAACCTGTCAATAACATTCCACACCTTCACTCGGGGTATCCTGACATCACTTTCTGTAGAAGAGATGATGCTACCGAGGTATGTCAACTCGTCCACAAATTTTAGAGGAATACTACTTGGAGTGGAGATAACTGGTGTATTTCAAGAGGCGTTAGGTCATCTGTGAAGTCAGTATCGGTCTTAGTTTCTGCTGGATATCGTCAACTTCTTGCCTTTTTTTTTAAATGAAACAATTTTCTTTTAGAATTAATGGCCTTTGAAGTACGAAGACTAGGTAGAGTATAAAGAATATTTTGTAAATGTATCCTCTTACAAGACCCAAGTGACTCCATTGTTGGATTTCTTTTAGTGAGTAAGGATGCTTTTTTTAAGTTATCGCGTTTTTCCCTAACTGCTAGTGATTTCCATGGAAGTCAACATTTTTGGCACTTAGTTTGGTTGGTATGCACTCTTAGATTGCTTTCATGGGAGCAGTGAGGGAGTTTTCATATTCGTCATTCGGAGTATGACTTAGATCCTATTTACCAACCTCTCCGCTTGGGCAGGATATGACACAAGGTCAATTTTCTTAGCGAAGTTTAGCAGGTTTGAATTCAGAGTTTTTCCTTCTCCTAGATTAGTTGCTCCCCCCGCAAGGTTGAAGAACCTAGTCTGCCCTACTATTTACCCATAGCTGGAGGGAGAATAAGTGAATTCATACCTTTCCCAAGTGTATTAGTACTTTGTGAACTGCAATCAGTCTCGTCCAGGATTTGAACTCGAATCGCCGTGTCCATTTCCTACAACGATAACCATTACACCACGAGCACCTCCACAAAAGTGGAGTATGACTTAGATACCTATTGAAGAGAATCGATTTTTTTTCTTACCGTTACAGTATATTTGTTTATTATATCTTATTCTGTAAGTGAGGATCAGTATTGACGTGTGGCTTTGCCTATTTGTTTCCTATATCTGCGTAGACTAGGGCGTGTCTTTGTCATGACGATTCTGTGATCAGAACATACTACTTCAAATAAGAATATGCCTCAGTTCAGAACGCTATTTATCCACTTCTTGTTTAAGAGTATATAATCTAGCTATGCATTACCATTAGTTTGGTCGGTGTTGGTCCTTATTTTTCCACCCTTCGTGGGTGGGGAATTTAGTGTTTAGTCATGAAAGACTGTTCTCAAGTGAAAAATCTGTTAGGAATTCACCGTTTCTATTTAGCAGGTTGTGTAAGGTAAATTCATTTTCA
The DNA here is from genome assembly GCA_963585895.1 of Sepioteuthis lessoniana. NCBI lineage: Eukaryota > Metazoa > Mollusca > Cephalopoda > Myopsida > Loliginidae > Sepioteuthis > Sepioteuthis lessoniana. Next base: position 104,396,904 of record OY757905.1, on the reverse strand, counting down.
TCTTTGCCTGTGTGTGCATTCTACTCTCCTCTGATGATTAGTAGATTATGTTTGGGAATGCGTCGAGTAAGAAAAGAAAGCCCCTCGTAGAAAGTGGTGATATCCGTTTCATCACTGGCAGGGGTTGCTATTAAATGTAGCATATATAATCATCAGTTGTGTTTTCATTATGCTCTTTAGTGATTTTAAAACACGAGAACTGAGAAGCATTCCTACTCATTCTATGACGGCATAGAGGGAAATTTTCCACGCAGATGCCGAGACAAATGTCCCCCATTACCGATGTCATGGTATTTCAAGTCTAATTAACTATGATGATATTTATGTTCTTGCACACTTGTAATATCCATTGAGAAATTAAACCAGG